>JAEMOT010001514.1:126507-187718 GCA_019297695.1 Apostasia ramifera | reverse complement strand
TATATATATATATATAATGAGTTTTAAAATGAGTTAACACTAACAAAATTCAGTTACAGAATTATCAGGAAGTCTAATATGAGTATAGAGGCCATGAATGTAAATTAATTAATTTTGAAATAATCAGAAAAGAATTTGTATGAACCCAACAAATTACTGCATTAAGTAGGTTTGACATTGGATTTTTCAGATTAATATCAGCTATCCACGTGACATTAAGGCCTCATTTGGTTCGAAGTAAGTTTTTGGCCTAACACAAACTTCAACTATAAAAATCAACTTTATTTCACATTTAATACAAATATGAATATTAAAATTGAAAATATTTTATATTTTACACACTTTTTAATAGTAAAATAAATTTTTCTCATTAAATTTAAAAAATAAAATAATTTTTTTTTCATGTAAAAAAAAAAGCTCAAACCAAACGAGCAGATCAAGTGGAGCCATTAGACGGGATCCGAGCAATGATCCCGTGACCTACATGGAGGGGTTCAGCTACTCCGTTCCCATAACTGCATGCAAGATTCTCCACGTCAAACGTACTTTTTTCTTCTCTAGGCCTATAGAGCTGCTTGGTTGAAGGTTATTTTTGGTTCTTTCGCTAGCAAGATGATTCAAAAGTGATGATTTCACGAACATCCATGTTGCTTGAAGGATCTAAACATTTATTATTATTGTTATTTTTAAATTTTAAGATTTAAACATCACATTTCATAATTTTGGATCAAAACACAATAACAATGAATTTTCGTGAACCAACATGCAACTTACCCCATATGATCAAACCTTGCATGTAATTACAATAGGACACTGAGGTGGCTGTTGTTCCATGAAGGCCTCTATTGAACTCCTTAAAAGGATCTTGTACACAATTTTAAAAAATATAAATACATTAATTAATTGTAATTTAAGAATCTAATTTATTAAATTACTTAATGATTTAATGATTTAATTTATTGAATAATTTATAGAAATAAATTTTAAATTACTTTTGGGTTATTTGAGAACTACTTTTGAGGGTTGCGTAACTTTTTCCCTCCTTAAATGAGTTCAAAGTAATTAATTAACTAACATGATTAAATTTATGAAATATTTAATTCATTATTATCTTGATATTATAATATATAATTTAAATATTATGATATTAAATTATAAAAAATTATTTATAAATATTATTAAATTAAATAATTATTATTTTTATATAATATGATAAAATAATAATCACAAACTAACATTATTCTTTGTTGCTGGGAGAGGAGATTAGAGGATATTCATAAGTGGCATATAGAAATCTGTAAAGTATCCTCAATCAAAATTTGATATAAAAAACTACATAAAAATATGCAATTTTAACAAAAATCATACATCTAATTTCAAGGACACTACTAATGCTAAACATGCATATTTCTAAGTTATGTAACTACTAATTTATAGTTTTGCCAAAGGAGTAGATAAAATCTATCCCTAATATATAGAGTAATACAACAAGTTTAATTTAAAACTGACGTTGAAGCAGAGGAAATAAGTGCTTCATAATCCCCTACTACATATCTACATCTGTAATTTGGCTGAAGCCAATTTCAGTGACATTAAATAATCTATTAAACAAAGCTTATTTCCTCCAATTCTTACTGGTCATGATATCATATCAAGAGCACTGCCCTATTGCATCTCAAGCAGCTTCGGCGAACCCAATCTCAGGTTGCCGTAGTCAAATTCTGTGTGATAAACTCCCATGAAAACATCACCCAGAATCCTGCAGACATCAAGAACATGCCTTTAGAAGCCTGACAGACCACCAGAGGTCAGTTTTAATGCAACGGTTTCATTTTAGTGAATTTCAAATGAAAAGATCCAACGTCATGCATCTAGAGTTTCAAAATTGTTTGGAAGATCGAGTGATGAATCAGAATTTGGAGTTCCGAGAATAATTGCCGGACCAAAGAGGGTAGATGGAGGATGATGCACATACCACAGGGGACCTTGACGAGGCATCGCATCCAAGGCTATGAATCCACTTATGCACTGTGCAGCAGCTCCCTCGCCCACCTTCAGAACATACTGACAAAGATTCCAAACAATAAAATTATTGCGAACAAAAATATATGTCAGCAATGAAGATTTTTGCCCCCATTCAAAAAAAAAGAGGAAAATTATATACAACGAAAAGGAGTGCCATTGTGCATCTTCCATGAAAATATGTAGGGTAAACCTCTATTCACCTTGGAAATCATAATAGTAGAAGCCTCACTAATGTAGTTCATACAAATGAGAGTGTGATGAGACTAGGGTGATACAGCAAAATAAATTGGGGAACTTATATGCATGCTGCTTAAATCTTCTCTTCTGTATAAAATACAATGAAATCCATATTCAGAGAAAATAGGTGATGCTTCTGTCAATATGGATTTTAGGGTGTTTTTACTGTGTAAAAAGAGAAGTTTTAAGGGACAAGTATGTAAAATTCCCAAAAATGATTACATGAGGAAGAAAGTAGGATTAAAATCTATTAAGGAAAAAATTATGAGAATAGACCTAAGTGTAGAGCAAAAGATGTGCTATTTAAAAGAGTAGATTACATTTTAGGAAAAGTAGGGAAAGAATTGGACTAAAATAACTTAGTTGAAAGTTATACAGAGAGATTTAGTTAAGTTACAAATGAACGAAGGTAGCATTAGACAGGGTGTTTAATAAAAAGGATTCTTAAACAGTTAAACTATGAAAGCAACAAGATTAAGAAAACATGTCCAAGACAAAGTTAAACATTTTTTATTAGGATTACTTGATCCGCAGTGAGGTCAAATGTCTTGCCACCAATAGTGAAAGACACGCTGGGCATGGAGGGCAGGGAGCTGCAGTTTACAGAGGATTCTCCCATGGGACTTGGCAGTCGCTCGCATAACTGCAAACAAATGGAATGTTACTCAGCAGTTGAAATGGTACTCGGCCTGGAACAACTCCACTAAAGCATTCAAGAATAGCAACAGAAGCGAGCTTCACCTGATTGGCATACTTCAGTATGAGCTCCTCCGTTTCATTCTGCCTAAGTTTATTTTGCATCCAAATTACAGCCATCTCACAAGCCTGGCACACTATGTTACTCCTGTCGACGGCATGTTCAACCTCGCTGTCTTTCACCACACTCTCAATGCCCACACTACAATGCAGAGGGGCACTGATGAAAAAGAAAGTAAAAGATAGATGTACATAATACCCCAATAGGGGTTAAATATCTCACCCAACAAAGTCGGAACCATCAAAAGTGCACAAGCCAATCCGTGAGCAAATCTTCAACGGCCGTATCTGCAACATGAGAAAATACAAGATTGCACTAGGGAGGTGGGTGACTTGGTTCAATGTAATTTTGATGCTATGTTATGTTAATTAGAGAAATAAATTATTTGATTTAATGACATTTTAACTGTTTGTTTGGAGTAAAAAAGTTACCAAGGAAAAGAGACTATCACTTTCAGAAGATGAAAAATAAAGATAGTTATATAGTTTTAAAAATTGTGCAGAATATAAAATAAAATTGATTTATGTATTAAAAATTATTGTCACTATAATACAATAGTAGAAAGACAGGTGTAGAGTAGTTAATGAAGCTTGAAGCAGCTATAATAGGTTAATAGTATTATCATCTTTCAATTTATTGATAACATTGAACCAAATAAATTATAATTGATAGATAACATCGACATCTAGATAAATTAGTTAAGTCTCTGGTTACCAACTGACCTAAATGTTAAGCTTATAAGTTATGGCCCAAAAATAATTTTATATTCTAACACGCTCCCTCACACGCAAGCTTATTTGTTTTGCAATGTAGAATTCAGCATAAGTGATTTTTATTAAACCTTATGTTATAAATAATTGAAAATCACCGGTATTCGAACTAGATACCTCTACTTTTAATACTATGTTGAATCTTGGATTACCAATAGACCTAAAACCTTAAGCTTATAAGTTATGCTCCAAAAATAATTTTATATTCTAACAAACATTAATATTTAAATAACACCAACATTGCATTGAACCAAATACCCCCTAAATAAAATTTACCTCTTAAAATTTTAGTGAGTTGCATATTTATCCTGCAAGTATTGGACATGTAATACAAGTTCATTACTTCATTTAAATACCAGAAAAAAATTACCATTAGCTTCCACTAATAACTCTCATCTCGAAAAGCTAATTCATAGTTAAGTTGAATATGGTGGCATGTATGTAATTGTCCCTTGAAAATATCAATTATACACCTTTGAAAAAACTATATATACATCTTTGGTGTACATGTAATTTTCTATTGGTACTTTAGAAAAGTGCATAGACATTTGAAGTTTAGCCAATCAGATAACCCCAAATCCATAAGCACAATATAAGAACCATGTTTTTGTTGCTTTTTAAAAGAACTGAGGCACTGGTATTCAATACTCAACAGTTACAAGCCTTTTTAACAATGTCGTTACCAATTCCGCACTTTAACTAACACAAGGAGTTAGGTTTTGAAACTTTTTCCTTTTTGAAACTTAACACAAGGAGCAAGTTGTGGTACTTAAACAATTAATTGGGAGTCTTAGAGAATGTAATATCAATGAACTGAATAAATTTTACTTTGTAGTTGAAAGCAACAGGACAATCCAGAAGAATATATAGAATAGATGAAGATCAAACCTCCAGTAGCAACAGATCCAGAATTTGTTGACCATACTCAGCAACTACTGTCTTGCACTCTTGGCTAACAATACCTGACGCTCCAATTTTATAGTTGATCTCCGCTACGATGGTCTATTACAAAAAGATAAAATCAGTATAGAAAAGGAGTCACGTAAGAAGACTAGCAATTCAGTATCATTCAAAAAAGAAAGAGTACATGGATAGAACAAAAGAATCACCTTAAAAATCACAAATAATGTAAAAAGACAAAAGTAACTATCTAAACTTTTAAAGACATAACGACAAATCAAGACAGAACAAAATTAAAGTTGAAACCGCCCCTTCCTTTTTACTTTTGATGGGAATTGATGATTTAGCTAAACAACATCTAAATAACTTTCTGGAGTACAAAAAATTGCAGCAAGTTTCAAAAGAGATTTAAAAGTCTATGGTTTATATGGTAGCCTGGATGGTATTATCTTATTTGATGTAACAAAACTAAAATGGTGGTCATTTAACATTGTAGTTTAGTATTTGTGATAGATAAGTTTCACAATGTAAATGAAGGACAAGCTTGATTACAAGATGCCTTTGAAAAGCAAGATTGAAAAACTTTCAAGGAAAAGCTCAAATGAAGATGAACAAGCTTGAAAAACTTAGGTTTTAAATCAAAGATTTTGTGTAAGAATTTGTAGAGCTGGCATGACCCCAAAGAATTTCGTAAACTAAGTTTCTTTTTTAACAATATAAACTTAAGTTTTAAATCACAATAACCATGCATATGTTATGCATGAATATTTTAAACTATAAAATATCTAAACGATGAACTTTACGAAATATTTAAATAATACAAAAAAATACTTACAACAAGTTTTAGATACTTAATATTTAAAATTTAAATAATAAAGGATATAGAACATTTAATGCTAATGATGAAATTATAGAATAATTTAACGACTCCTACTCAAGAAGTTTCCAAATATAAAAAGATTGAATTCTCGTAACTCTAACTATAGAAGTTTACACATAAAATAGAGAATGTTAAGAAAGGTAATATTTGTATTAAGATTTAAAATAATATTTATAATAATTAATGACAGTTCATCAGTAATGGATGGCCTAATCTACATTAAATTATAGAATAGACACATAAAGATGGTTCATTCCTAGGTCCATTTAGCTAGAACTCTTTGTTCTTCTCCCTCTTATTTCTCTCTTCTCTTTTCTCTCTTCTCTCCCATTTCTCACCAACTCCTCCCTATTCTTTCTCTTATTTCTCCTTCCTCTTCCCTCTCCCATTTCTCTCTTCTGGCTTGCCGCAAGTCTTTCCCTTCTCTCCCCTCCTCTCTACTTCTCTCCTTCCCCTCAACTTTCTCTCTCCTCTTCTCTATTTAACTATCTCCAACTTGCAAAGTCCTTTCTGTTCTTCTCTGTCATTTCTCTTTCCACTTTTTTCTCTAATTTCTTTGTAATTTATATATTTTAATTTAAAGATTATAAATAAGAAAGAAAAAGTGATAAATTATAAATTAATCTCCAAATTATTCAACTTCTTACATTCAGGTCCAAGATGACGTATGGTGTCCCACTTCAAGACCTAGCATAGGTGGTTGGCGGGACAATGCAAGTGAGCATCATGTGGTCATGAAGTTGGTTCCATGAAGTCGACAATGGGCATAAGCTTCGTGTTGATCAACGTATAAAAATATTTAAAATTACGAATAATTACTTAAATATTGTTAAATTAAAATAGAGAGACAACCCATCTAAGTAATTATTTGCAAAAAAGAAATAATATGATTCTATGAAAATAATCCTAAAACATAATGTTTCATGAAATAATAAACTTAACTGCAATTTTATGTGCTCAAACATAAACAAAACTTTATAAATAATTTATAATTAAAAAAAGGACTAAATTATAACTTCCCATTATACTATCCGTCCCATCTCTCAAAATTTTGATCATTTATAAATTTTAAAGTATAAATAGGTAGATAATATTGTCAAATTATAAAATAGTATCATAATTTTTCAAATCTTTCCATTCAAGTCCAAAGTGGCACGAGATGTTGTCCAACTCATATCTAGATTTGCACGGTAGATAATTAGATAATATATCTCTTAACTAATATCATACTACAAATACATAATTTATTGTACAAAGAATACTTGCACAATAGATAACAAGATAATGTGTCTTTTAATTGATATTGTACTACAAAGAATCCACATAATTTAATGTCCATGTAATAAGTATTTAGAATTTGAACTTTTAATGCAATATAGAATACCATAATTAACATTCAATTTATCTAACAGTTCTTCAAAAATTTTAATAGCCATATCTTAAAATTTGACATCATATTTTCAATCTACTTTAATTAAAATTTCGCGACTCCCCGAATACTAAAGCAAAGGGACTGGTTGATTATTAGACTTTTTAAAATTAAAGATCAAGAGCTGTTCATGGCACAAACATGGCACAAACATGGCACACTTTATGAAAAAACAGAAAGGGATTACAAAAATCTTAAATGAAGTTTATAAGAAAAAAAAATATAATTGTCTATTTCTAATATATAACATGCAATGCACGTACAAACCACTAGCTATATCTAAAAGAAAGACTTAAGCAAGAGAATTTTTTTTATCATTTTGTGACTTCCATTGCTAGCAGTCCAGCCCAAGCCCTCAACATGCACAATGCCATGTGTTGCAAGCACCTTAATAAACTGGTAGCAGAAAAAGAGGTACCATCCATGCATATATATATATGCATATTCCATAAGAAAAATAAATTATTCTTTTTTAAATCAATTTATCTCCAGATTAGCCCCATTTTTATCCTAAAATCACAATGAACCCTTTTTCATTTGCTCTTTCTCTTCCTCTCTTCGCGGTAACTAAAACAAGGTAGCTTGATTGATGTGAAATTCTCCTCCTTCTTCTTCTTCTTCATGGCTAATGAGCAACATTCTCATGTCCCCCTCTCCCATTCCTCCTCTCTTTTATTCTCTTCTTATGTTCTCTCTTGCTAAGCTTAGCCAAGCAAACATTAATTTTTATCAAATAATGACTGGATAAAAATCTAAATCAAAATAGAATATACTTAGGTTGAACATTATTGTTAATATTATTATTCAACAATACCATCCAAACATATCAACAATCAACTAAAAAGTATATATGAATTTTTAAATCTATGCTTTTTAGATAAAAAGTAGATAATAACAATTAAGCAACAAGAAACAATTGAAAAAAAAAAAATAGTTATCACTTTATTTCTAGATTACATTTTGAAGCAACAATGATATGTATTATACTGTTGTATTGTTGCGTAGAATCATATTAAAATTGACGAATCATTATCCATCCTTATCTTTTTCAAGTTCTTATGAATGTGAGATAGGTGAGCAAATTTATAATCAAATATTGTGATACTATAATATATGATAGAAA
This sequence comes from Apostasia ramifera, assembly GCA_019297695.1. Lineage (NCBI taxonomy): Eukaryota > Viridiplantae > Streptophyta > Magnoliopsida > Asparagales > Orchidaceae > Apostasia > Apostasia ramifera. The sequence goes on along the minus strand of JAEMOT010001514.1, from coordinate 179,597 downwards.
ATTAATAATTTCTTCAACATCATCGGTAGCTTTATAATAACTATTAATGGCTAGCACTATGAGTTTTACATTGATTTTATTTATTTTGTTTTCACTTATTATTTAGAATTGTGTTACAAGATATTTGGTTATGTACATATTACTGATATAGATTAGAGTTATAAGAAGTTTAGTTATGTAATTATGTTTGTATATAATGCACTTATAATTTGAATAATTAATGTTTTAAAAATAAAAAGAAAATTTGAAGATGGCAAATAAGGATTTAATGTTAATAGAGACATTGACGAAGTGAGCAAGCAGTTTAACAAGAACTATAGGGACAACTGACAGAAAAAAGTGTCGACTATATATAAAAGGTTTGTGTAAAGATGTGTTGAAAGTGCAACAATATACCAAGTTTAAAAAATTAATAGAAGATTCAGAGTTTGCAGCACTAAACATACTTATAAATATACTGAAGATGATCTTAAAAGTAAAAGAGTGAAAATTAAGATATAATAAGATGATATTTTCTTAATTTAATGACTAAAGTGCTTTATATAGAACTTCTACATTGACAATTCTATTGTAAATAATAATATAATGTTATCTATGTCATATATATTCTATTTTGGTATGTAAATAATCAGCCAAAATGTGCCTGATGTTACCTATGATCTACTAAATTTGATTTTTAAATGTAACATCAGTTGTTACTCATTATGTATTCTTGACATTTTTCTTTTCTCTTATTCGAGACTCTCCTTGAATTAGATTCTGTATGTGCATATGCCTATATTTGTTTTTACCTTATCTTTGTCAAAAATTGAAGATTATGAGTTGACATATGAGAAATTAGTTGTTAGGAAAAATATTATAAAATGAAAATAGGAAATGAAAATAGGAAATGAAAATAGGAAGAAAAAAGGAACCACAAACCAATGAAGATAATAAACACCTTTTCTATAACAAGTGTTGTCCAATTTAGCAACTTATACTAACAACATATTGAAAATTATATTCCAAATTACTATCAAAAAAAAATTACACAATGTATTTTGTAAATATTGTTTTCTACAATAATTGCTATTTCCTAAAAATTTGACATTATAGCTAATTATGACTATTGTATATAATTTCCTTAACTAATCTATTTTGTTCATGTTTTTTATGCGATTTTAATAACAATTTCACATTTAAATTAAAACTTTATAACGAGTGCTATTATTCTACATATATCATCAAACAAATATTTGGTGCATAGTTTTTTTTTAATTATTGCATTTATCTACATGAGATCTAATATTAAAAAATTAAAGTTGATCTATTTTCATATGTGAAATTTGACTAATATCTATTGCAATTAGTCCCCAAAAATAAGTTACAAAACAATATTATAAAAAGTAAATTTAATGTTATTCTAATTGTTTTTTATCATAATAATAAAGATTCTGAAACTGTATTCAAGCACGTGCAATGCAAGTGCATCCCACCAGTTCATAAAATTTTTACCGCTTGCTTCTGCAAAGGAATTTATATAGGCTTCTCTGCTTGCTTCTATAAATAAGTTATTAGATAGTTAGTCCTAAAGTTGAAAAGCCCTAGATGGGAGCAAATCTTTTGGTAAAACCACCTAAAAATTGCTTGTATCTCTTTATCTTTTGTGCTTTACATATTACTTTCATACTCATGATTTTATCAATCATTTTAATCCAATGAGTTTCCCGCTTTACAAAAAATACCCAATTCACCCACTATTGGGTATACCTAAGGCATTACAATATATAATCACACCTCATGCAAACAAAAAAAAAATCAAAAGCATGCATCTATACTACTCACAGTTGGTCCAGCAATTAAAGAAGTTCCAGAATCAGCGATAGCAGCACAACCTCCGTAACAGAGTCCTGCAAATCACTATTTAATTTAGAAGGAATCTTTGCAAGAAATCAATAAAATTATAAACAATGAACATCTAGGCTCAAAGCTACCAGAAGTCTGTCCATCAATAAGGACATCGCCCATATCAAACTGCAAAAAAGAGCAAATAGATTGATCAAGGATTTCACATTGTAAAAGGATCAGAAAGAAAGAACAATGTGACAAACTCCAAGTTATACAGTGCTAATAAATCGATTGGGTATATCAAGTTTGCACCTGCCAGTAGCCCTTCCTTGTCACAGGAACATAAGTGTGTTCACCCTTATAATGATTTGGGTCAGAACCTCCAAACACTAACTCACCCCCATCACTATCCTCTGAATTTCTGTTAAACCAGAATGAGAAGACAGGAATTTTTACAAGACCCTGATCAAGCATGTTGTACCTGCATGTAAGTAGTGATGGATAGACTGCCATATGCCACTTCCCAAGCAACATCAAAAATAAAATGTATACTGCTGCAGACGCTTTAACAACTACGACTAACATTATGCATATCAGCTAGCTGAAGACACAAAGATGCCTGAAGATGGTAGTAAAGTAGATCATGGCCTGTTATAGTTAAATAAAAGCAGAATCAATGAATCACCCATTGCATGCTATGTTTTAGCAGAAAATTTGTTGATTTTGACTTTTTTTCAACAATTAACTCAACATGTAAATTTCACAAGCCAGGTTGCGACCATGTAAACATTCAAAAATGAAACTAAAGGTAAAGGAAAATTCAAAACAGTAGAAGTTTGTTAATTTATCCCATCACCTGTTTCATGTGTGATTAGGGGACAAAACCAAACAAAGTACTTTATTGTTAGGGGTGATCCCTAGAACATAGACCATTTTTTCCATTTTTAAATATTTTTTATCCCTAAGTTTTTTTTTATAATGTTCCCGGTATATCAAATGCCACAGTACATAGATATTTTCCATCTCTCCAGACTTCTTTGTAATCCCATTCAATCTGACAAGGATACCACTGGAACATACGTCTTGGAGGAGGAACATAAAGCTTTGAACTTCCAAATGGAAGAAATCGGAATTGATCTATAGTCAAATTTATTAACACATATACAACTATATACCTCATGGAAAGAATTTGGAACTAACATTCCACCTCTTTTAGATCATAATTCTATTCCAGCCAGCAAATATGGTACAATAGAAGCTAAGAAAAATATCAACATACCACAGCATAACAAGCCATCTATAGAAGAACAAAATTTTGACCCACATACCAAATGGGCACCACATCACCAACAGATATTTCTTGAAATCCAAGCCCGAGAATGCCATCAAACTTTGCTACAAGCAAAGTGATGCTTGGCTCCCGGCTGGCCTCAATGAAAACCTGCAAAGAGACTCTTTATGAATGTCTCCTCGGAATAGGCATGTTGCAACAGTTTACCATACTTGGATTGTTCTTTAGGCAGACCTGATTTTTCACAACAAGGTCACCGACAGAAACATTGTCCTCACTGAAGAAACCAGAAATTGAACCAGTCCCATAGTGAATAGCAGCAGATTTCCCTGGTTGAAAGATTGGAAAATTCATGTAATAAGGTACGAAAATCATTCCAACTTATAGATAATAGGAATGAATCTATCTGATAATATAAATATAACATAGGCAATGTAGGCCAGACACTTGTAGAAGATAAGATGAGAAAGGATCATAAAAGGTGGCTTGACCATGTGCATCATCAACCTCTAGAGGCCTTAGTGCATGAATATGAGTGGGTCCAAATCACAAAAATAAGAAAATAAAGAGGAAGACCAAAAAAGACTTGTGAATCCCCACCTCCGCCAACGTCGCTAGCTTAGCATCATTTCCAATCCATCTCAGCTGTAACCAAGAAAGCCACGCGAGCCAACAAAACTTTGCACGCAGCCTACGAGAATTCCGCAGGGCCTAGAAGGCATGAGCAAGCTTGCATCGGACGGGCTGTGTTGTGTGGCTCGCACCTATACCCCCAAGCATGTCATTCCCCATCGATAGCCTTATTTGATCGCACACTTTAGCCCGAAGGAAACCACATTCCAAACCAAGGTTTTCACCAGTCCATTCTTTTAGTCCAAGCATAAATCTCTCCCAATTCATTTAATTACTATTTTTCAACCTAATTGAAAGTATATGGTTTGACTAGATTATTCGATTTATCTCTAATTGTGCGATCATTAGAGCAAAATTACTGTTGGTATTTATTCCATGAGATGACCAAATTATTGCTTGAACTTTGGATCTGATTTACTGAATTAAATTTAATGCCTAATCTAAGTTTATAAATTTTAATTTATCACGATCCAATTTAAGTTAAATTTTGAAATAGTCAATTTGCGGGAATTAAATCTTATTTATTATATAATAATATTTTAGAAAATTATTTGTAGATAAATTTAATAATTTTTATTTAAACATTATTAATTTTAAAATTAAATGGCGTGGTCCAAGCCCCATGATGTCAAGAAAAAGATCGAGATCAATCCCCATTAATGTCAAGGGATGCTTTTATAACCCTGGATACCCATGTCTAATGTGGATAGATGGACTACTTCAACATTTATAAATGCAAGGGGAGCTTCATTTGAATTTCTCATTATTTATGAGGAAGCTACTTGCAATTAATTTTCAAATACTTCTTCGAATATTACTGCTTACATATTTCTCTTGATTTAATTATCCACAAACTTCCATGGAAATTATTAATCATTTATTTTGGAGTTGGTTAGTTCTTGAGTATTTAGGCCCTATTTGTCTAAGAGTTTAAAATTAACCTGGTTTAATTTTAACCAGGCATATCACATCACACATAAAATTTAATATTAAAAATTAAATTTATTTCACATCCTACACATATTACTAAAATAATAACTAACTTATATCACATCCCTCAGATATTCCAACATAATAACTAACTTTATTTCACATCATTCACAACTTTCAATAAAAAAATATCTCTATCCAAATTTAATTTTAACCTTCTTAAATTTAACCTTACAAACAAACACACCCTTATAGATGAATTTTTTCATCTCAGTTCCCTTATTCGCTCATATGGTTTTCACTAATAGCACTTTCCAAAGGGGCTTACATAAGTTATACGAGGTTGCGTCAACTCGGTCATCCCCGTCTTGTTATGTGTTATCCTAAAATGTTTCTTGTTATGTGTTTTGAACAGCATGCTTGATTCAATCAGCTTTGGCATGGGTTGCATAGTGATATCGTATACAACCGTTCTTGGTGGCCATGACATATTGGTTTTTTACTATTCCATGATAATTATACATGTATTACATTTATTTCTTTGATTATCTTCTTCAATACTGTTTTCTCTATGGTTTCCTTGGGACTATCCTCTCTAGGTTCTCAGAGATATTATTATCAGAGGTTATCTTTTATGGAATTATTTTATTTGAGGTATTTCTCTTCTCCAATGTATTATTATCTTTTATAGGATTATCAGGTGTTATCTTTTATGGGATTATCAAAGGTTATCTCCTTTGAGATTATTTTATTTGAGTGATTTCTTCTTTGATTTATTATGATTAGAGCTTATCTTTTGGGTGTTATCTTCTCCAAAATATTCTTTTCTTAGGTATTCTTCTCGAAGGTATCCATCTTTAAGGTATTATTAACCTACATTACCTTTTTTGTTGTTATCTTCTCCGAAATATTCTTCCTTCAAAAATATTCTATTAGGTATTCTTCTTTGAGTTATTATATCTGAGGTTATTTCTGTCCATCTTTTGCAATATACTTTCCTTGAGATTATGTTCTTCCAGATTTAAAGAAAGTTGCAAGCACAATGTCTATTCAGACTTAGAATTTCGATTGTTTGGGCCCACATGGAATGATTGCTCTTAGACAATCAGGGGATTATTTGACGCCAAAATTGATGCCTTCATTCGTATATGAGTCAATTACAAGTTGCCAAGTCAGTGATTCAAGTAATACATTGCTGACCAATAATGATGAAGATGTTATGCAAAACAGAAAAAGGCTAGGGCCACACTTTACATTACAAGTATCTTCTCTTTCTTGGAGAAAGTCTACAAATTGTATAACTAACTTTGCAACTTTCATCCCAGGGAGAATCATTTTCTTCTAGGGGATTACTGTATAGAGAACAAAAAGTAGGCTGAAGCCTCCACCTCCCTCCACTTCTCTTCTTTTTCCTTCAGGTCTTTAAGAACCACATCTAGAGTATGAGTATCTTCATCATCCTTGCCCAATAAGACTACAAGGAGAACTCCAGAGCTCTATTTTCACATTTTTTCATCCTAAATTCCTAATGGCAGCCATTTCTTCAATGAAAACTCGTAATCATTAGCTTGTCTAGATATCCTTCAACTTTCTCTCTGTGTGTTATTCTCATGCAATCCCTTTGAGGAACCCAAAATTCATAGTGTATCTTCTCCCGTACCTCCAAGCACAGTGGTTTTTCCCTAGATCAGGATTTCCACATTAATTTAGCTTTCTTTGGATGTTTCCCTTGTTTTCATGCGACTTGGTGATATGGATTTCCATGTAGACCATCTCGGGTAGTACCGATTCCTCCGTCCGACATGATTGAAAGGTTAAGGAGTCTCTACTGAAGCCCGACGGTATCTCAGTGATTGCATATGCGGTTAAACAAAACCACTGCACAGAGACCTCAGTGCAAAAACTTTGCAACTGAGAGACCCTATTGAATCAAATTAAAATGTTGGGGCTCATGCAAGTGGTTCCCAAACTAACTAAGCAGGAAGTAATTAACCTAAATTTTGTTTTGAATTTTTTTCATCACCATCTTGGTATAAAGCATACAGAGTAAACGAGTATAAAACGAATCAAACGACTAGTCAATAGATAGTGGCTGAAGCGACAGCAAAACAAGAAATCCGATATTGCTAGTATCAAGTAAAATAATCATCAGTAACACAAACCATTCTTCTTGTAGGTGCTTGATTTGCTTGACCTGTACTTGGAATGGAAATAGCAGGCAATCTGCAGAATAAAGAATAGTACAACTTCAAATTGCAGTTCCCAAACATAAGCTACACTAATGCCCTGAAGGCAAAAAATGTAAATTTCTCGCAAGTTTCTCGAATTACACTTTCTAGAATTTTAAGTTCAACAAAACGTTCCCACAAGATTTTCTAACAATTTTCAAAAATTGTAAACTAGCAGAACGTAAAATCAGCACCGAAGACCCTAAAATGAAGACGGGGAAAATCTAATCAGCATAACTCACCGAGAAGTAGCACTTCGCCGATGGAACCCATAGGTTCGAACTGCCAGTATCAAATATTACCGTGAACTTCTGCGGAGGCGTTCCGATCTCAATTTCTCCATAATACTGGGCGTTCATGTAATTCCTCAGCACCACGATATCCTCATCCGACTCTTCGTTGACATCCCTGAGGCCATAACCGCGAGACTTACGGCTCCGCGCCTCCTCGTTGACAAGCCTTGCCGCAAGCAAACTGTTCTCATTCAGCTGCTTCTTCTTCAGCGCGATCCTGACTAGCCCTTCCGCCGGAACCGGAAGAATAGCATGAAGCAACAGGATCGATAGGAGAAACAAGGAAGCAATCCCTCTCGCGTTTCCCATGGCACGAAACCCCAAAATCTTGATGGAACTCAGAAAGCGCTTGCAGGTTGGACCATGGGACCATGGGTGCACCGGTGGGAGAAGTCACAATGCCGTCTTGACGACGAAGACGATGGGCCAGTGGGGACTGCCGACTGGGACGCACTGCGCGAGACTTGCTTCTTACTGTACGACATAAATCTAGGCCGTCGGTATGCCTGCGAATCTAGCGGTCATTTACCGATCAGTTGCGATCAATCATTTAAGAATTATTGTGGGACTACAAAGAAGGACTAATTAATGAGACCAATCTTGAAAGTCATCTGAAAATGTGAAAATTTTTGTGTCTGGATAGTGCGCTGCATAAGCCATCCACACGCAAATAAAATAGCGCTGCGTAGCATAATGCGGAACCACAGCTCCAATACAAATAAATTGTATATAATTTAATTAAATTTGACCAAGTAGTTATTTAAATCATTCATGTATTGGGTACTATAAGTATGTTGTATAAGATTATGATGTATACAATGTGAATGTCAAGTTTATTATTCTTGAGATTCTATTAATTTTATTTGTGATTGTTTAACATATCTTGTAATTATATCATATTCATTCTCATATAGGTAAGAAGTGTTATGATATAAATCTACAATAGCGTCCATTTAACTATATAATAGATCAACTAAGTAATATTAACAGCTTATTATGTATAGTTATGTTGTGGTTTTGATATATATATATATTATTTGTATTAGATCAATTAAGTTACGTAGCAATGAATCTTACCACGTGAAATCGTATGATATAAAAGGTACCACACCACTAATTGGGTTACGTAGTACATCAACTAAGCTACATAGCAATGACCTTTTGCTATATAATTAAGTATTTGGCATCACAGTTTATATGGTCCTAAACATTGCTTGATCTTGATCAGTAAATATAGTGATTAAATTTTTATCATTCATCATAATTAAAAACGTTTTAAACAATAATTTAAAAGAATTTATAGTTTCATCAATAAGAAAGGTTACTCCAAATACCATATTTTTCTTATGGTAATTGACTCCTATAATAAGAGAACATATAAATTATATTTATTCGTTTTATAGCTTATGTCAAAAATAATAATATCACCAAATACATCATAATTCAACTTACTCTTACCATTACACCACAAGAAATTATTAAGTCATTGTTTTCATCCAATTTGACTTTTTAATCAAAGAAAGGGTCAACAGTTTTTCAATCTCACAATAACTTGAATAAGCTAAGAGAATCACCTGCCTCAACATGTCGTAATCTTCCTCAACTAACAAAATTGTATGCATCACGTTTGTAGAAGTCAACATTCTGAACACCACCTGCTTGCTCTAAAATGTAAGGAAAAGCATCACGATATAACCTCAACAAATGACGTTCTTATGGAGCAGCTGGGGGATGGTTTTAATCTTTTATAAATTTGAATATCGACTAATTGCTATTCATATCTTCTTTGAATAGAATAAGTGTAGGACAACCACGTCAAACTTTCAACTGTGAATAACTCGCCTTATCTTTTTCCCTTTTCTTAAGCTCACTATTCTTCCATCCATTTTTTGAGCAAACATTTTTTTTTGTTTTCAACTTTCCAAGTTAATATGAGATGCGTTTTGTGAATACTAAACCCTATTATAAGTACATATCTATTGTATAAATCATAATCATCTTTTTCATTCTTCACCGCAATTCTAAGTATTTTTTGTAGTAAAGATAAGTCAAAAGTCGCAATTAGAATTTTGATTTGCAAAATAATACAATAATGTAATATTATAATTAAAGAGATGTTGAGACAGTTCAACTATATGCTACTATTATGCTAGAGCTAAGACATAATATTATATGTAGAAAATTTACATCCTAAATTAACGAATTATGTCCTACGTAACTTTATGCTCATACTACATAGGTTTATTCTATTTTATCAAATTTAGATAAGTTTATATGTAGCATTATATTGATATTATGTAACAAAATTTAAATCCTACGTAGCGTCAATGGTATGTTATATAATATTATATTATGTAGAAAGATATTACAGATACAAACGACAAATAAATTACAATATATAAAAATAATTGCATAAGTATAATTGGATTTATGCTACGTATGTAGGAGGTGTTTTAAACTATATAAATTAAAATATTAATAAAGAAGGAGAAAAATTGCAATATATCATGAATTATTTATTTGTGTAGGCAAATAAAAGGTAACTTTGTATATTTAACTAATAATTTTGGATAGTTTAATGTATAAAATTACTAAGTAATAAATTATTTTTTATTTGCTCTTTTATGATGAAGGAAATGAAATTGATAGTAAATAAAATATTAGAATTGAACAAAAAGTGGAAAATAAGTATACGATGAAGCTAGAGATGAAAAAGTCTTTAAGATCAGGGTGAAAGTCGCGATTAGGGCTGGCAATTTTATTCGAAAGTTGAAAATCGCTCGAAACTCGCTCGATAAAAAACTCGACTCGAAATCGATTCGAGTCATTTTGAGTCGAGTTTCGAGCTATTCAGTGTACTCGAAATTATTTCGAGTCGATTTCGAGTTTGGTTTGACTCGTTCGAAAAAAATCGAGCTTACTCGAAATAAAATTATTTATTAAATTTTTTTATTATATATTATGAAAGAGTGGCACATTGAAAATTGAAAATGAAAAAAAAAATTAGTTAAAGTATAACTATTTTAAATGTGTTTTTTTTATTATGTAATTTAAATTTATTCAAAAACTGAAATCGATTCGAAATCGACTCGAACTCGAGTTAAATTGAGTCGAGCTAACTCGACTCGAAATAATTCGAGTTCGAGTTTCATTGAAATCGAAATTTTCGAATTCGAGTATATTGAAACTCGCTCGAACTTGACTCGATGCCACCCCTAGTCGCGATAGAGGAGGCATAGAGAAAGAAGCACGTAGAAATTGCAAATTTAGAATAAATTTATTCTTTTATATGTACCAACTCACCATTATTGAGAAGTTTTCTTGCTCAAAAGTAGCGCGCCAAGCCTGTGCCACATGAAGAATCGCATTTACGTTTAGCCGTTCCGTTTCACCGTGCAGGCGGAGCTGTGGGTCGCGCCACCACGCGGCGCTATTTTATTTGTGTGTGGACGGTGAGACGCCACCTGCATCGATTGTGGATTCTGTGAATCAGATTTCAGCGAATGCGAGAAGCTCCGTGAAGAGGAATATTTTCAGGTATTTTTATGTTTTGTTAGTTGGAGCAGCACGGGAATCCCGTCGATCTTCCTCTCATTCGTTTGCACAGAGGGCACGAACAAGGCGGAACCTTTCGCCTAGGTTTCCCCTTTATTATTCATCATCTACTGTGAGGAGCTCTCCATGATGGCAAAGCAGGCTTGCGCGCTCCTTCTCGGGACTGTCTGCTATGGCGGGGATCGGTCCAGGCCCGCGGGTCGTTTGCCGTTCGTCTCAGCCCGACGAGTGCTCCCGGTGTCGTGCAAGATCCGGCATAGGAATCCCGGCGGGTCGTCCCTCTCTCTCTCTCTTTCTCTGCCTCTTCCCTCCTTCAGCCTATATACCAGCTTGTTCGCCTTGTTAGTTTCTTAGGTCTAACGCGTACTACTGTTAGTTTGACTGTTTTCGGGAGCATTTGGATTTCGATTGGTTACTTGAATCTATTGATAATTAAAAAAAAGTTCTGAGCTTGTTTGTTGGTAAGTTTGGGTTTTGTTTTTCTTTTGGCTTTAATTATTTCAAAAAACTGGTTTTTACTTCGATTTGGTTGAAAGAAAGGGCTGGCCATCGCTTATATTCCTAAACAGGACCAATGCGAACTCTGCGTTTATGTTGGCCGTTTACTTTAGTAATTGCGCAGTGGTGTTATGTTTGGAGTCTGGAAATGATGCATCTAGTTCGCTTCAAAGTATTAGACGCTAGTTTTCTGCTTCTACGGCCTTGTTTTGTAGTCATATTAAATACCCGAATTTGACTATTTACATACATAGCTGAACTTTAAGTACTTGGCTAGTTTCTGTTGTAAATGGTGATGATATTCAATACAGGGCTCAGTTTATAATGTCAATTATTCAGTATTTATCAGCTAGTTCACAAGACAGAGCAAAGTGGTTTGGCTCAAATTCTCATGTTTTAGCATACCAGTCTGCCATTGAATATCCACACTTCAATTTAGCATCAATAGCCTGTAGAGTCAACTGTAGTATCCTCTTCAGTGATGTGGTATCTATCAAAACGAGAAAGATCTTCATCCTAATCTTAAAAATTACGCTTCTCTATTAAAATAATGTTAACAATATCTTCTTGTTTTCTTTTTGATGAGTTGTTTTGACATGTTACATCAGTTTATGCAGCTCATCTCATAGAAGGTATCAAAATAAGAATTCTTTTGAGCACTCAACATCAGCTGCAAATCTTCATCATCAGAGTGACGAATGCAAGGAAGTTCAAAACACAAATCCTGGTAATATTACAAATAGCTTTCAGGATAGAATTTCAGATGTTATTCCCAAGGAAGATTTACCTAGCATGGATGATGACTCAATGAATTCTACAGGACATCAGATTGTAATGGTAATGCCCCTTTTTTGTTACGTGATTTCTTAGTTTGTCCTATGTTATGGGCATTTTTAGATGATTAAGACCTTGTTTGTTTCGAAGCTTTTTTTTAGCTCAACACAAATTTCAACCGTAAAAATCAACTTTATTACACATCTAACACAAATTCAAATCTTAGAGTCAATTTTATTTCACATTTTATGCACTTTCTAATATTAAAATAAATTTCTTTGATATTAAATTTAAAAAATAAATTAATTTTTTTCTCTTGTCTAAAAAAAAAACTCGAACCAAACGAGGCCAAGGGTGAGTGGCTACATAGCCTATCAAATAGTTGTGGAGTAGGAGCCATATCGACCTATTATCAAACTGCCAAAGGGTAGCACTTGCATGGGATAGCAAAGAGCAAGGCTATCCATGGAAGAACACACCAATGTTTTGTACCACTTTTCTCTAGTAATAAAAGGAGTGGTGGCGTCAAGATAGTTGTGGTGTGGGTTGATGCTGCTTAGGGGAGATTTTGTCAAAGTGAAGAGTGAGTTTGATTGTGAAGAGTGTCAGTGATCTTCTTTGAGAGGTTTAGTCTAGCTCTAGTGATCTGGAGTGGGGGTGATTTGGTCTTTGATAGTTCTATCGTTATTGTCATCATCGGAGAAGACCCTTGTTTCCTTTTAAGTTTGAGTTAGAAGAAAACCCTTGTTTTCATTTAAGGGGTGACCTGATCTTTACCTGGCTTGTAGCAACCGAGAGTTGTTAATCACTCGTGTTAAACTTGTAGGTGTTTATCTTACAATAAGTGCAATATCCCAGAAGAGCAGTTCCGCGCTCACTCTTCTAAGTCTATAGTCGAAGTATTGTAAACAAGTGCCTGAGGTTTCGAGTGTAGTGTTTGGATTCTTCGTTGAACAATGCTTCTTCGATGAGATTAGCAGTCTTTTCGACAACAGCAATTCCAACTAAGGTTGCTTGTATTTTTCCATTTAACGACATCCTTCTTAATACTTTCTTGGACATGGCTGGAAAGTTTAGAGTATGTAATATAATTAGTCCTTCAGCAGATAGAAAATGATGATAGTGAAGGGCAACTTCCATCAGCTCGACATGGAGATCTCACTGGAATGCTAAAAGAGGCTGAGGAGAGTAAGCAGCAATTCTCATTCCCCTTGTTCTTACTATCAATTTGTTATTTCTATTCTTTTAATATAGAAACCATATTTTTGTTTTTAATAAAATGTTTAGATGTTCTGCTTCTCAATCAAGCTCGAATGAGTGCTCTTAAAGAATTAGACCAGATTTTGTCTGAGAAGGTGGCTCTGCAAGCAGAAATAAATGCCCTAGAGTTGAAATTGGCTGAAGCAGATGCACGGTTTAAAGTTGCTGCTCAGGAAAAGGTTCGTGCAGAAGTTCTTGAACGTGAACTTGATAGGCTGTACATTGAAATGCCTCAGAAAAATAAATGTGATGGAAAAATGAGGCCTTTGGACTCCTTTTCTCAGGATGCCATAGACGTTTCTCTTATTGAAGAGCTTAATTCTCTTAGAGTCGAAAACACTTTACTAAAAAGTGATATGAAGGCTCTGAATGAGAAGCTTAGTGATGTTGGTCTAACTAGGGAACGTATATCAGTGCTAGAGAAAGAACGGTCTGTATTGGATGCTTCAGTAAGGGAATTGGAGTGTCAACTTGAAGCTGCACGGATTGATGTTACCGAACTTTCTTCTGTCAAATCTGAATGCAGGTCCCTGTGGGATAAAGTGGAACATTTGCAAGCGTTGCTAGACAATGCAACTGAACAAGCAAGCCAGGCTGTCGCTTTTTTGGAACAAAACATTGATCTCCAAGAGAAAGTTGAAAAGCTTGAAACATCTTTGGAAGAGGTTAATGTGATAACAAATTCTGACAGGTCTCAGCATTATAGCAAACTTTTGCAACAGAAAATTAAAAGGTTAGAGGAGTGCCTTCAATATGCAGATCAGGAAATTCACACTCATACTGAAGTGTATCAGAAATCACTGCAGGAATTTCAAAGTGTAATTGCAAATTTGAAAGAAAACAACAGGAAAGAACTGGAAAGCCTTGCTGATGATATGCCTTTGGAGTTCTGGAGTCGCTTATTGCTTATGGTTGATGGTTGGTTGCTTGAAAAGAAGATATCCTCTAATAGTGCAAAATTGTTGAGAGAAATGGTGTGGAAGAGGGATCATAAGCTTTCTGAGGCCTACTTGGCATGCAATGGCAAAAGTGAGAATGGAATTCTTGCTACATTTCTCAAATTGACTCAATCTCAGAAGAGGTACTACGTTTTATCCTCCTAAGGATTTTACTTTTGAACGCTTAGAAAGCAGGGTGTTTATCTGATAGTCTAGTATCCTTTCTGTGGCTACAGTCAAAGATTGCATGTAGTTCATATTGCAGCTGAGATGGCACCAGTTGCCAAGGTATATTAAATTAATTGTTTACAATTGTTTCAGGAATTTCTATCTTTTCCAATAGAAAATTTCTTGACTCATTAGTATTTGACTTGTCATACTGAACTATATTTGTTTTTCAGTTCTCTTTTCAATCTGTAGTGTAACATTAACCTAAACTAGATAGGTTGTGTAGTGCATGGAAAGCCATTCCCTAAAAGTCATTTCAGATACAAGTTATTCTCTTCTCCCCATATATATGTATATATTGAGATACTTAAAATCTGTGTGATTTGTTTTGATAACCATATAGATTAATAGTGGAATGCATGTATTGTTGAAACTAAAGTGGCATTATGGTCATCAAGACCTAAGTTAACAAATGAAGTCAAGTGACAGATAGTTACTCGATGTTCTTGTCACATAGTAAAGCACATATCATAATGTCATTGTAATTAACAAATATTCAAAACTTATTGTTGTTAGTATGACAAGTGCAGATGGAAGATCTTGATGGCAAAACCATCAGTGTTTTTTGTTTTAATTTATCCATAACATTTAGGGATCAAGATTATCATGACTGAGATGATGAATTATTTTCAGGGTAAATTGCATCCCAATCTCTGAGATGAAGATATCATCGCACACAAGTCCATTTCAAAGCTTTGCACTTGGTTCTTCTTGGTTGGACTTATTGCCGTCAGATGCATTTGTTAACCATGCTTTTAGTGCTGGGCCTTTTATAAAATTTCTCTTAGCTTCTTTCTTTCTGCTTTTACCACCAAACCCTTGTCTTCTTCGTAGATCAACTGTGGGTGGGAAGGTTGGGCAAGAGAGAATTAAACAAGGCCTTTTTTTGAACCTACCTTAACAGAAAATTTTAATATTTTCCATGCAATCACAAGGGACCTGGTTGCTAACGTGAAGCCAACCTCAGGGACTTATTTGCCAAAATTAATGCGCTTTGGACACAATTGAAACACATTAAAATTTGGTACTTAGTGCATTATGGTTTCCCTACCCCTTCCCACTTACCCTAGTTTTTAATTTCTTTCAATTACCACTGAAGGTTGGAGGTCTTGGAGATGTTGTGTCAGGATTAACCAAAGCATTACAGAAAAAGGGCCATCTTGTCGAAATTGTTCTCCCTAAATATGACTGCCTGCAGCTTGACCAAATTAGTGGTCTGAAGGTATTTATACATCACACTGTGGGAGGACTTCCTAGTCTCTTAGCATAATTGCTAAATCCTGTGCATGCTGTAACTTGCTGCCTAGGTTGTTCTTGCAGGCCCTGAATGCGGAATTTGAATCATTCTTTGATGGGCAGCTATTCGCCAATAAAATATGGGTTGGGACTGTTGAAGGTAGGTTTTACATTGAGTTGAGTTTGATTTGAGTTGATTAGATATTATTTAATTTTGGATTAGATTTTTCATTTGATTCAAGTTACCTTATATCTTGAATTAGTTTGCTCATCTTGTGTTGATAAATAAAATTTTTACAATTGTTTGTTTATGCCAGATCTTTTTTATAGATATTATTATAACAAACATACATGCAAAAGTTCTTTACATACAATAACAACAACAGCTGAGCCTTTATTTGTTAGGTAGAGTTGGCTAACGCATAAGTTCTTCACATGTACAACTATAAATGTACATGCTTATTCATTTTTGGGGTCCCTCCTTGTGAGGATGAGAAGTTGAGTAGGTCGTCAAAAAAGGCTTCTCGAAGAAGATCATCATTGAAGGAGGCCTAACCGGAGTTTTGATGAGCACTAAAACCTCACCCATGGGGTTGGATATGGACTCATATTTCGAGTCCAAGCTTCTAGTTAAGGCTTCGAAATCTCGAACGTAAATGGACCACGAATGAAGATTTCAAGAAGGCATTTTGGTGGGGACACAAATCAGCATTGAATTGGATGGTTAGGATGATGTCAAGTACTGAATCAAAATTCAAATTCAAATTAATTAGAGCTATTAGAGATTTTCATATTAGCTTTGTTTAGATTTGATTTGATTTGATTTGATTTGATTTGATTCAGAGCATATTTGAGAGGTTTGAAAGACTCACCATATTTGAAGCTGATTTTATTTTATTGTAATAGAATTAGTTTCATATTTACTTTTATTTATTTGGTATTTTATTTCCTGCATTCAATATTGTATTTTCAAATTTCTTTATGGGATCTCTCTATATAAAGAGGTCGCCTTGCATTGTAAAACGATAGCATTTGATGAATGAAATTATGTTTGAGTTTTCTCAGAGCCTAGATTCGGGTTAAGGGGTCGATATTCCGCTGAAGGAAAGGGTAGGGTTAGCCTTTGGTGAGAATCCTCAAATTAGCCTAGTTATCCACTTTTCAAAAAAAAAAAAAATCTTTGCACACTCACCTACCTCCGAAGCTCGCTCCGNTTGCGCGCCCGCCTGCCCGCTCGCCCCCTTGTGCTTGTGCGCCTGCCTGCGATCGCTCGCACGCCCGCCTGTGTTCGAGCCTGCCTGTGTTCGTGCCCGCGCGCGTTTGCGCTTTGTCCGCGCGCGTTTGCGCTTTGTCCGCGCGTCGCCCGTACTCGATCAGATCAGTTAATCATCGTCAGTGACTCTTCTTCGATTCAAATCGCTGGTAAATTCTTTCCCGAACGTAACTAAGCTGATTATTTGATTTCAACACAAATTATTCGCTTGACTTGGATTATTTATTTGGCTCTAATTGTTTGATTCGATATTTCTTTGTGTGTCAATTACTGTTGGATTTAACTGTGAGACGTCTGTCCTAAATTCCTGAACCTCGGATCTGATTATTGATGCCCTAATCTAAATTGATAAATTCTTATTTATCATACGATCCAGTTTAATTTTAATTTTAAAATATCTTAATTTACGGGATTCAAAAATCTTATTTATCATATAATTTATTTAGAAAATATTTTTCTCTTAATTAAAATAATTTGCTAATCAATTTTGCTTAATATAAATGTAAAATATCATTTGCAATTTTTTTTCCCGTTCCGCATCACATTTGGTTCTATGTTGAAGGAAAGGAAACCTTGATGAAGGGAAACTTTGAAGAATTCTTTGCTAAATTTTGGAAGAATTCTTCGTAGTAGCAGTCTTAAAAAGGTGATATCTAACTTGGAGTTGTTTTTACTTTCAAAGAAGTTGCTCATTTGTCTATTACTAAGAAGATTTTCCTTAGTTGAATTGGATGTGCTCTTTAAGTGGGTTAAGGAATCTCAGGTAGTTATGAGAGAGTTGCTTTGTGGACCTGCCGTCAATTATGGAGTAGTGATTGGGTCAATCATTAACTGAATTGCTAGGGGGAGTTCCTACAAGAAAAGCGAGGTATAGGGCATTCTTGAAAGATCACACTAAAAAGTCGTTATTCTTCTCTCTAGCTATAAAAGGGTGGTGGTGTAAAGCCCATTGTGTGGTTAATGTAAAGGGAGACTTTGCAGGAGTGAAGTGAACCAGTCTTTAAAGTTTGGTCATTGTTGTCGTCGTCGAAGAAGAACAACAACAAAAGGGAGGCCTTTGTTTTTGTTTAAGTAGTGAAATCTATACGAAGATCCTAGTAGCTATTTGGTGAGTCGTCAAAGAAAGCCACCTTAGTCAAATCTTATGTAGCTAGTTGCTGGGCTTGTTGTTTGTGGCATTCGTGGGTTATTTGACATTATACGTAAAAGTTTTATAGTTGTCTTACATTTCACAGCCGCTCTTTTGAGTTTATTGCAATTCAGGTAAGACTACCGTTATTTCTTTCCCTAGTAAAAGGTTTTCGAATTTGTTACCTTCTTTGTATTATTCTAAGTGTTGGCTGAGGACAAATATGGCTGTCTTCTTGGGCTGCAAATCCAGGTCTACCTGTCTATTTTATAGAGCCACATCATCCTGCAAAATTCTTCTGGAGAGGGAAACTCTATGGAGAGCATGATGATTTTAGACGTTTCTCATTCTTCAGTCGGGCAGCACTTGAATTACTTTTTCAAGCTGGGAAGAAGCCAGATATTATCCATTGCCATGACTGGCAGACAGCTTTTGTTGTAAGCACCTAGTCTTACCTGAATTGCAATAACGCTGCTTCTTGCCCAAATTTAGTGGCACTTTGGCCTTTCTTAGTTCTTATTCTAGTGCCAACGATATTTCTTTCAGGCGCCACTATACTGGGATATATATGCCAGTAAAGGTTTCAATTCTGCTAGAATCTGCTTCACATGTCACAATTTCGAATATCAAGGAACAACACATGTTTCAGAGTTGTCGTCTTGTGGTCTTGATGTTCATCGGCAGAATAGACCAGATAGAATGCAGGATAATTCAGCACATGACAAGATTAATCCTCTCAAGGTAATACGCAAGCCTACTGTTCGGTTGAAGTAAGCATCATAAGGCTCACTTGCTCTTTATTTAGGGTGCCATTGTCTTCTCAAACATTGTCACAACAGTATCACCCACTTATGCTCAAGAAGCACGCTCTCTGGAGGTAAGTTACTTGTTTTATTATTTTTCTTTTTCAATCTCAGTAACAACCTACTATACGCAAGCTGTACTGCATCATTCTGCTTTTATTTGATGTTGTTTGAACTTTAGAACTTCAAATTTTTAACAATTTTCTTCTTTTAAGATTTTCTTGGAGAGGGTAGTTCTGTTATGCTACAAGATTAGTTATAAGATTAACTTTCTCTTTCTCTGCACTGTAGTCAGCAAATTTCTGTAGTACTATACATTTCCTCGACCATTTAAACATGAATGAGAATGATCCCTTGTTTGGATTAACCAGACATAAAAGTTTATCCTGCATATATAACCATGGGGAAGTTTTTTTTCTCTGTTATAAGACAGGTCGCTGATATGTCTCCCTTAACAGGGTGGACGAGGCCTCCAAGGAACACTGAATCTTCATTCGAAGAAATTTGTTGGAGTCCTGAATGGAATTGACATGGACTCTTGGAATCCTTCTACTGATACTTTTCTTCTGGCACAGTACACTGCTGACGATCTTCAGGGCAAAACACAGAACAAAGATGCTCTTAGAACCTACCTTGAACTCTCCTCAGCTGAAGCCTTTCAACCACTGGTAATGCCTTCTTGCATTGTAGTCTGTATTAATAACTTGAGAGGATTATGAACAAATCTGCTAGACAGAAGAATTTGACCTTGCTTTTTTGGATTCAAATTCAAAGAAGTTCTTTGAATCCAAAAAGTTCTGTGTTATGGGATCACAACATAAAAGTAGGAAAAACTCTTCAGAAGGGCAAAATCTCTATTCTTGATTTTTTTTGTTTGACTGAAATTTTGCATTAACTTACCTTTTGGAATTTCATATGAAATCAACCCTTTTGGTCTTTCCACAAAAGAACAATTTAAACTTCAGCTTCCATCAAGCAGACTTGACGTTACGTGACCTTTATGCTTTTCAGTTCATTTTTGAATTTCTTATCTTTTTCCTTCCCTGCCAAAAATGAAACAGATCTATATATATATATATATTCAAAAATGAAACAGATCTGTGAGTTATATGAAAACTTGATGACTTTCATATGCTGCCTAATTTGTCCATGAATATGTAAGCAACAGTTACATGTAGCTGATGTAATCATTTATAAAAGAAAAAATATTTCGATTTGGAGAGTTATTAATATTCTGAGGTTTAAATTTATATATGGAAATTTTGCTTTTTCTTGTGAAAGTTGAACTTTTGTATTTTCATGAATGGCTTCCACCAAAATGCATTACATCTTTTTATCTTGGGATCATCAGGTTAAGGGGTCTTTGTTTTGATGCATTTAAATGGGTAATGTTATCTAAGTGTCAATGTTATCTAGATGTTTATGTTATCTATAAATTGTCTTTTATTTAATTCGTTGTCATTCTATTAAAGATGATAATACTTTTTAATTTATCTCTAATTTATTTTTATTATCCCCAGATACATTTCTTTAAAAAATCATTCTAGCTCACCTCTCTCTATTAGACAATTACTATAATCAAAGTGACATCTAGATTATTCTGAAGTAAAAATTTTATAAATTTTTCAATGTTACATGAGCATGTTATGAAACCAAATATTTAATTCTCTAGATAACATGACATTATACCTAATAATATTGAAAAAATGCCTCTTTAATTAGATATTTGTTATGACAGGTTGGATGTATTTCACGGCTTGTACCCCAAAAGGGTGTGCATCTTATTCGGCATGCAATATATCGAACACTAGAGCTTGGAGGACAATTTGTTCTTTTGGGGTCCAGTCCTATTGCACACATACAGGTGATACATATTTTGTGGTATTCAACAATTTACATCACCTTTTATCATATTTTTTTATCTTAATCAATTGTAACTTAAATTATGGATTCTCTGTAGACACTAAACCTACTATTTTATGCACCAAATTTCATTCTTTGAGTTACTTGTAATTTATGTATTTTAACTTTGTTCTGAAATGTTCACTTTTATTCTCTCCCTTTGATATTCAAGAAAAGTATAAATTTTTATTTTTGAAACTAGTGGTATCAACCAATTCTTAATTATTGTCTAGTTTATTATTTTATTCTTCTTTGAAGGCTGAGGCCATTTTGACACCCCTTTCTAAATTTGTTTTCAATTTTTTTGTTTTTCCAAAGCACATATAGTTTTAAAGTAAGATGAATGCATCCTCTCTCTTCATCATTGTTTTTTTGGATAAATTTTACTAGGTCTCTCAATTTTTGCATAATATCACACAGGTCTATTATTTTAAATTTTTAATATTTGGATTTTTGAGTGACATATAATACATCAATTAGGGTTTTTTTTCTAATTTTTTATTATTAAAATTTTTTAAAATACTATTTTTACTTTTCTTTCTCCTTTCTTTGTACTCTCTTTTTTCCTTCTCCCTTCTCTCTTCTCTCTCTCCTCTCCTCTTTCTCTTTTTTTCTCTCTTACTTTTATAGAAGAGCTGGCCTCTCTCTTTAATTCTCTCTTCTCTCTCCCCTCTCTTTCCCCCTTTCGTCGTCTCTCTCCTTCCCCTCTCTCCAGTCTCTCTGCACCCTGCCTTTCTCTGCCTACACCCCACCGGAAGGAGGGAGAGATGGTGCGGACACCTTTATTTCAGTTAAAAAGTTGTCATTTCAGCCCAATTCGCACTCGCGGTTGCATGCGTCCAGGGTTCATTCAAAAAATTCTTATTTAAACCTTCTCAGATCAGTTATTACATCTTACTTCAGTATCTCCAGATTGCTTCAGGCCCAGTTGTTCCAATGTGAGTTAGCATTTCAGCAAATTTTTGTATTCTTGCACATGCTCTTTTATTCACGTGGGTTCAGTATTGTGATCATATCTCCCTACATTGTAGTCCAATTTGGCTGATTCTTAGTTTGTTGGAAAGCTAAAAGGAAGCTTTACAAATTTCTAGTTCATCTCTTGACCTAGATCAAATTGTATCTTGAAGAAAAATCACATTTTATATTTAGCCAGATCACAAGATTGTTCTATTAGATGTAAACCTTTTGTCCCACATTGTAATTTAACATGTTCTAAAGTCTTTAGCATCCTATATAAAAGGGTGGCCAACCACAATATACTTCATGACTTGATGAATACAAAATTTAATATTTTTTTGTACTGGCTTTATGTTGGTACGAATTTTAAAATAAAATTTTTTCATGTCGTGTTGATTTGGCCGGGCTCCGAGAGGAGGGTGATGATGCCTAAGCGGTGAGATGTCATCGCTAAGTTACTAAGATTTCATGTGCATTTCTTCTCTTCCATCTAGGTTTTCCATGTTTCTTTTTTAGTTGTTTGGCCGCTCTCTTCTCGCCTCTACTTCTGATTTCTGCGATTGGTAGTTATAGTTTTTAGATCTAATTGTCTTGTTCCCATGTAACCTTTCTACTTCTATGAAGTTTTGTTTAAATCATAATTTTTTGTTTGATTGGTTATTTTAAAAAATTTTAATAACAAAAAATTAGAAGAAAGATCTAATTGATGTACTATATATTACTAAAGGATCCAGATGTTAAAAATATAAAATCATGGACATGTGTGGTATTATGCCATAAACTTAGGGACTTGCATGTAACCTTTTTTTTGTCCTTTCAAATTAGAACTAGAGAAATTTTCTGAAATCTAATATTCTTTATTTTTAGCTATTTTGGTATCTTTCCCTTCAATTTTACACGGAATCAATTCTTGCATAAGATTGACAAGTTCCTTGGTTAATAAAATTTTACCGACTTTCTATTGTTTATTTGCAGAGGGAATTTGAAGGTATAGCAAGCCATTTCAATAACCATCCTCATGTTCGACTGTTATTAAAATATGATGATGCACTTTCGCACGTCATATATGCAGCATCTGACATGTTTATTATACCCTCATTGTTTGAACCTTGTGGACTTACTCAGGTAATGATCTTTCCCTTCCTAATTTAAGGCAACTTCCTTATATGAGTTTTTCTTTTTCTTGCTAAATGATTCTCTCTCCGCTTCATTTATAACAAACTTTATGTAAAATTATGTTTGACTTATTTGATTCAATGATTATTGGCAGATGATAGCTATGAGATATGGTTCTGTACCCATTGTGAGAAGAACTGGTGGACTTAATGATAGGTATTTTCATTTTTTCAAGCTTTACAAATCTTTCAACTTCATCTTTTTGCATGCTAGTTATTAATTATTGTTACGGTTTTTAGTATATTTGATGTCAATGATGATACGATACCGATGGAATATCGGAATGGATTTTCTTTTTCAGCACCCAGTGAGCAGGTTGGCCTCTGTACTTTTAATCTTCACATTGGTTATGTTTTTCTCAATAGTTCATTTAGAAGAATATCTTAATTTAGTGTACATATTTTCTTTATTGTCTTTTATCTTTTTTGAATAAAAGGGGTATTTAGAAGGAATATAATATGTAATTTTGGGGAGTTCATGACTATCATATAAGTAGCATTATTTTAATTTTTTAAATCAATTTTCTGAGTTCTTTCCGCTCTTCACCGGAAACTTGTGGTATTAATATTAATAACTTTTTCCAATCTTTTCGTATAACTTCTAATGAAGTTACTCTAAAGTTTTATTTATTCTCATTATTTATATGCATACCACAAAAAGTTATTTCTTTCAATTTCAAAAGTGATTCAATCTATGTTATTCTCTTATACAATTATTAGAGAACATATCAAAGTAAAATGATGTATTTTTGGGGAACTAAAGGGACACAATTGAAGTAATTCAACTAAAGAGACTCTCTTACACAACTACTAAACATCATATTGAAATACTTCAATCGATGACCTATACTTAGATAACTATTTGCGACATATTGAATTGATTTAGCTGATGACATGCATTTAATAATTGATCAGAGGCTTTTGTTTTATTGCTGTGGTTTCAAATAGTTTGCTACTTTCCATTAAAAAAAAGTAGTTTGCTGCTGGACAATGTAATTATGGCATAATGCTATTTCAAACAAAGCTAAGACATGACAAGTAAAACTTTAGTTCCTGTACAATAACAACAAACTAAGCCTTTATTTTACTATGTAGAGCCCGCTACATAAATCCTTTGCTTCCATTATACTATCGAATAACAAATCCTCTTTTAGCTTCAAATATGTAAGATCATTCAAAAAAATATTATTTTCTATAGTTCAATTAAAATTCCTTGTCTAATTTTTTAGGCAACTTATAGGAATTAAACGCTACAATGGAACGGGCATTCAATCACTACATGAGAAGTCCAGATAGTTGGCAAAAACTTGTTCGGAAGATCATGCAACTGGATTTTAGTTGGGAATCATCAGCCTCACAGTATGAAGAACTATACAAGAAGACTGTGGCCAAAGCAAGAGCAACAGCAAATCATGTGTAATCTAATTCCTCTGTTAGATTAATTATAGGTTCTTTCTGGCAGAAGATGGCCTCTGCCTCTGGAAAATAATTCCAGTGATACAACAATGCAGCTGACAGCTTCTGATTAGTATGAGTTTCCTAACTTGAAAAACCTAAGTGAAAAAAGTCATAAAGATAAGTGTTATTGGCTTCAAAACACATTATTGTACTCTACGTAGTTACTGAAGGTATTGAATACATTAAGGTTGACATTATTTATATTTGAAGTCGGAGATTTGGAAGGTCATTGCAATATATATGAAAAATCGTTCATTTGTTTTTGTTATTTGACGTTTGAAGGAGCTATCGATAGCTTTTAGCAGCGAGTTTGGGTCTTTTCGTCAAACGGTATTAACGAAGGCACACTACTTACATAATATTTCTTTGTTTCTGGTCATTTCATGCAACAAGTTTTATTTCAGTACATTCATAAATTTATTAAAAAAATATATTTTACATCTTATAATTTTATTTTACACTTTGTTCTTATCCTGACTGTTATTTTTATTTTAAATCTAATCAATTTTAAATCAAAATAAAAACTTCAAGTTAAATCAATTTTCTGAAGAACTATGAAAACATCAAGACTCCCTCTCCTTTTTGGCTACGAGTATTCGTATAATTGGTTCAATGTGATCGATCAAGAATTGATCATAAGCCTAAATTAACCATGTCTCTTTTAGTTGATCTAAATCAATAGAAATTCAATCCAATTAATATCTAACGATATTCTAAGTATTCAAATTATGGCTCACACATCTCTTAATATTTGAAGGATAATCCTATAATAATTTTTACACATATTACAAAACTAATGCATAATTAAGTAAATAATATTTGATCTTCATGGTTCATTTTTAGGATTTATTTTTTTATTTTAATCACTCCAATACTTCACAAATCAAGCTCGAGTCCTTCTAAAGTTTTGTTCACTTCATTCATATATGGAATTTCTATCAACTTAACAATAAAATCTCCAAACATACATGAAAGCTCAATAAAAAGATTAGTTTATTATTAATTTAAATATAATTATGGACATGAAAATACATAATTACATTATAATCATAATTGAGGAATCAATAATATTCGTATTTGTTCTAAATAATTATAATCAACAAAAAAAATTTTCAAAAATTTTGATAAAAATATAAATATATTGTATTTAGAGGATTTGAATGCTAAAAGAGCATGTAGTTTAAATTCTCTAGACAATCATTTATGCTCATGAAATAAAATTAGCGTTCTATATTTAAAACTAAAAGGGTATTTAATTTATTATTATATTAGTGTTATGTCATGTAATATAAATATTATAGCATCTAAAAATATTATATTTTAATTTATAATTTTATAAAAAATTATTTATAAATATAATTAAATTAAATAATTATTATTTTTAAATAATATAATATTAAGATAATATTAAATTAATTGTGACTTAATAATACTGAACCAGCTAGACCAGCCTGGCAATAGAACTTTAATAAATTTTTTTTATTTACTTTAATAATTTTTTTAAATTTACTTTTGAATATCACAATTTTTTTTCACTCTAATTGAATATTACAAAAAATTTTAACTTATTTTAAAAATTATAATATTGTAATTTGATTTTGAGATCTCCTAATATTCCGGCAAATTCCTCGCTCATTAGTCTACAAGTATACTGGAATTTTGATAATTTTTTGAGGTATTTATCTATACGTAATAAATAAGTTTTAAATATTATTTATATTTTTTTATAAAATTTAAATTATAGAATTATAGGTATTTAAAATAATATAATGCAACAAATAAAAAATATAATTTTTAAAATTGAGTAAATTGCACTGGGCTTCTGAAGTTGACACAATATTGCAAATAGATCCTAAAAATTGAAAATCCTCAATTTAGATCCCAGGTTGTATTTTTGTTATGGGCAAAAAAATCAATTTTATATTAGCTTTTCTTATAAATTTTTTTTTTTGAAATATTTTATAAATTATTTTTAGTTTAATAATATATTCATATATGTCTTACTAAAAAAAATTATACATATAAAAATATAAAATTAAAAAAATTTATATTTTATCACCTCAATCTTCTTTTAACAAAATAAATTTAGACAAATTTCTCAATAATTCAAAAATTATAAGCTCGAGATGATTTCTACACAATTCAAAATTAAATTTCTCTTTTAACTTTTATTTATGAGTAAAAAAATTCAAATTGAGTTTGATTTGAATTTATTAAAGCTATTCAAGTTAGCCTAAACTCAAGGTAGAGCATGTTGAGTTTTAGTCGAATTTAATTTAAGTTACTTAAAAATATATTTAATATCAAGTCAATTTTTAAGGTGAATTGAGTTGAGATCACTAGCATGGCAAGAAAAAAAAAAGCCGGGTGCTTAAATATAATTTTTGCTAATATAGAATAGTATAAAAGTATTTTAGGCCAAAATTATAAATAACAATCAAAATATTATCAAAATTAATATTTAACGTTCAAATGGATCATAAAAAAAGCGAAAGAGTAAGTCAGGCACCAAACAGCAGCACTAAAACAAATTGAGAGACTTAGATTTAAGATTTTTTAAATTTTAGTATCTATTTGCAATATCATGTGGAACTCAGGGGCCTTACTGCAATTTACCCTTTAAAACTTTATGTGAAATATATTTGTAAAAGCTCTTGGAAAAAGGTCTGCCGAAAAACGTAACACGCGTCAAAATTCGACTCGGGATTCAGCAGGTTTGCAGTCTCTCTCTCTCTCTCGTTCTCAACCATGGCCTGCTAAGCTCGCTCTCTCACACGGACACGGTCATCAGTCATCGCGCAGTATCACATACGCTTGTTACTTCTCGCGAGCGCTTTTCCTCTACTCAAAGAACAGATGTCGCTTCTCGGGGCTAATGTCCGCTCTCATCTCTTTAACCATGCTCTTCTCCCAAAGATCTCCCATGGCGCTCCTTTTTATATTCGCAGGGACATCCATTTCAAAGACCACGCCGCTTCTGCGAGGTAATCGATAAATCAGGAATTTGGGTGGATTCCGCACCGCAATCCCTGATCTTCTTTTCACTTTGTGTTGAAGCTGATTACATGGGGGTTTTTTAGTTGCTTTTTTCGTAGATGATGCAGAGCATGATAGATTAGTTGATTGGATGGTAATTTTGCATGCCAGGTTTGGGTTGCTTTCGAGTGTTCTGAAGAATCGGGAACAATGCCGGCGGACCGCCTGCTTCGCCTCTTCTCTTAGCCCTCACACACTACAGTGGATCTCTGCTGTTTCTTCTGCGTGAGTCTAGTCGATTCTCTTTCGAAATTTCTCCAGTTTTTATTTGTCAACTGTTCATTGAACCGAAGCTGCGTCTTTTTCCTGAATCACATGAGAAATTGAGATTGCAACATATTATTTCAGGATTGGGCGTTTGGTTAGATTTTATGGCATGTTATTTGGAAAAATTATTTTTAGTTTGGGGGCATGTTTAGATGATATTGAAAAAATTATAAAATTATTATTCTAGAAAAGCATCTAGACGGCACTCTAATTATGGTAATAGACGTTGAGGTAGGATGATTTTTTAAGGGAAAGATGCTTGAGGAGAGGATAACAAAAGTGGCTTAATAGTGTTATCATCTTTTTGAATAACATTGAACCAAACAAATAGCATTTTATAGATAAGATTGACATCTGGTTAACATTAACATTGATATTTAGATAACATTAGATTGCAGCAAATGACCGACCATGGTATGAAATAGTGTTTAGCTGTTATATGCTTATGTGTGCACTTCTATTTTTCCTAACTGGTGGTTAATTCAGGATTTTGATGCTCACAAAAGGCACAACTATTCAAAAAACTTTTCTTGTTCCACTATTTGCTTTGCAAGCTCCTTCTACTGTGATTTCGTGGATCAAGTAAGCTTTTGCGTTCACTGGTCTTTTAATTAGAACAAATATTTGTTTGTGATCGATACCACTATGATGTGCTTCCATGTTGATATCTTCGTTTTACTTTTTTTTCATGTCTGCAGCGGTCGCTATGGCACCTGGACAGCTTTTCTAGCACTCTTTATGCGTCTATTTTATTTCCTTCCCGGCAAGTTCATATGCACTTTTCTATTGTCTTTAGATGCTGATAATTTGAATTTTCATTTTTTTGTTTGATACATTTCTTTTTCTTAGTAAAGATAAATTACCTGCACATGCTATTATTGGTGTGTAGGTGAACTGGAATTGCCCTTCTTTACGATGCTGGTCGTGATTTCTGCTCCTTATGAAGCCATGAACCTTAGGTAAGCTGCTGTCTCTACAAAATTCTATTGCAATAGTACTGCTACAAGGACAAAGAACTGATTTTGTTCTTCTTTACAATGCTGGATGTGGTTTCTGCCGGCACCTTTATATCTCTACTTCCTTGTGGACTGCCAGACTGGAGAGATGGTGGAGGATGAGGAGGGAGAGAGAAAAAACAGTGGGAGGGAGGGAGGGAAGCATTTGCCAAGATTAATTCGGCATGGAATGGAAAATTCAAGACATTTTAATGATGGTTAAACAGTTTTTCAGGGTAAAATGCGTTTTACATCACCAAATTGATGGTTTAGGCACGAGACGACCACACGCAACGAAACTTTAACCTTAGGGACCTAACTGTGAAAATTCATATTTTGTGGACGTTAACATTTAATAACACTAAGACCTCAGAGACTTGTAAGCAATTTACCCTTTTTAAATGCATTCAAATCCTGCTGGTTTTGCATAAAAGTCTTGTTGATGATTTCTGTATCATGTTTAATGAAGATACAGATTAATTTCATGTATAGACTCTCGAATGGTTGAAAAACATTGTTGCCTCTTGGCTTTTACTCATCATTGGATTATTTTCCTTGAACAGAGGAAGCCAAGCTGGCGCTATCATTTCCTTGGCTATTTCAGTTTATCTGGCTTTCCAGCATTTCTCAAGATTGGGAAGCTTGCGGCAAGCATTTGATCAATTATCATTCATTGCTACTTTGGCCATCATCTGCATCACTTCCGTAAGCTGCTTTTTTTTGTTTTAATAGTTCTTATCCCAAGAAAGCTTCGACATATATGAAAAGTGTAAGCTATGACGAAGGTACTACAGAATACATTCTGGATCTAATGAAAGCTATTTAGGCTTAAGTATCCTTCGAAATTTTTGGCATGTCGTGCTTGTATTGTGCACCTTTATCTTGCCAGGTATCCAATTATCTTCTTATTGAAATTCTGAAGAATAAAGAGTCAATCACGCTCATCCAAGAATAGAGAAGAAATAAAGTGTGATAGAAAAAAAGAGTTATATACATATATGCTACAGTAAACTTGTTTAATTATGTACGAAATACTTAAAACTTATAAATTATCTATGAAAAGTTACATATGTAACACCTAAAGTTAACAAATTTTCAATATACATTTTCTTGTAAACAATGATTAACTCTAATTGAGCTGAACTAACTCTGTGGGAAAGAAGCTTGTCTGGGTATTGAGGGGTCTTAGGATCGATCCACATTACCATTACAATTTTCAAGTAGGTTAGAGGAAATTATAGTGTCCATGAATAAAGTAATTTTTTAATGATCATCAAATTGTTAATTAATTAATTAAATATGCTTAATTTTAAAAAATATACATTTGTAAGCATATTTTGCTTGGTCAAAACACAGGAATAATGCTTATTTGTCATTTGCCTGGTAAAAAAACTCTAGAATCAAGCTCATTTGACATTTACACTCACCCCTTATTTGATCATATAAGGAAAGAACACATCAAGTATTACAAAATCATCTTCATTGCCTAGAATGCTTGAAATAGATTGAATATAAAGAGATTTGGTTCAATATTATCTTCATATTATATTATATTATATAGATGTTCTGATATCTTGATATTTTTTGAACAATAATTACATTATTATTTTTTATAAGATTATCTACATATATAATCAAATAAAATAATTATTTTTTCTAAATAACATGATATAATATTAAAATAGCATTAAACTGAATAACTCCTAAATAAAATTTATAGGTACATCAAAGAAGAGAGCTCATATTTCACCTATGAATATTCGTTGACCCATTGAGATTAGGAGGCACATAAGCGTGATGTAAGAAGGTACTGCTCTCAAAGCGGAAGCACTGTTAGTGGAATCTGGAGGTACTGATCCATATATCGAAGGTCCTGTTGGAGTCGTCGTGTTCAGAACCGATGAACTTGTACTGCGAATCGAAGCATTAGCGACTCAGTTCTTTTCCAGCATAATGATTATTATGTAGAAAATTTTTTTTGCTGCAGTACTTCCCTGTTTAAATGGGATTGTCATGGTGAAAATTTACCTTGTTGAAGGATACTGACATGTAGAAGTGCCTGCAGGAAGAACAAATAAAATATACATGACATGTGTTTCTGAATTTAAGGCTAAATTCTAAGATTGAAAACACCAAGCTCTGAGCCTCTAATTATGGAATAGGAAGCAAGTATTTGGCCAACCTTTTTAAATGACCTTTTTTTTGTATAGCACATTGGATTGCCTTATTCTTCCTTCAAAGAATCATTAACTTACCTTTTACAGCAAATTTATGATTTAAATTTCATATCACCAATTTGTCTAACCAACTATATGATATAGGAGTGAGTATAATCGAACAACTAGTTTGAACGAGCAATTATTAGAGTTTTTTGAGATGCTAACGAAATGAGAAAAGCTTTGGGCGTCATTAGTGGCGTTTATAGATTAATATGCATGTTTGGATTAGGGGTAGAGTTAGTTAACTCAAGGCATGTTAGAGATTTAACCCTGAATTGTATTTGATTGCTAATCCAGGTTAATCAAATATTTTGTTTGGCTATTCAATAACTTAATCTAAGACTATGAAACATAGACACTTTAAAAAATTACGCCGTGTCCGTGTCGGATACGCGGAACACTGGTTGGATACACTGCGTGGCGTGTCCTAATAAAATAATATTAAAAAAAATTAAAGAATCCTTTTTGGATATGCGAGAATACTTTGGGATCCTTAGGACACTTTTGAGATATTTTTAGGACACTTTTGAGATGCAATATACTTCTAGAACACATATAAGATAGAATCAAGTATATTTAATATTAATGTTAAATTTTTTTATTAATATTATATTTTTTAATAAAATTTATGAATATATCTATTTTCTTTTATTAATATTTAAAATTTTTATTATTGTTAAAATATTATCTAATAAAACTAAAAATTTATTTTTTATTATTATTAAAATTTTATCTAATATAAGTCAAAATTGTAAGCTAATTAAGCTAAATCAAACTTCTTTTCTCCCTTGTTTCTTTCGAGCCTTACGAAAATGAATTAATCTCAAAAAGTTTAAGACTCTGGCTTCATCTTTATTCTTCTTTCATTTTAAATACCCAGAGCTCTTACTTCCTCTTATTATCGTGTTCACTGTGATTGTCCTAACAAGTAAAATTGTATTTTTTTTTATTCAAAGTAAACAAAAAATTTACATCCAAAATCTCTTCAATACCGATGACGTTGGTTTTTAAGTTCTCAGCTTGATCTTATGAGACTTCAGTGTTACTCACGAGTTGCTTATACTTAAAAATTTAAGTTTGTGCTATGTTATATATATTTTTAAGTATGAATTATTAATTTTATTATTATTGTATTTAGCGTGTCATGCCGTGTCGGTGTCGTATATTTTGAAAAATTACTGTATTGTCGTGTTATATCGTATTGTGTTCCAGTATTTTTGTGTTGTGTCTGTGCTACATAGACCTAAGATAAAGAAAGGTCATTGAGGCTCACGGAATATGCGAGGGTAAGATATTCTGACATAGTGGCGTTAAGTATGCAGGGCGAGGTAATATACCTCAGGTTAAATTATCACGTAGGTCGTTACTGATCTGATTTCGAACCAAGTCAATACCAACTCGAAATCGGATTGATTACATTTCGATCGCCTCGAGCTCGATTGGGTTCGACTTCGAGCTGGCTCGAGTCCATTCCAATCGACTTCGAGCCGATTTCGATTCATTTTCGAGCCGGCTTGAAAATGAATCAAATCTCAATTTTTTTTGAGCCGATCGCTCTACTCGATCCGGCTCGAGATCGGCTCCGTTTATAATATATATATATATATATATTATATTTAATAAATATTATATACATATATTACTATATGTATTATAATATAAAATGTATTTTAATTCGAGCCGATTTCGCGTTGGATCGAGCCGAGCTTATTCCTGCTCAAAATCAACTCGAAATTATTACCGAGCCGAACTTTTGGCTCGTTAGTCGGCTTATTTAGATCGAGTTAATTTCAATTTAATTTAAAATCGATTCAATTTTCGATCGATGGTGAAATTGTATTAACACTATTATCACGACATTAGAGCGTTTGGTGGGTAAATCTAGGGTTTACCGGAGGAATACCGATAAGCTACATGCGAATTGCCACAATAGGAAGTTCTAGAATCAAACGACTGAAACTCACTGGGATCGACGTTTGTGATTACTGCAGTTCCCCCAAAATCACAGCTGGTAGGAATTGGGTTTTTCTGGTAGTAACTGTTGAATGCGTAGGATGCATGATCTCTAACAGTATCAGGGTTAAAGCAGCTGGCTCCCGCCTGAATCTCCGAGCAATCGGCGCCGCCGTAGCCGCAGGCGTAGTCCAGAGCCACCTGCAGTGCCGTCTGCGAAGCCGTCTGGCTGGCAATGCACCAGCTCCGCCCCGACGATGACGATGACGGAGTCCCCATCGCCGGAGTTGTGTAAGGGTTCGCCGGAGTTGTGTAAGGGTTCGCCGGAGTCATCATCGGAGTGCTGGGATTCACTGAAGGTATGGGATTGCTGTATGTTGTTGTCGCGGTTGGGTTTGATGATGGGTTGATGACTGGAACTGTTGGTAGTGGCGTAGTCACATCCATTTGTGGCATGTTGTCAGTGTGTTGTAACTCAAATCTGGAGAGAAGCATTCTTTTAGGGTTTGATGATGTTGAAGCAGCAGCAATTCTCTGCCTTGAGGAATGCGGTTCTGCAGGTAGACTTCCTGGCAAAAGAAAAAAAGTACATATTGATTTCAGGGTTAGACGATTAGAACTCATATAATTGAAATTCTTTTTTAGGAAATTGATGAAAACTTGAAGATTTGATGAGATTTATCTCATATTTTCGGGTACAACAGATAGAAATTCATTATGTGAATAATTAAGGTACTAATGGAGATATATTGAGAGCGTCATCCATTTGAAGTGATGAAAAACTTATCTGATGTATCTATCTATATAGACTAAGGTCGAATTTCACAAAAATCCTACCTTTATCCGATCAAAGTTTATAGAAATGTCCGTAACGAAGAATTTACCCCAACCCTATCAATCGAAAATAATATATATAGTATTCTCAATTAGATATAATATTCTAAATTTAGTGCTGCTACCTTTAAAACCCCCCTTTCTGAGTAGCTGATTAAAACATTAGTCAAGTTATTATTCAAGACATCTCAACATTATATATATATATATAAATATGTAGTAAAATTAAGTGGGGAAATAAATACTGAAGGTGGATAGATTTGGATAGCTGGGGCATCTACAGCAATGAGCAGAAGTTATGTCGATTAGCAGTACGCATCTCCAGTTCGTCCATCTATCAGTGTGTACCACGTGGATGAGCGGATGCAGTACGCTATAAACAGAGTCAAGACACCAAGCGGCCAAATGGACCATTCTGTAGGGATGACCAAATAGTCCAACTATCTAACAGGCTATTTGGTCAAGCTAATTGGACGGTCTAGTATATTGCTTAGGTATTAAGGCAAGTATTCATTTAGAACAATAGATATAGCTTAAGATAAGATGGGTATTATATGTACTCACATCTTTTCTAATTGATACCTATATGATCTCAAATTATACTTACTTTTCTAGATAGATACTTTCTTTGATACCTACTTGAACCTCCATAACAGGTGGCCCGGTCAAGTGAACAAGACAGTTCGATCATCCATCAGACTGTTCAGCTTCGCCTCACTAGACAATCCATTGCGAAGGTTAGATGGTCTAGTCGTCCGCTTGGCACCTTAATGTCATTTATGATTTTACGTGTGATGGGCCCATTAACCTGCGTGGCACAGCATTATTTGCGAGCTCACTGCACATATTAATTTTCAGCAAAATGTGGAGATAGAATTTTTTGTGTATGTGAAAAAGAACTGCATTTAAATTGGGCAGACTGTTACTTTCCAGATTTATTTATTAGCTGTTCAAACTTTTAAGTGGACTCAGTATAGTTGTGGCATAAAGTCAATTCTATTTAAAAGTTTAGGGCTGTTGATTACTTGGGAAACTCAAAATTTGTTCAAAAAACTTAAAATTATGCAAAGCAAATATCTAAATTTAAAAGTAATATTAATAACTAAATTCGATTCAAGCTGAAAATCAAATCAAAATTGAATAGATTAGAATCTACTTATATCAAATTCCACTTGAACAAGAAAAATTAATTCAACTAGCATCATATACTGTTGTATTGCATGTTTCAGGTACTGTTAATGTCTAAGAATCAACTGAGATTCAGTTCACAAATTGAAATGAAATTTTCATTCTTGAATCATTTCATTTAAGAGCTTGTATTTCTCATGAGACTTTGGAGAGATGACGAGGAATAAGGATTAATTTGCTTAGCTTATAATAAGAAAATGGAGCTCACCTGATGAGAGGAAGCCCATGATGAACACAAGAGAGCAAAAATCCCTTATACCCATCTCTTCCTTTCCAGCTCCTCTCCTTTGTTCTTTCTTATCCCTGCTAACTCTTCTGCTCTGAAGTTCACAGGGATTTGCTGTCTCTCTTCTGTTCTTTATCCTTCTTTCTCCTTTGATCTGAAGTTCAGGGGTTTTAATTTTTGCTGCTATGAAGAAGGCGTAGACATTAAAGAGGGCTGTGAAGGAGGTATTTTTCACCTTTTGAGTTTAGATAACTACGAGGAATCACAGCTTCCTTCCCAAGGGGAAAAAATGAAGGCCTGGAGAGAATAAAAGGAGACTTGGGGAGTGGGGATGGGAGCTTGGGCCTGCACGCAAGTCAGTTAGTGGGTGGTGAAAGAGGAAAAAGAAAGCACAAGGATTCTCAGGTAGAGTTTGTAGTTGAGTCGGTGTTAGAATTGATTTTGAAGTAGGGGTTAATCTGACCGGATTAAGTATTGTTATTTCGAGTCTATTGGATTAACATCAGAGAGGTCCTTATATGTAAAGGTAAATGAATATAGATTCATGGAGAATTTTTTCTCTTAAAGATTATCGTAGAAGAGAATTTTATGTTCACGGCTCCAACCAGCTTGAGATGATTAACATGAATATACTAGGCTTATATCTTGAAATGGATATATATTATGAGGTTTTTTTACACGCTGCATGTTCGTAACACTCGTATATATGTAATTCTTTTTATAATACGAGGACACGAGGACAGATAAAATCAAGAAAATTTCGAGCAATTTAGTCGTAAATTTTAAATTTACAAGATAATTGTGGAGGTTTGGAGGGGGGACACAAAAAAATGATGGCTATAATGATGAAGAAGAGGGTGCAAAGCAAGGTGGTAGTGGGAATTTGGGAGCCTTTTTTCTCTTGCATCTCTTTTACTGTTTCATTTCATGGGATTAATATCAGAGAAAAGGTGGCCAATATCTCATTGAAGGCTTTTATGTGGCAATGTCCTCTGATTAGTCTTCATGAAGCTAAGTAACTACCTTTAGAACTGAGCATCATCAATCTGCAAGTAAAAAAATTGGAGTTTCAGGTGTTAAAAAAGAAATATTTGGAATACGAGCAAAGATTTGGTTGGTTCAACGTTATTGTGACGTTATTTTACGTTATTTAGAAAAATTAATTATTTAATTTAACAGCATATATAGATGATATTTTAAAAAGTAATAAAATTGTCAATCCGTGTGATATCTAAATGTCTCTAGTTGTCATCTAACTTTATAAATAAATTGACGATAATAGAAAAATAAGATAAAATTTTCAGAAATATTTCATTGAGTAGTACCGAATAAAAAAAGGAATTTCTTAAAAATGCAAAAAGAGAGAGAGGGATTCAAACCCGCTCGTTATCTAATCAATTATAACCTAAAATAGATTCAATTATCTACCATAATAGGGCCAATTCAATCGTAAATTATGGGTCAAACTCATTGGATTGTCCGGTGAATTATAAGTTTAAACTGCTAGATAATTCAATGAATATAAACTTCATTGTGATGAGAATAGAATCCCAAATTTTCTCGTACTATAGAACTCAAGGTTTCGCACTTTATGCTAAATCTCTATTAGTTTCTTTAAATTCCTAGCCCTGGCTTTGTGATTTTTTTTTTATTAGATTTTACACGTAAAACTTATGACGTTTCGCCTTTTTTTTCCTCTTATTTTCTTCGTTGCTACTCCTCAATGAACCACTTCTGTATCATAAACTGTTCTAAAATTGGAGCAGGGGATTGAAGTCATGCGCTTACAATTTCAATGCAGATGAAGGGGACGAGAACAAAAACAAAATTTACACTGCCAAAAAGGTCAGCTTTGTCGTTTTTTTTAATATTTGATAATTGGCCGAAAGGAGGAAGATTGAGACACCCACAATCCCTACTAGGGACGTTTCTCCCAACGTTAACACGTGATTTAATGAT
Organism: Apostasia ramifera; assembly: GCA_019297695.1. Lineage (NCBI taxonomy): Eukaryota > Viridiplantae > Streptophyta > Magnoliopsida > Asparagales > Orchidaceae > Apostasia > Apostasia ramifera. The sequence continues at coordinate 142,532 of JAEMOT010001514.1, read as the reverse complement.
TACAATAAACTTTGTTTGCTTAATTTATAGCATATTTTTTTTTGTTCAATAATTTAACTATCAATAAACCATAGTTAAATATCACCTCCAATGTACACACATACATATGCGCAATTTCTTTATATAAATCTTAAAAAAATCATTACTACGTTAAATTTTTCTCGTTACTGACTAATATAAAACTTTAAATTTATATAGATTATAGTCTAAAAATAATAATTTTATATAAATATGTATCTATATTATCAGAGTTTAATTCTGACATTAAATTTCTAATTTTTAAATAATCTATTAGCGTAGTATGTAGGTTATGGCCAATGATAATTTTCTATTAGGATAATTACCTACATGCTACACAATTTAGTTTTATTTATGCATTACCTATCCATTCTTAGTTAATTACGCTATGCACACTCAAAATATTATAAAATCTTACTACACACATTTGAGTTAAAACTTAATCAAAATCTATTTGAAAAAAAATATTCTATTAGTAAATCATTAAAATTATATTTTTACTCTTAATGGTATATATGTTTCTCTTCTTTGATACCACACTAAAGCGCTGATTTGTCCTAAAATTAATTTACGTCGCAGATATTTTTTTCCTTTGCAGCCACCTAAACATTAAAGTTTTAGGATTTTCACTCAAAATATATTAAATATTCTTAAAATAATATGATGAACGGCTCAAATTTTTTGTAATTTAATTATAGTTAGGTTATTGAAAAATTATGATTACTCATTATAATAGAAATAAGTTAAAATGTGTATATGTAGGATTTTATAATATTTTAAGTGTGCATAGTATAATTAACTAAGAATGAATGAGTAAGTCATAAATAAAATTAAATTGTGTGGCATGTAGGTAATTATCTCTTTTTTATTTTAATATTTTATATATTAATAAATTTAAGTGCTCAACTAATAATGTCAGCTTAAAAATCATCATTATTTATATTTACTCAAGAAATTCAAACCCATTGTGGTTGTTTAGCCAAATTAAGATTAAGATAAATTATATAAAATCTCATAACTAGACAGCAATAATTCTAGCACTTTTCAATACTGATTTTATCTAATAATTAAAAACATAATACATTGCACTACTTTTTTAACTGTTAGATAAAGCTTTTACTAAAAAAACTATTAAATAAAATTAATTCTTAAAGATCTTAAAATACCTTATATAATATTATTTTAAAAATAATCTTATTAATTTTAAATCATCATATTATATGACATATAAACTTTAATATTAAAATTTAATTATATGTTATATTATAAATATCTTAAAATAAAAAATTAATTTTATTTCACCTAGTAACTAATTTTACTACAAATCATATATAACTCTTTACAAAATAACTATTTAAATTTAATTTTAATATTATTAAAATTCTGATAAAAAATTTACTAAAATTATTCTTTATAAAAACACCTAAATGTTGAAAAATAAAATTCTTTCAAATAAATACTTTATTATAAAATCATGATAGATGCTTATTCATGTCTGAGATTAGATTAAATCCCATTCAGCAGTACTTCCACAGCAATACTCACATACTGACTCCTTGTACAACATAGCAAAGAGTATTGTGTCTATAACTTAGCCATTCAATATGCAACCTCCTACAATTTTCCTTTGCTTTTTGTCAAAAAAACTGCAGTCATATTATTTAAATGTGATATTTAGATTTACCATTTAAGTAATAATTTTATAATATTTTAAAATATTATCTATCATATTATTAAAAATAAAATAATTATTTTTTCTGAATAATATAACATAATATCAAAATAACACTCAACCAAATGCTCCCAAATACAAGTAAAATTACAACAAAGAATCAACAGAGCACAATTTCACAACCTAACCATTACATTATATATACATATATAATACAAAACATCAATCATGTTAAATGCAATGTGCAATATTTATGTACAGCAATCCTAGCAGATTTGACTTACAGTAGAACATCACAGCCAGTAGCAGCTGAATTTTGCAACCAATTTACATTCCCAATTACATGAATTATGAACTCATAATAATAAAGTTCAAATTCCAAGGGACAAAATGATTCATGAAATCACTGTACAATTCAGAAAAGGCTTTCCTCTATATTTAAACAAACTATGTGCAAAATAACTTAAAATCTTTCCCTTCCTCAGGCTTAAAAGTGTTAAGCAGGACCATTGTAGGGAGGTAAATGCTCAGTCACTAGCAGCTGGAATCTTAATTTAACCTGTACACTTGCCAATTTATTACTATACAATCCACAGGAACCATGAATTTACGAGACAAAAAGCTAACTCAATTTGATCGATTTTGCGCATCAATCTCTTCAAAAGCGGATGTGCGCACCTCATGCTACGAACTTCAACAAGCAGCAAATATCATTCTCATAATAGGATTTTGGCTATCGCCCTATCTCCAAAGCCATTACTGTCTTTCTCCGAGTTCAAGTTTGGATTGCGGCTAATCAGGTGAATCCCCCATAAGTGTTCGAACTTGCTGAGAATTACCCGGGTTCATGCCATCTGCCTCGTGCTCCTGTACAACTGAGCTCATCAGAATAGATACTTCAATGAAAATATTACCGTGAATGTGTGGTAAGATTAGAATAAATGAGAAAAAAGGATTATCAGGAAGAATGTTTTTGAGTAACATTTATGGGACATATACAACACAAAAATGAAATGCATAAAATCAGATAAATTTTGGATAAAGGAGTATGAAGAAAATGGTGCATTTATATACATGCCACCCAAAACTTTAAATATAACACCAGTGTTTACATATATGCTACTCTACAGTTCAAATTTTGTGAAGGGAATTGCATGCAAGTAAAGTTGCATTAGATAAAATTTAAAGCTTTTTTTGTAACATGTAAGTAATAATCCCAAAGAAAAATAGATAAAAAGAATTTGGTAAGTCAGAAGAGTACAGGCTACATCTAATAAGAGAAATGGTAAAAAAACAAATTCATATAGTTAACCCTAAAAGGATGGATAAGACTAATCAGGTAGACTATGAAGACTGGGCCACTAGGTTCGAACAAAAAACTAGCTAAGATATATTGTATGATCAAAAGCAAGCAGCAAAATTAGTATTTCATACTTTATAACATCCTATTTCTGCAATTTTTACATAGCGAGAGTCCTATCCAATAGGAAGATGCTTAATTGACTGGAAAATTATATTAAGACAATTCTCTGACTAAATATACTATATATGAGATGTCCTATCACTATAATTGGTACATGGGAGTCCTATGCAATGGAAGGATACATATTAAATTGACTGAAAAATTATATATAAGACTAATATACCACCAACTATACTATAGGGGAGAAGAGTTGGGCATCAAGAGGAAAAATATCAACGAATAGTGTAGCTGACTGGAGTGGACCCATTAAAAATGTTTATATCAGTGAGAGGGCAAGATGAAAGAAGAGTATTTGTTAAATAAACTTGCTAAATCTTAAACTGCTTTTACCCTACAATAAAAAGTTCAACTTTGTTTCCAAACAGACAAAAATCACAAGATGAAAACTTTTCCAAAATAGAAAGCTTACCCAAAATAGAAAGCTTTCCCAAAATAGCGAACTTCCCAAATAAAAGCTTTTGAGTTTACCACTAAAACAAGTTTAACCAATAAGTCAAACAAATTAGCATACAGGGGTAATTTGATCATGTCCATCATCACGTACAAGACTTCCATATGAAAATGTAAGTGGATCCAAGTCATATTGTCAAAAAGTGAAAAGGGAGGACCAAAACTAAATTGGTGCATGGTCATTACTAATGATCATGACACACATGAGCTCATAAAGAGTATTGCTTAAAATATACCTGAATGGATAAGGGAACTCCACATAGCCAACCACAATTAATTTGAGACTAGTGCTTTATTGTTTTTTGTATGCTGTCCACTTGAGGTTAGAGTTCTCTCATTGTAAGCTAAAGATTCCAAGTTTGAACACAAGAAACACAAAAATGAAATGATCATATTGCTTGCATAAGCCCTCCCCACAAGAAACACAAGGAAAAAATCACATTTCTTGCATCAACCCTACAAATATTGCACAAAAATTAAAGTTGCATGGCACTAGGTAAGCCATTTTTAATCGCAAATACCTGATCGGAAGTCTCCAGTCCCTCTGAATTGAAAACAATGGGACGACACCGCTTATCTTCATTCATCAAACTTGAGTTTTGGAAATGAGCAACAAGTGCTGCTTTACCCTGGATACGGGCATATGCCAAAGAGGCAACTTTTTCACTATTGAACTTCTCCCATTTCTTTCCGTTGAATGCCTAGAGGACAGAAAAGTCTCGTATTGATTAAACGCAATTTGAACCAAGCTTGACTGGTTATAATTCAATGGAGATTTCAGGTAATCATTCACTGACAACGCATGAATACATAACATATATACATTTGCGTGTGTACACGCACTTAAACCTCTCCCATCCCATTTCAGTAAACAACTACTACAGCACTGAAACCGTCTTAACACAGCTTCAGTTTCTGGACCAAGCCAGCCTATTTACAGTTTAATGAGACATTCAAGGATAATATGCACACAAAGCATGCACACGCACATATATGTGTAAGAATATAAAAATTATTCCTAGACCAATATTAATAAGTTGGAGCTTTTAGATTAGTTGCCACATCCTTAACATGGTATCAGGGCCACAAGTCTCAAAGTTTAAGCCTTTGTGTCCCCAATTATCTCTAGCATAAACACTTGGCAATTTGTATATGATAGGGAGTGTAAGAATATAAAATTATTTTTGGACCATAACTTATAATTTCAAGTTTTTAGAACAGTTGGTTACCAAAACTTAACAATATATATACATATTTATCAACCATTCCAGAAATATGGACCACACGTAATTGACCAACACTGTCCACCTTAATAATCATTCTACAACTCATGGTGATAAGAACGTAGAAATACCTGATAGAATGAAATGATGTGTGATGGAGACGCCATATTTATAAAAGCGTAACCAACGTTGCACTTGTTCTGCAAAGTTATTAATTGATATTCAATTTTGGCAGAAAAAGGAAAGGTAGAAGATCTGTTAGTTGATGCAAAATACCTTGAAATCGATTGGCAGGTAAAGGAAGTCATAAGTACCCCTGTGATTTTCATCAATAGCAGCTAAAAGCATCTTAGATGTGTACCTGAAATGCAAAAAAAAAGGAAAAAAAAAAGGTCATTGTTTTTCCAATCATCCAGAAGAAACAAAACGAACGAAAATGTTAAAGAGGACATACTTATTTGGAATATTTTTTATCATCAATGTCGTCCTGGTATCTTCTCCACTGATAATTCTATCAAGATCAAGCTGAAACTGTTTCTTACTATCAAGTTGGCTCCCATTATTGTCAGCTCGGCGAATCCTTCCACGTTCAGAAAATCCCTCAACTGCACTGGATCCATGACCAGTAAACGGCAAGTTCCCGAAGAACATCTGTCCCAGCCTTGGCGATGACATCATTCTGAATCCAGGTGAAGCATTGAAAGGACTAATTGGAGGCCCAGAACTAACCATTATGCTTCCATCATTCCGGCATATGCCCATGCTTCCAAAAGAACCAGTGCTGACAAAAGACTCAGATGACTCATTTGTGTAACCAACGTGCCTTTCGTAAGGAATCCCAGATGGGGCAGATCCGACAAGACTCTGCGAAGCAGCAAAGATTGTTCCATGACGTCCTGAATATGGGTAGCCCTGCCGCTGCCCGTTGGATGTGGATGGATGTACCAAAGATGATATCAGCCCAGCAGATGACTGGTTATGTTCAGTGCAAGGATTGGGACTTCCCCAAAGGAACTGGGGTCCACTCAATGTACCGATTTCCGATGCACTTGAAGTTGGGGAATCAAAAGAAGCCATAGTGCAAGGGCTAGAACTCAAATTTAGCATTACCCCATCACCATGCTCAGGAAATGAATGAGAATGATGAAAGGGAACACCATGGACTAAATTGCTCGAGTACAATTGGTCAGTACGATTAATCCTACTCTGCTCTTTCCCGATTGGTGCAATTTTTGAGGAGTTTGACAGTATGGGAGGACGTATGGAAGTTAATTCTGGAAAATGATTGTTGGCAATGGGACTGCCAACACCGAAAATTGGAGAATGGCTAAAGGATCTCAATGGACTATTATCAACTGGACTGCTGAAATGTGCCCAAGTGCCTACCATTAGCATGAAGCTTAATTCAGCATACAGAAAGTAGTGCAGTCAACTGAATTCATATATGTAATAATAGGCGGTGCATTTGAGACTGCAAATGAGAAGGTGCATGATCTCTGTAGCTAAGCCAACATACCAGGAGGGGAATTTGCTAAAGGGGAACCAACTTGATGTCTGTAGATTCTCATTTCATCGCTCTCCAACTCCTGGCTCAGTTGTTGAATCATGCTGAACATGTGAAGCATATTTTAAAACTGGAACAGATAATTCGTTCATATGATCAAAGAAAATAGAAAGTTAAAAGAAAAGGCAGTAAGTAATCCTCATAACAGCATAGAACATGCAGTAATGTCCACTACATTACTCCACATCTAAATACCAACTCATACACTGCTAACTGTAACTTCCTAGCAGTGTGGGCTTCAGATGGGTTTAAGAGCTAATAAAAATTAGGGTAAACAACATCAAGGTCCCTGAGATTACCGTTCAAGATTCTGAAAAACTTTGCATTGGAAAGGATTTATTAAGTTATCTAATTTGATCTTTCAGTTAAAATTAGTGTCAAATATATAAAATAACCTCTTTACCCCTTCGAGACACCCAAGGAGCATAAACACAACATGGGGACACCACATAACTTTTAAAAATGCAAGACATGAACACAGCAAGTCACGTCAAATAATATAATAATTAAATAAATACTTAGGTGATTGTGTAATTTGTCATAACTTTTACACAATATTGTATAAGTACTTCAAAAACATGAACAAGACAAAGAGAGACAAAGGAACATGACACGGCATGATAATATGCATAGAGGTATTTGTGCTTCCTTTAAAGACACCCTTCTCTATGATGGATGCGGCGATCATCAAGGGAGGAGGAGTTGAACAGCTGAAAGTTGCAGGAAATGCTGCAGATGCAGGGTTTGAAGGAGAGGGTGGAGTGGGATGCGGAATGAACGTTATCGACAAAGTATGCAATGACATGCTTCAACAAAAAGTCGAAGTGGGAGGCGAGCTTAGAGATCTCTGAAAGGATGTCAAAAGCATTGGACAGGTTGTCCATGACAAAGGTCGTGGAGGTTAAGGGGCGGTTAAAGAGAGGGGAAGTAGTGGAGCTTTTGGAGAGGGGGTTGTTTGGGGAGCAATCTAGGGTTTCACAGCTTGCCGGGGAGAGCGATAGAGAAAAAGAAAGAGGTTATGGCAGAATTCTAGTATTAACCTACTATGAAGCATCGACACTTCATCAAGCCTAACGTATTTGTATCGTATCCGTATCAGATACCGATACTCCTCGATATTCCACCGATACGTATCCGATACGCCACATGGCGTATCAATTTTTATTTTTATTTTTTTAAAAATTAGATACTTATCCGATACTTACCCGATATTTATCTGATACTTCCAGATACTTCTGATTAGAGAAAAATATTAAAACAATCAGTTCAGCGTACACAATAAAAAATAAAAAAATATTTCATGCATAAAGTACAACTTATACACATATTTGGACGTTAAAATTGAGAGATATATTGGGCTACGCAATTGGGATCGCAAAAATTTTTACGCACGCTAGTGTTTCGACAATAGAAAAAAATTTAGTATCCGCAAGCAGCTGCGCCATCTATTTTACTTAACCTTTTTTATATTATCTTATAAATACTAATGACATTTCAACTTTTCCTACCTTAACTAATATTGTTTTTGCTTCTTTTGAACATTGATCACATTTTTTTTACTTTAATCATGCTCATATTACAAAAAATATAAGATTTTAATTTTTTTATTTTATCTATTTAATTAATCAAAAATTTGAAGAGAGAGAACATATATATACTTTAATTAAGTCACTATATCTTGATTTATGTCACAACATCTGCATTATTAATTGCAACATATTTGATCAAGCTAATCGATTTGAATTAAATTTAAATTAAAAATGAAACTAATCTATTGATATATATTTAAACTCTTATTTCAGATAAATAATCTGATAGGTTGGAAAGTAATTAAACAAAATTTATGATATTATTTTAAATTTAATTTTTTTGAAATTCAATAGTTGAAAGATGTTTTTATTTTTTCAAATTAAATTATTCATAATATTATTTTAAGTGATATAAAAAATATTTGAAAAAATGTAATTAATCTGAAGAAAATTTAAAAGATATTTTTGAAATTTATAACAACAATTTATATAAGTTATTCTCATCTACCATAGAACTACACTTTAAATATGAGAATATAACATATTATACACACATATATAACAGTCGTATCCTGACGTATCCGTATCCTACCTTTTTTAAGTTTGTCGTATCGCTGTATTCGTATCATATCGTATCTGTATCGTCGTATCGTACTCGTACTTCATAGATCTAAATTTAAAAAATAAAACTCATGTTTCTAGTCACATGATCATGAAAAAGTAATGGAAACCGTTTAAAAGGACACACATAAAACATTTAGGTCAACCTCAAAAGCTACACTAAAAGACTTAACAACGCTTAGGGACTAAAAGAGAAATTTTCAAAAACACAAGCTTATATGCCCTAATCTCAAGAACCTGAGTACAATTTACCTTAAAAATTATCAACAAAACATTCCATGGAACGAGAAACCATCTCATCACCAGAAGCAAAGTATCAAGAGTCCGAAAATTGCTAGCTTAACTACTATAGAACTCTTTTTATTCAGGCTTCATTTCAGAACATATCTAATACTCAAAAACAACTAATAATCAAAAATAAATGATATCCTAGTTAGTATTGGATACTATTCATACTTGCATTCTATTACTTAGACACCTAACTAAATACATGAAATGTTCAGCAAAGATAAAATCAAAAGTCTAGTAATACAGCAAAAATAGCAATTTGAAAAAAAAGATTAGAGATCAAACAAGAGAAGAGATTGCAAAGCCGCCCCTGCCTCAACAGTGTAAAGTTTGCGTTAAACTCATGGTAGCTTCGCACAATGGAAAGTAATGAAATAGCAATAGGCAGCAACAAATAAAGAGAAGCATAAAGTCCAAGCACAAATTGCACACATACTTTCTCCTAGCACCACCCGGGCGGCTAGGTTCAAGCTTTATTCTCTTCCCAGCAATGTCAATCCTGTTCAATGAATGGAGGGCATCTTCTGCTGCTCTAACATCATAATATTCTATAAATTTATGGTGCCTCTTATGTGGTGTCTCCCTTATCTATATATCAGCATTGATGTTGTAGCACACCCCAATTAATTTAATGGTATGGCCACTAAAATAAGAGATAAAACAAATGGAGAAAGACAAATATGCAAACCTCCTTCACTTCCCCAAAAGCCCCAAATATTTGACGAAGATCATCATTGGAGACTGATGGATCGAGGTTAAAAACAACAAGAGTACCTTGGTTCAGGTCTTTGTCTGATGGATTATCCTTTGAAACAGAAAAAGGAAAATATTCAACAAGGGACAGTAAATAAGGAAGCAATTTCCGGAGTCATTGAAGCTCCATAAATACCTTAGGAATAGAAAAGTGAATATCAAGTTTCCTCCGCCGCAAAGGTCTGTTTTGTAGCGCACGCATTGCATTTCGTGCATGCCGAATGTCAAAGTAGGATATCATCACAAACCCCCTATGTTTACAATGAGTATACATACTCCGGATATCACCATATTGCTGCAATGACATGATCACCAGAACAGTAGAAGATTAAAAATAACAAACAATATAGCAAGTTCTTTGATAAGACTCTCGTGAAGCTTAGAACTAAATTAACGGGAAACAATCATAGGCACAAAAGAAGTCACACGAAATGTCATCTTCTACAAGAACCATATAGCATGTATTGAGCTATTGAAATTAAACTATAGCAAATGGAAATGCAATACCTAAAGTAATATTACACCCCATTGGACAATCTCCAATATTAGCTATAACAAATTCAGTTCATTCATCCTTCTTTGGATGGCAATAATGCAAAAAACCCGACTTTAACAAAGGACCCCTCTAAACCATTTCATCACGCATAAATATCAGCCATAGGAAACCCCTAAAGCCACATTTCTAACTAGTTGCCAGATGCTTTCACTACTAACAAAAAGTGACAGAGCTACTAAGGTCCAGCTTATCAAGCATACAACAAGCTAGACATAGGTAAGGACATAGGCAACGAAAGCCATACAGCAAAGTAAGTTAAGCACATAATTCATCTGCAATGCAAATGTAAGTTGGTATGAGAATGCAATAATCACAGTTCAATGATGAAACAAAAGTAATGGTGCCAATTAATAAAGCAAGGCTACAAAAGTGATTGAGAAAAGGCACAAAAACCCATGCATGAAGAATCCGTGTGATAGGACCAATTAATTGCATAATCTACAGAAAGAAATCTCCAGCTAGCAGGTTATTTGAAATGTTACATCAAAATTATCTAAATCACAGAAGTCAAAGTAAATCACCTCAAAGAGAGATCTTAATTCAGAATCTTCAACATTACTATTGATGTTCCTTACAAACAATGTTCTAGAAGGATGCTCTCCAAATGGATGCTCCCCAGCAACCGTTCCAGCACCGTTTGGGATGCTGTACTGAAAACTTCCATTCCCCATGAGACCTTCAGTGATATTTGCCCTCGCCATACCAACTGTAACATTCTCTATGGGATCATTATCCAACTCAATGCCACCTCCACTGCTAAAAAGGTCAAACTCTTCCACTTGCTCAACAGAGGCAGAAAATCCGGATTGACTGAAATCATTCATTATGCTAAAGAGTTCATCCTCTTCAGGTAACAATTTTCCAATGCCTTGAACATCAAGATCCTCATTAACCACAAAATCATTGTCAAGGTCATTCACTTTCAGTGAAGTACCGTCAGTGGGCCAAACACCAGCTTCCGTATCCATTACATTATCTAATAGAAAACTAACACTATAATTATGATTCCCTCACCATATAACTCTCTACGTGCATGAAGAATAAACACAAAATGGACAAAAGAGCTAACATACATCTCTCCTGTGGAAAAACTGGCAATGAGCTAGAGAATAGACTAACATCACTTGATACTCGATGAGAATCAAACTTGGATAAAATTGCCCATTCACTTGGTTCAACCTTCTCAGCTGGATTTTCTGGTAAGGATAGTGATCCTGTCATAAATGAAAAGAGATGATCAAAAATGAAAATAGATTACCAATTGCAAAAGTAGGACCTTCTACAGGAATCCACCTGATAAAATCGAGTCTAGTAAAGGCCGATCCATCAAATCATCTGAGCAACAAAAGAAAAATTAAGATTTCAACTAGAGATGAACGGTAAGCTATTCAGCCTTTTTTCAAGCATAAGTACAATAAATACGCATATAGGTGATGCCTAATGGTTGGGGTATGCAAAATAAAAGTAAAGGAGGGCTATAGGACGGGGAAAGGGAGAAAGGAGGAGGATTAGAAGTCTTCTAAATATAAGGAATCATAAGGTGGGACAGAGAAGTGCTCTAAAATCAAAAACTACTATAATTTATAATCTGCAAAAGTCTAGTAGGCTTAAAATACCAATTTTACATCCAACATACAATTGAATAAGCCAACAAGCAGCAGGAAAAACACATCAATGTCCCTGAATAATCGTTATGCTTATAGAAGCATGCAACCAAGGAACGTCTCCATAAAGCTTTTTTTTTGCTATAGAGCTAGGAACAGCCCTTAAACAAAGTCGTTGAAACTTTGTCTAGCTAGAATCCTTTAAAAAATGGCATTGCCAAGATTATTTAATAAAAACAACAAATTCTCATCATCATATCGATTGGACATACTCCATATAGCAGTATAAACATGTGTAGGAAGCTAACTTCCTCCAAAAACTTGGAAAAAGAGCCTACCGTTTGGTCAGTAACAACTAAAAGTGCACATTCCAATCACTTGGGGTCAAAATAATGAAAAAAACACTGAATATGATGAAAAAAAAAATGCTAAAAGAGTCAAACTACTTTCCTGCTGATACTGGTAGAATGGATTCTAAAACTGCGTCTCCTGGAACCAATCACGCTCCCCTTCTTTCAAATTTAAAAAAAAATTATAACCAGAATAAGCAATCACAGCAAATACCTAATATTAAAGATAAAAGCAGACAAAAAAAACAGTTTTAAAGTGAAGGTCAACCTAAAGTTAGTCCGGATAGCAAGCATGCCTTACAAGCTGATCAGAGACCAGAACCACACCACGTCAATCAACGAGCAGATGATCCACAGATTCCCAAGCACACGCACAGAATCGGGGACAAAAGAGCTATTTTTCGAACAATATTCCGCAATTAAGTACAGCGATCGGTGGGAAGAGGCAACCCAGAATTCGTTCCTCTGATCCCTGAAACTCGAGAAGTAGTTCCTTCTCTTCTCCAAGCAGGAAAGTTGAAAAAGGAAAAGGGAAGAGATGATTGGAGGAGAGCAGGAGAAAGAGAGAGGAAAAAGAGTGGAAAACGAAAGGGAAGATGGATGGAGTGCAGTGCACCGGAGAAAGAAGTGAAGGCGGACGTGTCTGCTTGGATTCTGCTGATTTTAAATCCTATTTGGCGTCCGCTGGGTGTCTGGCTCGGTCGCTTGCTCGCTTGGCCCCTACCAGAATTTAATAAGACTTCTCCTTAAAAAAAAGAACTTTTTTACATAAAACAGAGAATTTTTTATTTTTTTTAACTATGAATTTTTTATTTCAAAAAAAAACAATTTAATCGAATATAAAATTACTCCTCAATCCATGAGAATAAATCAACTTATAAATAAGTCCTACGATTTTCATATTTTATGCAATTAGGCTTCTTGGCAATCATATTCTGCCTGTATTCACTGCTTAATGTTACGTAATTATTTATGTATATCTAATCTTTCATAATTTTCTCTTTCCGAAGAGTTCTAAGGCCTCGTTTGGTTCTGACGATTTTTTTAACTCAACATAATTTTTAATAATAAAAATCAACTTTATTTCACTTCCAATATAAATATAAATATTATAATTAATTTTAAGAATAATTACACTGAAGTTCCTGAATTTACCGCTTAATAACGCGCAGCTCCATATTTTTAAAATTACAACATCGGGATCCCTGAATTTTAATAAATTATCAAATGGGTCTTTTTTTCATTTTTTTATTATTAAATTTTTTTAAAAATTACCAAAATATCCCTCAACCTCTCTGTCTCCTCCCCGCCTCGTTCTCTCTCTCTCTCCTCCCGATTGCCGTGCACGAGTGACACCGCGCGGCCGCGGCCGCGCACGTGCATGGGTATCGGGATGAGAGAGAGGCGGTCTCTCTCTCCTTTCAACCACCGCGCACGGGCGATGACCGCACAACCGGCCGGCTACCAGGTGGCCGCCGATGGGTCGCACATGCCGCTCCGCCGCAAGACCCGCCGGCGGCTGCGCGGCATCGCCCGCGCACGGCGATCAGGAGGAGAGAGAGGCTTAGTGGTATTTTGGTAATTTAAAAAAAAATTAATAATATAAAATTAGAAGAATGACCTATTTGATAATTTATTAAAACTCAGGGACCCGATGTTATAATTTTAAAAACGTGAACCTGCGCGTTATTAAGCATTAAACTCAAGGACTTGAATATAATATTCTTTAATTTTATTTCATATTTAAACACTTTCTAATAGTAAAGTAAATTTTTTCTTATTAGATTTAGAAAAAAAAAAAAAATTGTTAAAAAAAATTTGAACTAAACGAGGCTTAAAAATAGATCGTTAAAATGAAAGAAATAAAGAAAAAAATATTAAAATTAGTAAAATAACTTTTAATCATGTAGCTTTTTTTTTTTAATGTCTCATGCAGCTATTTTCAATGAAAAAACATTTGCTAAAACATATGGGATATGTAGTTCAGTAAAAATATAACTATGAAGTAGAATTCTTCTCAATTGTGAAAAAAAAAAAAAAATAATTGCCCTTAAAGAAAATTGTTACGTAAAACTTAGGGAGAACAATACTTAATATAGCGGTGCTTCGAGTAAGTCGAGTACATTTTTTAAGTTAAAATTTTCGATTTCAGATTGTGTTCAATATGAATTAATTAAAATTATTTTAATTTAATTTTCAAGTTAAACTAAATTTAATTATAAACTGTATTTTTTATAAATAAATATTATTCATATTAAATATATTAAAATATAATATTATAAATTTATTTTTAAATTGTATATGTATATTTTTTAAAAAATATATATTTTTCTTATAATAAAATATTTATATACAGAAACATCTTAATTACAATTTAAAATATTTTAAATTATCTATTTATATACAAATTAAATCAATTATGAGTTAAGTTAATTTTTTTCAAGAAAGTTAACTTGAAGCTAGAAGAAATTGAATTGAATTTGAATCAAGTAAAATATAGATAAATTTTAATTTTCTCGTAAAATTGCTACCCTAATTTAATCTTATCTTAAAAATTATCGGTTAGAAGAAGGAACAAAATTCCATTGATTTTTATAGGCTACGAATTGATTTAAAATTTGCGATTCAATTGACGAATCAAATCAATAAATATACTTATTACTGAATTTACGATCTAACTTCGTTAAATTAAAAAAAAAGCGACTTCAAACTTTTGGAACCTATTAGTAATTTTCATTTGATTTTAACTTAATTAGGCAATGGCAATTGTTTTCTTTTCAAAGTTTATGTTGATATTTGTATTCTAAATGAAATAATGATAAAGCGGTAAACTACAGTAAATTGAGTATTTTGGTCTATGATGTAAAATAAAGTTAATTTTTTTATTAAAAATTATTAAGCATGTGAAGTAAAATAATATTTTTTTATATTAAAATTTGTATAGAATAATTAAAAAAATTTATTTATTATTATTATTATTGTTTTTTAAATTAGTATTATTTTGTTTCTGATTTAGTCTATGCGCTAAACAGGGAGAAATGATGACTCTTTAATTAATTAGAAGCACGATGGGCTAAAATTTACTTTTAAATTGTTAAAATTATGTAAGATTGTTATTAAATTAATTATAAAATTTTTTTAATAAAAATAAATTTATAAAATGCAAAGGGTTTTAGGTACTGAAATGCAGCAAAGTCATTTTTAAAATAAATTTATAATTGCAATTTCACCTAATAATATTTAATATTCATATAAGAATTTTTGAAATACAAATATAATTTAAAAAACAATTATTCTCTAGTGTTAAAAACGAAATAATTTTAGAAATCAAAAACCTAAAATTAAGGCCCTGTTTGGGCGAGGACCAAATCAGGACCAAAATGATATTAATTTAAAAATAATAATAATAATAATAAATAATTTTTTTTAATCATTCTATGTAAATTCTAATATTAAAAAATATTATTTTGCTTCACATATTCAATAATTTTCAATAAAAACATATATTTTATTTCACATCCTAAATCAAAATATTCGAATCGAGTATTTTGGTCTAGAATGTAAAATAAAGTAAATTTTTTATTAAAAATTATTGAGAATATGAAATAAAATAATATTTTTTTATATTAAAATTTGTGTAAAATAATTAAAAAAAATTATTTATTATTATTTTTTTTTTTTAAATCAATATCCTGATTTAGGACTCACGCCAAACAGGGCCTAAGACACTTTCATCCAAATTTTACACATTTTTAAATGAATGTATAATTATAGATTTATAATCATGTTTATTTATTTACTTAAAAATATTTTCTCCCAAATTATAAATAAAAAAATAGCTTTCAAGTAGGCTTGAGTATTTCATTACTGGCACGGAATGTAACTCTTCATCCAAAAGCTATTCAAATCTTTCC
>JAEMOT010001514.1:84472-126490 GCA_019297695.1 Apostasia ramifera | reverse complement strand
TATTTTTTAAACTAGTACTATTTTAGTCCTGTTTTGGTCCTCGCGCCAAACAGGGCCTAAAAGTGAAATTTAAATACAAGACTATTTGCCTTTAAAATTAAAACTAATTCTTAATCTATTTTAATTAAACTAATATATTTACTTTATTATATTTTTTTGTTTCCAATCATTTTCACATGTTAATGTTAGTGGCAGTTTCTGTAATTTAATGGCCTACTAATATTAAATTATTATTTTGTCTAATAAAATGTTAGTTGTAATGACTAAAATATAATAGGCTTTAAAAACTGGACCGGACTAGGGGTGTTAAAAATATTCGAAATTCGAGACTCGCTTGGAACTCGTTCGATTTTTGAATCGATTCGAAATCGGTTCGAAAATTTTGAATCGAATCATGAGCTAAGGATTTTGGCTCAAAGTTCATTTCGAGTCAATTTCGAGTTGGCCCTAATTCGCTCGAAACATGATTCAATTTGGGTCGAAATTATATGTATAGCATAAATAACATTGATATTTTATATAAATATATACATAAATAAATTGTTATTTTATATAATTTAGTTTGTGGTTTAGTCATAGAGTAGAGGACATTTAAGATTTATTTTCCTCAAGGTCTAAGGATCAAATCCTCTTAAATACATAATATTTCTATATTTTTTTTATAATTCCGAGCTGATTCCAATCATGATTCGAGCCAGCTCGAAATCGAGTCATTTCGAGCCGAGCCGGCTCGAATCATATCCTATTTCGATTTCGGACCGATTTCGAGCCGAGCCGAGCTCGAAATTTTCGATTTCGAGTTGAGTTTGACTTGCTCGAAATCGGCCCGATAATAGCCCTAGACCGGACCGGCCGATTCAACCGGTCGAACTGTGAACCGGTCAGCCAACCGTTCCGGTTTAATTTTATAACCGGATCCACTTAAAACTTGTCAGAATTGGTCTAAACCGCGGTTCAACTGGTCAACCGGTGAACCGGTGAACCGATACGGTTAGACCGATTGAGTTTAAAATAAAATAAAAAACTTCCTAAACCCTAGGTCCCTAACTCAGCCTTCGTTCTGCGGCCTCTACTCGCGCGACTGTCACGAACTCGCGATTCCCCTTACCTCGCACTCTTCTCTCCAGCGTCCATCCTCTCGGAATGATTTAGTATTTTAGTATTTTAGTAATATGAAATGATGAAATAATTTAGTATTTTAATATTGACAAAGCATACTATTTATTCAGATCTTTTAACAATGTACTAAATATTATACTCAATTTGTGATTTGCGAATATTTTGTTGGGTTATTGTTATTTCGATTTGCTTGAAATTATTTTTTGGATTATTGACATAAGATATTATTTATTAAATTCAATTATTAAATATTCATTTATGTCTAATTATTGTGTTGATGTGTGAATAATATATATCTTAACTATGTTTATATTATATTTTATTAATTTTTTTAATTTTTTACTTCATCCCGGTTCGACCCTGGTTCGACCCCGATTCGACTATTGAACATTGAACCTTTCAGTCTACTGGTTCTGAAGCCGGTTCGGTTTTCAAAACCTTAAAAATATTACAATATGCTATATTTCATTATTATTGTATATTTCTTATACTATTGTGAAATTTTATTATCAAGATGTTTGGCTAATATCTAGTAATTATAAGAGCATAAATTAAAATTAAAAAATTGCACACATTTTTTTCAAATATATGTAAATTACATATTTGTCGCTATTTGTTATATATTAAATACATTCTGTAAAATCCACATAAACAGAAAAATAAATTTTATTTTAAAATTACAAATAATCACAGTTAACTATAATTTCAAAAAATGTAAAATAGAAATTAAAATAAAATTTTATTTTAAAATTATATAATATAAAAATAATTAAAATTCAATTTTAAATTATCGCAGAATGTGATCTGGAGGGAAAATTAAAAAATGGGATTCCAAAATATATATGAAATTGTCCTAATTAAATTAGGTTTGTACTTTTTATTTCATTTTGATTGTATTATTACATAAAATTAAATTAGGTTTGTACTTTTTCAAGCACAACAGAGCAAAATACTTATTCATCTATATACATTACATTTAAAATTACGTGTATATTTATTTAAAAAATTAATTTTATTAATGTTAAAACTAAATTTAATTTTTTTATAAAAAATTTAAATGAAAATATTTTTTATTAAAAATTATAAATAATAAAAAATAAAGTTAACTTAAAGATAATTATTTTAAAATGTGTGTAAAATATAAAATAAAATTAATTTTATATTTTAATTTATCTATATAATTTGAATTATAATTAATTTTTAATATTAAATTTTTATGTGTAATTGACATACTTAATTAAAATTAATGTATTTAATTTTAATCAAACTAAGCAAACAGTCCTATATATTCTTGAACTTAAATTTTTTTGAAATTATTCCAAAATATAATTATTGTCTTCTCAATAATAGCATCCAATTGTGGACAAAAGGTTATATATATAATTTGAGAATACATACTTGACGTCAGTATGTAATATGTAAGTTTGAATGCTCAACAATAACCAACAACAATAACTACTAAGCCTTAATCCCACTAGGTGGCGGCTACATAAATCTTTATCGATAACCGGCGTAAAATTTGTTCGAGTTGCAATTAGTATCAGAGCCATACACTACGTGTCCGAGTTGCAATCGAGCGGCACCGGTGGTGACGTCGGTATTACAGTGTTCGCCCGGGGCTAGAAAGAGCTAGCGTAAAGCCAGCCGACGTGTGCGCTGGGACTGCGGAGCGTGGTGGATTGTTACGATCCAATTGCAAGGTATGGGACTTGAGTCCCACATTGGAAGTATGAGATTCTAATATGGGGTTTATATGAATTTTGCGCTCTTCACTCCCATGAGCTAGCTTTTGAGATGTGGTTCTCTCAAAGTTCATATCAATTGCTTGATTACGGAGGATTGCGTTAGGCAGTCGACAGCCAGCGTAAAACTTATCGAATCAATCATGTAAGTTGAATGCTCGATCAAAAAAAAAAAAGGCTGCTGAATGGTTGTAATAATCCAAAATATTTAAATATTAAATATCTTCTTCTAATTTCAGCCAGTATAACAAGCTTAGAACTGCTTTAGTTGGTGATTGTAGTTTAACTTTTAAAAATTTTGTTGATAAGTATGTGTGAAAAAACTAAAATTATTTTAATATTAAAACGTAAAATAAAGTTCAAATAAATGTAAAAATTGATTATTTATTTAAATTTATGTATAAAATAAAATAAAATTAATTTTTTATATTAAAATTTATAATGTGTGTGAAATTTTTATAAAAAGGTGATAAGGTGATTATTTTAAAAGATCCAACATGTCGAATCTTAGATCTAAAATGTTAAACTCACTTATTTTTATATACGTACTTTACATTTAACGTAAATTTTAATAAAAAATTTTATTTTATATTATATTATATTATATATATATATTAATAAAATAAATTTATTTTATATCATACATAAATAAATACATAATTTATATATTTATTAAAAAAAATTTCGAACCAAACAATTTCATCTTAATAAATGATATCAGCCCACAACGAAAAGCCCATGACTAGGCCCAGAAAGGCGTGAATCACTCGGCCCAAATCCGAAACCTATTTTTTTTTTAATTATCTATTCTCTTTATAATGGAAGGAGTTCTTCCACTGAAAAACAGTATTTTCTTTTGCATTTCTATCTATTCGTGTTTCCATATTCACTATTATTCAGGGTCACAGAGATTGCGATTTGAAAGAAGAAGAGGCGGGAGGTGACGTATCCGGCCAGCATTTAAGTTAATTTTTTCTGTATTCAAAAAATTTGAATATAGTTTCTGATTTGCTCTTCTTCTCCTTTGACCACTAATTTCCCTATCCAAATATTTGTCAACTCTGCCGCACATCTAAAAAGATAATTTAGTTTTTTTAATAGTAATTAAAAAGACAATTTATTTAAATATTAACAAAATGTAATTTGGTTTAATATTATTTTTATATTATGACATATTATTTAAAAAAATAATTTAAAAAATTATAAAATTATCATTCAAAAAATAATATTTAAATTCGTAATATTTACATTACATAATATAACACTAAGAAGATATTTAATTTAATATTATATTAATATTATATCATGATATTTAGATTTTATAACTAATTAACATCAAAGTAAAACCTTAATCATCCTATAGATACCAATCAAAAATAAATATAACAAATTTATTATTTTTCTCACGCACATATATATTATTCTTAAAAAAATTAATACAATTAGCCAATCAAAATAGATTTATTTCAAATTTAATTACTTATCAAATTTTTTATAATTAGATAACTTTTTAAATTAAATTTTATAATAATATTTAAACTAAAATTTAATATAGCACGTGTAATGCGCGTGCCTATTGCTAGTTTATATTAAGACCTCCGATTAGGGCCGCAATAGAGCAGTGGTTTCTGTTATGTCGGAGAATTAATTATTTTATTTAATAATATATTTAAATAATATTATTAATAAAATTATGAGAGCAAATATCACTGAGTTCAACGCTTAATATTGCGTAAGATCTTGTTTGGCATGAACTCATTTTTGAGCAAAAAAATATCTTAATAATATTTTTAATTTATTATAAATTTTAATAATTTTATTTCACATCGAACACAAATTTTAACTTTAAAATCAACTTTATTTCACATCCTACATACCTCCCAATATTAAAATAAATTTCTTTCCCATCAACTTTATAAAATAAAATATTTTATTTTTCCTTATCCAAATTCATCATTCAACCAAACAAACTCAGTCCATATTTTTAAAATTATAACATCAGAGTTTCTGAGTTTTAATAAATTACCAAATGGGTTTTTTTTTTTTATTATTATTAAATTTTTTTAAATTACCGTTTTATCCCTGCCATNCGTGGCAGCCGGACCGCCGGCGGCCGCGAGGCCCGCGCGCGTGCGCCGGATCGGATGGAGAGAGAGAATGACAGGGGTAAAACGGTAATTTAAAAAAAATTAATAATAAAAAAATAAAAAAGTACTCATTTGATAATTTATTAAAACTCAGAGACTCTGATGTTATAATTTTAAAAATATGAACCTACTTAATATTAAGCGTTAAACTCAAAGACCTGAACGTAATTTACCCAAATTACATTATAACACATGTATTTAATTTGAGTGAAGAATTTCATGGTACCATGAGATTTAGATTATTAGTGATGAAATATAGACATATAATATCGAATCAATTGTTTTCTAAATTTATTTAGTTTTAAATTAAATTATTAAACCTAAATTTTGATTTTAGTATAAATTACAGAATTGATAATAAAATTTTAAAAGTACAATACAATGTTTAGCCTTTAATTTTTGAATATTATTGACAATCTCAAACTACAGAAAAATATTATAAAGATTCTATAAAATTTATTTAAATATGAGCATAACCGCTCATTCTTATGCTCGAATCTCAAATTCATATAAATAGAATAAATCAACTCAAAATTAAGAGCTATTTATATACATATATATAATTAAGAGTTTTTTTTTATTACATATAATTGAGAATTAAGATGTTATGTTTGTGCATATTTGGGAGCACTAAATTAAATATAAGTATTTGAGAAATCCTTGAAAGAACTTTTAAAATAATGTTTGTATAAAATTTTCTTTTTATTTAGTAATATTTTATTTTAAATGTATTTCAGAGTTAACTATTTCTTGGTCCTAAAATATAAAATTTTATTTTATTTTTCAATTGATCCATAAATTGTAAATAACCTCACTTAGATTCCTAAAGATTAAAATTTTATTTTAGATTAATTTTAATATTTTTATTAATTGCAATTTTCTAATTTTTTACTGAAATAACGTGTTATATAAAATTATTATAAGAGCAATACATAAGCTTTGAAGGGTACAAATTATTGAGTGAAAGTTACATTTTTCGTTTTATTTATAAAAATTGTTATAAATGAACTAAAAGGTCTTTTAATTGAATGTTATTTTGATATTATATTATATTGTATTAAAAATAATTTTTTAATTTAATAATATATGTTAAATAATTTTATAAAAAATATTTAAATAATAAAAAACATTTAACCAATCACGTATATAATTAAAATTATTCGAAGTTAATTAGCAGCCCTATTCCCCGGTTCGCTGGCAGCTTTCTGAGCGCCGGCGACGTCATTGCGACGATGCGAGCAGGTCGACCAAGCAGCTTCCGTCGGAATCAGTCGACGGTGATCGCTAGCGCCCCTCCTCTCCTTCCAGGAGTGAAGCCTGGTGCTGGTGGCAAGGCTTTCATTTCATCTGGCATCCGAGACCTAGACAGTTAAGTTTCACATCCGTCACTGATTATTCCTTGTTCTCGAGATCATCCCGTGATCTTCGTTTGCTGATTATGTTTTCAGGAATACTGGGAGGTGGATTTCTTCTGGGGAGCGTGGTGATGGTGATGGAGGATGCTGAGGCGCCGCATCACCTTCTGCTGCTGAGGAACTTCATGGCTCAAGGCGTGGTTCACAGACAGCCCCTGTTCTTTGCCGCGCCGGCTGAAGAGCCGAGGACGTTTCTTGGAACGCTTCCCGCCCCCGTCGTCGCATCCAAGGAGGACCGACAGCGAGGTCCAAGATCGGATCATGACGGGCAGGAGCAGGTGTTAGTCTTGAAACTGTTCTTTTTCATGCAAGTTTTAAAATTGGAGTGATTTGTTTGATTTCATGATGCTTGGTTTACGGTGCTTGGAAAAGAGTTTGCGAATTGCTTGGCAGTACAAGAAGTATTTTGGGGAGCAACAAGCTTCTGAGACTTATAAAGGTTAGCTTTTAGGTCATTTTAATCTGCAGCCTTTTTGATCCTCCATAATTTCGTGCAGATATTTGTGCTTCTTCTGTTAACCTTACTGTTTCTGTTATTTTTTAACAACTTCCAATGTCTAAAGATGGATTTTTTGATTCCATTGGGGGACAATGTAGATGTTTGATAACTTGCTATCATCATATATAGAAAAATATGGAATGAGGAATGAATGGAGGTTGATTATATGATGTATGTTCACCAGAGCCTCAAAGTCCAAGTATTGAGCTTCTCATCAACTAGATTGGTACTTGAGATTATACGGATTATCAATTAAACACGTGGCCTAATGTTGATTTAGGCAAAAATTTGTTTTCCTTTTTTTGATAGAGATATTTGTTTTTCTTTTAAATTTGACGGAAGCGTGAAAAATTGAAGTTTTTTATGAATATTATGAATTAAGCTGTTATATGGGCCCAATGGGTTATGTTCAATTGATTATTTCTGTATGTTCCTTGATAAAATGGTGGAGTAGGGATTTCCTTACTGCAAAAAGGCTACAATATTTTGTGGAATATGGATTTTGTTAAATTATAATCGGAAAGCCTGTCAAGATTCTCTTCTTTGGTATGAACTCAATCCTATGTGTTTGCTGGTTAAACTTGATAAAATACTATTTAAGGTGACCTCCATGCAATTGTTCATCTCAAGAAACCATGCTTTACTTGGAGTGTGATGGTATAAATGTAGAATAAACATATGATTTTTGTATGAAATATTGCAAATAAAACAATGATTCATATGACAATTTTTACTGAACTAATATGAGGAGGAGGAAGCAGTCCTTTAATGACATAATAACTTGTCATTCTAGTTAAGTGACATCAGAGATCTCACTTACAATTCGAGAATGTAAGCAAGTTAATTATATGGAAATTATATGAATCCATTTTCGTCCTGCAGATGCTAAGGAGTTTAGCACTGATTTTGATCTTCGGAAGTCTCTAGACAGGCGTATGCTCAGTTTGCAGAACATTGACTGCGTATCCCTTCTGAAATTTTCAACCATTGCACCTCTTCGCGAGCTTTGCTCCTCATTTTTGTCCAAACTTACTGGGTAGGCAACAAATTTTCAATCTAATTATGTAAAAAAAGGGGGCTGATCATGACAATTATATGTGTTGACGTACATTGGTTGTTTCTTCTTTGCTCAACCCAAAATGCTAGCTTCATGATATATGTCTACATATCAAATTTCAAAGTTTACTTTAGCCTTTTTTAAGCTTTGAGAATTTGAGTATGCAAAACTTGGTTAATGACTTCAAATGATTTCCTAGCTATCCTTTTGAGTTGTAAAATGGGCTATATTTCCGGCTAACAGGTCTTGTTTGTGCTTTTTATTTTGATATAAATTTGGATACATTTCATTTTATGAAATCATTTTGCATTCCTTTGGATTTTCCATTCAGAAATGATGTTAGCGTTGGATGTGCTGCTCGCATAGCTATACTATCGCTATGTGCTCCACAATGTAGATACTCAGTGAGTGTTCTCTCTCTTTCTGGGGTTTTCATAGTTTTTAGTATCTTAATTTCAGCCATTATTTTAAGATATACTTCTCTATGCAACATTCGTATCTCATACTACAGGACTGGGATATGATTTCCTTTGTCAGAACTTTGAGAGCTATGATACGGTCTTGTAAAGCAGTTGCAGTAATAACCTTTCCAAGTTCTGTTCTCTCACCTTCCTTCTTGAAGAGATGGCAGCACTTGGCTGACACACTTCTCTCTGTTAGATCTGTTGCAGGCATATTTTTCTGCTTATATCATCAAAATCTCTATATTATCCATCTTTGACAACATATTTCACTATCATTTTTCTTATTTGTTTGTGAAATATTGTTTGCATTATAGATGATGACGAAGATTTGGCTAAACTCTTGACTGGATACCAAGACATGGTCGGTCTTCTGCATGTGCACAAGGTTGCTCAGGTCAATACCCAGGTACTCTGTTCCATCTGTTCATCATCTAAATATGTTGAATCTCATTTATTTGGGTAATGTTGTATAGCCGAATAGAAAATTTTTCGAGCATCGGGTAGTCAGGTGATAAAATATTAATGTGATATAAAGCGAAAAGATAGAGATATATAAGTGGTCACATTAGAACTACTATATTTAACCCATAACTTTGATGCTAATTTGAACATTTAACAGAAGTCCTATGTCTATTGCAAATTTATAGTTGAATCAATTTCATTTCAAGTGGATATAGATTCTGAATTCAGTAAAATTTGATTGAACGAATTTAGAGTTCTGAGCCGAATTGCCAGATCTATTTCTAACTGAACATGCAGGTTCCAGTCATTCTGGAGGCAAATACTTTTTCATTAAAGCTCCACCGGCGTAGATCGTTGGTGCTGGAAAGGTTGAATCAGGCTCCAGTAGATGGATCAAGTGGGACTTCCTATGGAACTTCTGGGCCATGCTCTGCATCAACTAAGAGTTCTTCCATTGATTTCTAGAATCTGAAATCAGCTCTACTAATGAATCAAACCGGCTCCTTCCAGTCATTCTACTGTTGTTTGCCTGATTCTGTTAGTCTCTTAACACGGGTTTATAAATTATAGAATTATTAATCAAAAGAAGACATCTAGATTATATGATATAGCATCAAGATAATAATAAATTAAACGCTCTCGAACTAATTTGCGTTGCTATGTATAAGGTTCTTTTTATATTAAAATAAAGTATAGGAGTTTGGATATTTAGGGAACAAGTTATTTATACGTAGGAAAAAAAAAATGGAGTTGAATACGATTACTCGCTTCATTTCTCGTTTTGCTTTGCTTTAGTCTACTTATGTGTTGCACATTTATTTGTCCTCGAAACTATTTCTGTGAAAATTGAACCGGACCATTCAATTTGATTGGTTCGACTGCGAAGCGGTGTCATTCGATGTTTTTCGATGTTAAAATTGATTTATATATAAGATTAGATTAAATTGTAATAAATTAATTTTTTTTATAATATTAAAGTCTTATTATGATAATAAATTATATAATAAATAAATTTGTTATTATAAATATTAAATATTATTTTTTATGAATATATTATTTTAATAAATTTTTAAAAATATTAATTTGCTGATCCAATTGATTCGATGATTGGCCTGATCAGTTTGATCATGAGCTGGGCTTCAGTTTGGTTTTTATAAAGTTAGTGTCTCACAAAATTTTATACATGTATATTTAGATATTATTGTATCTAAATGTTATTTTTTAATTAATAATTTTATAATTTTATAAAAAATTATTTATAAGTGTTATTAAATTAAATAATTATTATTTTTAAATAATATGATATTGAACTAAACTTCTTTTAATTTAAAATCAACTAGCTTTTCTTGCATCTTAACACCATCAGAATACAATCTAATTTGAGCAAAAAATTGGGTCTTTTATGTAGAATTTCAGTATTTTAGATACTATTTGAAGAAAATAAAAATATGAGAAATAAAATGAAATGAAAAATAATTTACTTAAAATTTGATATGAGATAATTTTTAATTAAGTAGTGCGATGGGCTGGATTTTTGAACTACCTAAAATACCCATATCAAATATCATATATGCCATTGCGAAAGAAGAATGTTTTATAGCTCTCGTAAGTGGCACTTCTTCAACATAAAGACAGATATTAATTTAAACCGTAGAATATTAAATAGTTTACAATATTTAATTACATGATTAACTCATGAGAAATAAAGAAAAATTATAAATATTTATAAAATTTATTTTACATATTAGCAAGCCCATAGGCCTTTTTCTATTACATTTTGGTGAACTTAAAAAATATTAAATGATCTTTGATAAATGTATAGGTATTTGGGCATTTAAGCTCAAAAAATTATTTTTATTAATTTATTTTTATTTTATTATTAGAATTTTTTAATTTTAAATTATATTATTTTTGTGAAAAAAATGTTTGTTAAAAATTATAAATTTAAGAGATATGCCTATTAATTCTAAATGTTACTCTCAGGTATTATTTGATAATTAAATAGAAATCGAAAAGAATTTATAAATATCACACATCTTTTATAATCTTGTAATAAGAAGGTTTTATAATTTTATTGTATCATAAAATGTGGTTGTGTTTGATAACTTAACCCTGTTTGGCGCGAGGACCAAAACAGGATCAAAATAGTACTAATTTAAAAAATAATAATAATAATANAGTATGTAAAGTAAAATAATATTTTTTATATTTAAATTTGTGTAGAATAATTTAAAAAATTTAATTATTATTATTATTGTTGTTTTTTAAATTAGTACTATTTTGGTCCTGTTTTGGTCTTCGCGCCAAACAGGGCTTAAAAGTTTTCTATTTCTCTTTATTTTATAACACAAAAGGTGGTTGTATGATAAGCATTTTATATGTGTCGATCTTCTAGAACTCAATCTTTGATTCTACCGTATATCAAAAAAAAAAAAAAAAATCTTTGATTCTACTAATAGGGATAAGAGTTCTGCATTTGAGACGGGCTAAAAGTGACCCAAACTTACTTATTTCAATTCGATTCGAGTTTAAATTAACTCATATCGACTTTGAACTTTAATCGAACTGACTCAAGCTCTCAAAAATTAAGGTTGACTCAAATTTATTAAGCTGAGTCACAAGCCATGATTGGATCGAATCAAATTTGGCTTGATCTTTATTTTCAATCAGCTATATACATAAATTTAATATTTTAAAAATAAAAATTAAGTGATTTAAAATTAAGTCAATATAATAAATACCCTAAATACGACTAGCCTATATTTATGTATGTGTAATAGATAATTATATTAAATTAATAAATAAAATATTTATATTCAAAAAATAAAGTTCAAGCCAAATGATCTGATAAATGAAAACTTGATAAAATTTATTTGAGGAATTTTAACAATATAATTAAACTAACAATTCCTTTAAATTAATTAAGAGATGGAAATACCTCCCTTTAAATTTCAGAGATATTTAAATCATTATTCAGAAAAATTAATTATTTAACTCATAGCATCTTTATATAACTTTCAAAGATGATAATTAAGATGCTATCATATCTAAATAAAATAATAAAATATTAAAATAACATCAAACTAAATACCCTTTTAGTTTTTTAATTCTCAATTGTTCTGTTTTTTTTTTTAATAATTTCTTGTTCACAACTTTTTTTATTATTATTATTATTATTATTTTATTTGAAAGCAATTTTACTTACATATTAATAAATGCCTTCAAACTTATTTTAATAGTATTCAAGATTATATATATATATATATATATATAATAGACATGTAACATAGGCCATAGCATGTATTACATAACATATAAGGCATATTTATGATTTCTTTTTCTTCTTTTGGTCATCTTTAACATCAAAATAAATCACTTTTATAAAATAAAATAATAATAATAATAATTTTTTCCTTATTCTATATAAATTTAAGTATAAAAATTAATTTATCTTTCATTTTATCAACTTAATTATTTAAATTGTTAGATCGTAATAAAACTTTTAGTTTGCTACAATGCAATATATTTATTTAAGTTTTTATTATCATCTTAAAATAATGATCATATTCAAAACTATTTTCATTTAATTTTAAAAAACGACCACTCACGTTAATTTGAAAATAAGTTTTAAATTTTCACGAGTCTAATGTTGACTCGAGTTTAATTGTTATAAATTATATAGTAAATTTATAATAAAAATATTACCTTAATTTGAGCTGTCAAGTTTATATGGTATAAAATATTATTTGAATGACGTATAAATGTTATAAATTTTATGACGATCAATATTCAGAAATGGTTTGAATTTAACATAAAAAAAAATCAAAATAATTCCCTGAATTTTAGTGCAAATTTAAGTGGCATACAAATATGATATATCATATAGTCATTGATAAGTTGCTTAATTTGTTTTTGAAAAAAAAACTCAATTTAATTTGTTATTTAATCCAAGCCGAATATAAACGAAAAAATTATTAAAATCAATAATTAGAATTATTTTGAATTTAATTTTATAAAATTAATTCATGATATTATCTAAATAAGAGAGGTTAGAAAGGAAAATACTTTTTTAGCAATTAGATCGACTCAAGTTCATAAATGATCCAGTCTGGCTAAATCAAATCAGTACGGTTCTAGATCAGATCCGATAATTTTTAGTCCAATTTAGGGAATGAAATTAGACCTATTTTGGATTGTACTAGCTAGTTACAATTGATGATGGTACATTAAACACTTTTATTATTATTATTTCTCGTATTTGATACATGTGAGGCCTTAACTTTGGTTTAAAATTATTTTAATATTTGTGTTATCTAAATATTTATATTATTATTAAATTATAATTTATTTAATTTAATATCATTATATTAATCAAAAGATAAAAATGCAAAATCAATTTAATCTCAACTCCCTCCATTGCAATCAGGGTGATATCAAAATATCAAACATATAAGTTACATTGATATTAACATTATTTATTTGAGTGACTTCTAAATAATATTTTAAAGTGGTAATATTATTATTTTATAATATTATCTAAATATATTAATATCATTAAACTAAACAATTATTTTCTTCAAATAATATAATAGAATATCACAATAGCATCAAATAAAATGCTCCCATATGTCCTGTTTGGATTTGAGATAGTTAGTTAACTCAAGTACTATATATACTAACCACATTAATAAGTTACCCCAACTAAAGTTGGAGATTTATCTAAGAATTATATTTAATTGCTAACATATACTAACGTAAGATCTTGTTTGATTATTTAATTACTTAAGATAAGAGTGACCAACTAGTACTTTATGACCTTTATTCAAAAGGAGAGGTTGGGGTAAAAGTAACCAAGGTTAACAGAGTTGGCACGTTTAGGATGGAATAAGATATCGTAAATATCCCAAGTTAATATGTTTTTAAAGATGTTTGGTGAGTTGACCAGAGATAAGTTAAATTTCCTTAGGTTTATTTTTAAACCAAACTTAATGTCTTTTAGAGCTATGATAGCTTGTTTATTGTGCTATTAATAAGGCATGTTGAAAAAGTTTGTCCATTTTTAAATGTCTTAAATTTTTGGTACATTGATCTATAAAACCTGAGTTATTACAGCACAATTTGATAAAAATTACTAATTTTGTGATGAAAAAATCTCAAAGTTACTTAGGGGCATTTGTGATGCGGGACGGAAAAAAAATGCCAATAATATTTATATGTTTATATTCAGAAAAATCAATTAGCAAATTATTTTAATTAAGAGAAAAATATTTTATAGATAAATTATATGATAAATAAGATTTTGAATCTCAAGAATTAAGATATTTTAAAATTAAAATTAAAATGGATCTTATGATAAATAAAAATTTATTAATTAAGATTAAGACGTCAATTTAAATTCAATAAATCAGATCCGAGGTTCAAGAATTTTAGACCGACATCTCACAGTTAAGTCCAATAGTAATTGACACGCAAAGAAATATCAGATCATAAAATTAGAGCCAAATAAATAATTCAAGTCAAACGAATAATTTATGTTGAAGTCAAATAATCAACTTAATGAGATTCGGAGAAGAATTTATCAATAATTTGAGTCGAAGAAGAGTCACCTAATCTGATCGGACGACCTGCGGACAAAGCGCAGAAGGCGCGCGGGTGCGAGCACAGGCGAGCGGGCAGGAGCGCGCGCGGGGGCAGGCGCGCGTAGGCAGGCAGGCTCGCGGGNCGAAGGGCGGCGCTGCCGGGCGAGACGAGGAGAGGCGCGGCCGAGCGAGGCGCGGAGTGGCCGTGCAAGGCGAGGCGAGGCGCGACCGTGCGAGATGCGGCCGAGCAAGGCGAGGCGAGGTGAGGCGCAGTGCGACGAGTCTGGCGGAACTGCATGGCGCTGCGAGCGGAGCGAGCTTCGGAGTAAGTGAGTTGGTCAAGATTTTTTTTTTTTGAAAAGTGGATAGCTAGACTAATTTGAGGATTCTCGCCAAAGGCTAACCCTACCCTTTCCTTCACTGGAATATCGACCCCTTAACCCGGATCTAGGCTCTGAGAAAACTCAAACATAATTTCATTCATCACAATACTCTCTCTTACAATGCAAGACGACCTCTTTATATAGAGAGATCCCATGTAGAAATTTGAAAATACAATATTTAATGCAGAAAAAAAATACCAAATAAATAAAAGCAAATATAGAACTAATTCTATTACAATAAAATAAAATCAGCTCCAAATGTGGTGAGTCTTTAAATCTTTCAGATATGCCCTGAATCAAATCAAATCAAATTTAAATAAAGCTAATAGAAAAATCTCTAATAACTCTAATTAATTTGAATTTGAATTTTGATTCAGCACATGACGTCATCCTAGCCATCTGATTCGATGCTGATTTGTGTCCCCACAAATTTGGTTCAGTGTTATCTCAATGTCAATGTTATTTAGATGTCATGTTATCTAAATGTTATTGTTATTCATCAATGGATATTTGTTTGGTTCAATATTATGATATTAGGAAATATCAATGCTATCCAAATTATTTTTGTTTAGTTGAAAGTTATTGAAATTATAATGACAAATCGACGGTGTTATCTTGAGATGTCGCTCGATTTGGGGTGACATCTAGATATTAGCGTGTAATGATATTTTTGTAATTAATTATAATATTATTTAAAGATGTCATTAAACAAAATAATTACTTTCTAAAAATAACATAACATAATATTGAGATAATACTGAACCAAACGCCCTTTTACATATCGTTTGAAATGTATCAAATTACCCTTCTTATTGCTTCATAAAATATTTTTTTAAATGTCATTATATTAAAATCTATGTTATTCTTTAGAGTTTACTAATTTTGAACATTCACTTGGACAGGAGGTGATCCTCTCTAATTTTTAGCTAGGCTCGTTTGGTTCGAGCTTTTTTTTTTTGATAAAAGAAAAAAATATTTTATTTTTTAAGTTTAATGAAAAAAAAAATTATTGTAATATTAAAAAGTGTGTAAGATGTGAAATATTTTAAATTCTAATATTCGTATTTATCTTAGATGTGAAATAAAGTTAATTTTTATAGTTAAAATTTGTGTTGAGTAAAAATTTTGCCTCGAACCAAACGAGGATAAGTGTGGCGAGAGGTGGTCTTCAGCCATGCAGTCACAGTTGAGGTTGATTTTGAGCTTTTTAATCATGATCTTTGCTTTTTAGTTGAGCTTTTAGATTATCTATTGGTTGACTAGCTTGTGTGGATTTTTTTTTATTGGTTTATGTAAATGGGATCTAAAAGAAGTAGTTGTGAAATTTGTAAATCTATTAACAGATATTAGGTTATATTTATTTATTAATATTATTATATTATTTATTATTATTAATCTTAGTATTAGTTAGTATTAGTTATATCTTAGTACTAGTACTTAGTATTAGTTAGTGATCCCGGCTCGGTGAGTCCTTTCTTCCGTGATGAACTGTTGGCACCAGTCCTACATTGTCTCTGTGGACCGAGGAGAAAGGGGGCTCTGCGGGAAGAGGGTTGGGTTGTACCATGAGAGAAGCAAGGAGATCAACTGCTTCAAATATACAACTACAACATGGATTCTGGCAATGTTTTATATAATATTCAAAATCTATTATGAAATTGCTTATTTAATGAGCATTCTTAATAAAGTTTCGAAGAAATCTCAGACCTACACGTTTTTTAATATGAGATTTTAAGTTTTACATGATTATTGTTAGAACCTTCTCTAATAGTAGCTCAAACCAAGCAGCTCAAGCATAAGAGCAGCTCAAGTCGAACAACAGCTCAAATCTAAGAGCAGCTCAAGTCGAACAACAGCTCAAACCTAGCAGCTCAAGCCTAAGAGCAGCTCAAATCTAACAACAACTCAAACCTAGCAGTCCAAGCCTAAGAGCAGCTCAAGTCGAACAACATCTCAAGCCTAAGAGCAGCTCAAGTCGAACAGCAGCTCAAGTCTAACAGCAGCTCAAGTCGAACAGCAGCTCAAACCTAACAGCTCACACCTAAGAGCAGCTCAAGTCGAATAGTAGCTCAAGCCTAAGAGCAGCTCAAGTCGAACAACATCTCAAGCTTAAGGGCAGCTCAAGTCGAACAGCAGCTCAAAGAGATATCACCAGATCGTACTCTCCGTACTACTATGTCAACTCAACATTTAAGACAGTATGGGAGCTCACTCCCTAATCGTCCTTTGCAAGAGTAGGTGTCAGATGTGGCAGACTAAACCTATTATGTCCCCTCCTCTGCAAGCTATAAATGAGAGGGAGGAAGAGACGCTAAAAGGGGGATTTCTCTCTCTGGGGACCCTTCTTCTCTCTCTCTGGCTGAGCTGCCCCTCTATCTCTCTATCCCTCTTGTACTCATTCGGTCTCCATTTAGAGATCAAGCTTTGTAAGAGAAGATTCGATTAGTGGATTCAAATTGCCTAGACACTCATGGTTTTCCCCCCAAACACTCGGGTTTTCATGTAAAAATTACCATCTCATTTCTCTCTGTTATGGCATATTTTTTGCATCAACACCTATCATTTCATCATTAAAGCATTTTAAAAGAAAAAAAAAATTTGTTTGATGTAAATAAATAATTAAATTGGTGTTTTTTTAGCTGAGTAGGAAAAAAATTTATTTGGAAATTAGAGATTTCAGATTCCAAAATACTATATTCTGGGTTTGTAATTGGGATGAAAATTGTGGTGACAAGAGAAAATGATAACTTAGCCAAAAAAAAAAGGAGAGTTTTTTTTTTTTGTTTTTGATGGAAAGGAGAGTTAAATTTCCCAACCGAACCAAAGCAAGGCCAAAAAGCCTACTAACCCATATCCCCAGTAAATCGTGTATCAAAAAAACCCGGTAAATTCCGGCGAAGATATGGCGGGCATGGCGACGGCAGAGGGAGCACAGATGGAAGAAGATCAAGCAGAGGAATGCGCAACTATGGTTCAAGGTATGGTTTCGTCCTCAAATCTAGTTCAGGAGAACCATTGAAACAAGCCTCCTCTTTTTTTTTTTTTTGGTTCGAATTGGCGTCGTCGTGAGAATTAGGCGAGGGATCGGAAGCTTTTGTTTTTTAAACTTCATATAGAAGTTGGATGGTGACGGAAAGGGTTTTAAGGGGTTTAGCTTGCATCGGTTTGCCCGAAAGACCGTTTTCTTTCGAAAACAATCGCAGTACTTTTGAATTGTCTTCTCGAAATGCTTTAGCTGAGATGACGAATACATCTGCTAGAGGTTTCATAAAGTTCAACCGTCACATATTTTCTTTTTTTTTTTTTCCTTGAAAATTTACATATTTTGTTTTTATCAGAGAAATTTCGGAGGTTGGGCAATCTTATAGTTTTGTTGAATACTTGATTGAGAAGGCTTTATTAAAATTTGCTTCCTTAATGTCGAAGGCTCCTTTTGTAGTTTGTACCCTTGATTTAATTTGATACGTTTTGATGAAAAAAGGTGTTTATGGTAGATTATGTTGGATTTACTGATGATGTATATATTTATGCACGTACATATGTACATATGATGGAGGATTGATTAGTATTAGAAGTAGTAGAGTGACCCAAGTATCTCAGTCCCCATATATGAAATGTTTAATGTATGTAGAGTGTTTATGTATAGTAGTAATAGAGTGTTTATGTATGTACATATTTACATTTATGAAGTGTCAATGTGCTATCTATTAATGTTAATTATCAACGTGTTTAATTCATATATTAAAAGATAATAGGGGATATTCACTAGGGGTAAATGAAATGTTTGAATAATATGGCATATATTTATCAAGTTTAGGGTAAATTAAAAGTCAAAATAATAGATGGAGTGATTTAAGCTACATACTGACTTAATGGAAGAAAGTTGAATACATTATTCACGATTTCAGTGAAGGTGAAATTAATGTTTGGAGATTAATGATGGTAGACAAGTAAGTAATATCTAGGTGCTGTAGTTTTAGGAAAATTTATTATTTTTTAACTGTTTTGATTTTTGATAGAAAGGAATGCGTATATAGTTGAGAAATTTCTTAGTTTAGTTAAAATTAAGTTAATAAAATGCAATAGAATGTCTGGAGCATTATGATAATGAGTATAATAAAGACTTGAGCAGAAATATATGGATATAAATATTGTGTAGTAAGAAATGAGTCAAACAACTAATCAGAAAAATTATAGCTCTAGAAACGAGAATGTTGTGATAGATGTGTGCTAAGAATAGAATGCCTAGAAGTATTAAACAATTATTCTAGGGAGAGTATAAGATTTACATCTATTTAAAATTTCTATAAAAAAACATGTATTTAAAATTAGTTTGGATGGTGTAGTTAAGATTTGGATAGCATTCGCAGGAAAAGGTAGAATAAAAATTGAATATGCTAGAACTAGTAGAATGTGCTGCTTTGGATTGAAATTACAGCTGAAAAAGTTTGACCCAAAGCAGTTGGGAAAATACTAACTATGCCAAAATTGAGATTATAGTTATTTTGCTTTGTTATTTATTGATTCAAATGTCACATAAATAATGTAATTCTATTTGATATATTATTTGTTATGCTGATAATTAATGATGATATTCATAGAACGAAGACATAGATGTTTGCAGTTAAAGATTGTATTCTGCAGAAGCCTGAAGGTATAATTGAAGAAAAACGGAAATGCTTAAAAGTGGATTCTTTTTGCCAATTAAAAATGAAGTTTATATGGATCAGTGAAAGGTTCTTACTAACTTTTCTATTTAGAGACCTGATATCTTTATCTATACTTCCAACATAGCTCAGAGGAAAGAGAAGAATCAGCAAACGTGGAGAATACTTGTAGCAAACTGAAGAAAATTTTTATGTCCACCATATGGTTTCCATTTTTCAAAAAAAAAAAACAGAGAACATTTTGTTTTGGTGAAAAAAAAAACTTTTCAATGTTGAGACCTGAAGTCCTTATTTATACTTCCAACATAGCTCAAAGAGCTTGCAGCAGTTATTTAGGGCCAATGTAATGCTCAATGCATTTGTTTCTTTTGTGCAGTTGACACTATAGGAGACAGAATTGAAGCACTAGTGAAGAGCAACCAAGCTAATTTCAATGGTTGGATGCTACTTGTAAAAGAGGTTGAGGAGACATCAGCAGTAAGTCAAAGTTTCTAGATATGACTGCAGTCCTATGGATTACATATTTCTCATATTATCTGCAAAATTACTTGTAGTCACAGTAAATTATTATAATTTGTACCTAAGAACAACTAACATGGCCTTAATAAGGTTTCCCTCTCTTGTCCTTCCTTGTTGTCTTGTATCTTCGTTACAGTAGGACTAGAGCTTAAACATAATTTCTTTTTTTTTGATAGTTACATAAAATATGGTGGCGTGTAAGCAGAATGAACTATGATGCTACGCTTAACTATCATTTAGATTCTACATTCTTAACAGTTTGGAGTAGAAATGAGTTTGATGGCGCCTGTCTTTTTATGGAAAATATCCTAAAGTCATATGGTGGACATGAAATTTTTCTTCAGTTTTGCTGCACGTATTCTCGATGTTTTCTGATTCTTCTATTTCCTGCATTGTTTATGCCATGTGCAAGAATGTACTGGGATGCTGTTGACTTGCAGAGGAGCAGGGGTGGGGGTGGGGTGGTGGTGTTTAAGCATTGAGGCTTTTTATTAATGTTTTCAGCATTCCAATGACAGAATGCTGCACACTCTATTTTGATGGATAAGCATGTGGCCCACACTTATTGTTTTGCATGTTTATACAGGATGACATACAAAGGATCAGCCTTGTCTACAATTCCTTTTTATCTGAGTTTCCTTTATGCTATGGTTTCTGGACAAGGTACGCTGGGCATAAGGCTCGTCTCTGCACTACGAATGATGTGGAGGAAGTCTATGAACGGGCAGTGAAGGCAGCACCATATTCTGTTCATCTCTGGGTCAGCTATTGTAGCTTTGCTATATTGTCATATGAGGAACCTGCAGATATTCGTAGGTAATTCCCTATTTAAATGTGTGATCAAGTGAAGCACAGCTCATTGTATAACAGGATCTATGAAAGAAGATGAAGTAATGGTGATTTTTTTTATGTTCATGATAAGATCAGGACTCTGCATTACACACATGATCTTCCTATTTGTAAGATGGGCATGACTCATCATGCATGTAGTTATTGATATTGCCAAAAAAGATTAGGATGTGCTTCCTTTATACTAAGTTTTGACTTTGTCGTTCCTTTTGGAACTGAAATATACCTTGTTCAGACTTCTAACATTTCATT
Organism: Apostasia ramifera; assembly: GCA_019297695.1. Taxonomy (NCBI): domain Eukaryota; kingdom Viridiplantae; phylum Streptophyta; class Magnoliopsida; order Asparagales; family Orchidaceae; genus Apostasia; species Apostasia ramifera. The sequence continues at coordinate 105,336 of JAEMOT010001514.1, read as the reverse complement.
TCATAAGATCATTACTACTCAAGCCACCCTAATATTTTTTTTTTTGATAGAGCAAGGCACCCTAATAATTGATAGAGCAGATTTTTGTAAAAGCAACTATTGGGACATTTTGTCAGTTTGCTTGATTTCTTGATCATAAAGGAAACAATGCCTGCCCATTGTCATTTGTAGGAATTAAAAACAATTAAAGAGGAGATGGCATTTTATTGGTGGTGTTATTACGTGAATCACCATGAAAGTTTTGCTTATTCAGAAAACCTCATTTATTGGAAGTTCATCTATGCACTCTTATTATTGTTTCGCTCACATGAACAGTTCTTGGCATCTATTCTTTCTCAATATAATATGCACACATATATAGAAAGCTGTGTGTGTTGTGTATTTCGTTTCAATACTATTTGTATTCTTTACACCTTTCTGCGGTATTTTCATTTGCAGCGATGAATGCTTGCCAAGCAAGAATTTATTTTCTTGAACTCCTGTCTCCTTCTAGAAGCAGGATCACTTCACGATTGGCATGACATGATACCATATCCTATTAGTGTTGTGATATGATTTACTACTTGAAATTGCTAGATAAGTTACGAGGACATTTTTAACCTGCATATCATATTACAGACTGTTTGAGAAAGGGTTATCCTTTATTGAGAAGGATTACTTATGCCATCTCCTATGGGATAAATATATTGAATTCGAATATTCACAAAAGCAATGGAGTCGACTAGCACATATTTACCTTATGACTCTGAAGTTTCCAACAAGAAGGTTGCGGAGCTATTATGAGAGGTATAATCCTGGTATTATTGGTATCCAATCTATGAACTTATCTATGATGTTTTATTATTTTTCGTTGTATGTAGACCTGAGCACGGGCCTGGGGACCCGCTCGACCCGACCCGACCTAAAAAGTTTAGGGCTTGGGTTACAATAAAATTTTCATATAATTCCTTTAATCCGGCCCAGCCCGGCCTGACCATATTCATGCTCGGGCTTGTGCATGAACATCGGGGCCCCGACCTGACTTTAGATTTGAGTTTTTATATTTTGAAAAATATATTATAGCTCACAATTTTTATTATTGTAATTCCATATTGTAATAGCATAATTGGAACTAAAGTTTTTTAGCATTTTATATAGTATTTATATTATTTCAAATTATATGGCAAACTTGATATTTTGGATTTTTATATTAAAAGCTTATTATGTAGAAGATCTTAATAGTTTTTTTAATTAATTAACAGTCAAAAGATAATTTCATTAAATTTGGGGTAATGAAAATATAAATAATTCGGTCATTGAAGTATTAAAATGTAAATATATGTTCACTTTAAAAGATTTATATATAATTTTTCATTAAGTAAATGTGAAATGTATAATAACAAACTTTTAATGGTGATAGAAATAAATCCCTTCCGGTTGACCCGGCCCGGCCCGACCCGAGCTGGCTTGGTCATGTATCACCCGAATATATATGTATGAGTGTGGTTTAACGCACTCACTCAGTGACCCGACCTGAGCCCGGTCCATGCCCAGGTATAGTTGTATGGTAGATTTTTGTTGTCCCATCAATTAATTTAGTGAAATTGATTGGTTTTTCTTTTAGTGGTTATTTTGCTTTTGTTGTAAAATGGTAATTTCATACTTATCTTCGCACTCGTTTATACAGTTACATATTTGGCAATTGTAGTTACCATAAAAGGTGCGAAAAATATGTTCCTATTGGCTGAGATCTGAACAGAAGTTTGATTACATATTTTATTATGTTAGCTAATATCATCTTGTTCTTTCTTTAACATTGTTTGCTTGAAAGGTTATGAAAATTTCGTTAAAAAGCTGAAAATCTCTTATGTTAACTCTGTCACTCCAGTTATGTTTCTACCATCATTGTCATTCCAAGTAAGAATTCTTTGCTCTCATCTTGTTCTTTTCCCTATCAAATGCCTAGGAAACTTGCTTGTATTGTAGCATTTGTTTTTCCTTGTGAGTTTGTGTGCACGTGTTCTGTATTGTAGTATTGAATTACCAAGTTACTAAATATAGTGAACTAGTGCTTAATTCTTCTTTTATTTTTCCATGCTTGTGTACATATTATATTGTGTAGTGTGCCATGTTTTTTTTCGTTGTATGATTTTGTTGGCTTGTGCTATTTCTAGCAAGTTTGTTATTATGCTTTTTCTTATTAATGATATGATGATGAAAGATTTAGTATTTTTGGATAATATAAATTTAAAAAATATTAACTTTGAAAAACTCTTCAGAATACCTAATATGACCTTTTGTGAGGTTGAATAAGTTGCAACGGTTTGTCTTGTTTTGCCCAGAAAAGGGTCATGTGTAAACATTTTTTTTAAATTTCAGGTTAGTGGCTTATTAAAAAAATGCAAGCACTACTCAGTCTTTAATAACTATGATTTCACTTTTTCTGTTGTGGTTCTGATTTGCTCTAAAAAACTTTACTTTAGGCCATCTTTATTGTGACTTGTGCTTATATAGAAGTTATTAGATGTTTTCAGTTTTAGAAAATTAGTTGCTCTATTAGAAGAAGAGATGGGATTCCACAATGTTGCAACAACATCACCAGAAGATGCATTTAACTCTGAATTGGCATATGTAAAGGAATATAGTTGTGTGGAGATTGCAAATGTTGCAGACCTTCCTGAACAAGGCCTTTCAGGTCCTGAATATCTGAAGAAATATTTATCACTGGGTGAGATGTTGTATCAGAAATCAAGTGAAATTGATAAAGCTATAAGCTGTTTTGAGGCTCATATACGGAGGCCATATTTTCATGTCAAGCCATTGAATGAGTTTCAGCTGGAAAATTGGCATGATTATCTTAATTTTGTTGAGGATAAAGGAAATTTTGATTGGGTACATACTATCATGCTTCAGTACCTATTTCTTTTTCATTCTGATTATCATCTAAATTCTCCATTTTATCTATACAGACTGTAAAACTTTATGAAAGGTGTTTAATTCCTTGTGCTAATTACTTGGAATTTTGGGTTCGATATGTGGATTTCGTGGATGGTAAAGGTGGTAGGGAGATAGCAAATTATACGCTTGAAAGAGCAGTTAATGTATTCTTAAAGGTAAGAAGTTTACCAATTATGTCTGCATTCAAGAAACTGCTCTTTGTACGTGGTCATATTGGTATTTATGTCTAAAAACTGCTAGATCTTGAGTAGCATCAGTATAAGTTTTTGCCCATTTTGTATGCAGTGACTTGTAATGCTTAGTTTTCAGAATTTTATTACCGTGATACTTCAACTACAATCAGGTTGTAGCCAATTTTACTATGAGATACCAATGTCATTGAAACTTTTAGCTTCAAATAGTTTTCACTGCCTGCATTGGAAATGATTTAAGGATGAAACTGTTTCTGGAAATTCCAGTCATGATTTGCACAAGATGATTCAAGAATGCACATTCCAGGCTCCAGCCATGGTTAATTATGGACAATAATACAATTGAAGAATACGTCAAACAGCACCATAAATATCATGTAGGATTGATAATTCATTATAATATATATTCATTTTGAAGTGCACAGACTACAGCCACATGTATATTTTTTCAATACATTCCTGTTTGTTATGATTAATTTCTTTCATTGTTTTCATTATCTCTTGTTTGCATATTTTGAAAACTTTTTAAAGGCAAACATCTCTATTTGTAATCAGAGAGTTCCAGCATTCCACATGTATTATACCATGTTTAAAGAGAAAATTGGTGATGCCATTAGTGCCCGCTCTCCACCTTTTGTTGAATGTGGTGAAGACATTGTAGTTTTTGATATCGAGACTTTAAACAGAAGAGCCAACATGGAGAAGCGTTTGGTATGCATTTCTCTAGCTTCCTTATTTTAGGAGGTCTTCTTTGGTTAAGTGCATATTTCCTTTTAGTACTATTTCTTTTTCTGATTATAGATTATTTTTGTTCTCTTTCTTAATTTTAGCTTGGAGTTCTTCCCATTTCTAGTATTTTAGCTTTAATTTACTTGCCATCAAACAAACCAACCACTTCACGGTTTTCTTTCTTCATTTTAGTGTTGAATTTCTCCTCTTTTCCATCGTCGCAGCCATTGCTTACTACCTTTCAAGCATACTTGCCAAACTCTCTATAGTTTGTCGTAAACTTATTTTGGATTCTGTCGTCATTTCCATTCAAACACTGGCAAATTTGTCATTCATCTTGCCAATTAGCAAGAATTGTTGGCTGCAAGAATTGCTTGAGTGGCACAGAAAAATAGAATCCGCCACCTCAGTACCTTTTTGCTTGTTTGAGAGAAACAATTTGGACAAACTTTCCCAGATCTGTAAAGTTTCATCTAATAGGGTGCCAGATGTATTATCATTAGTTTGTACTGAATAATAATTGGTATAAAATTATTTTCTATTCCTTCAGGGAAATATTGAAGCAGCTCAGTTGATATATGATGAAGCTATTGGGAAAGCTCATGAGAAGAAGTACATTGAAATTATTCCCACTTTGTATGCTAATTTTGCTAGATTTACGTTTGTGGTAATTCTCCCACTCTATGGAAATGTTTAAGATCATTCATACTCTGCTTTAATTTCAGTATACCCTTTTTTTTATACAGTTCATCTTTCAGTTTTACCCTACTCTTGCACAGTGCTATTGTGACTTAGATTTTATCAGGTTTGTGTGCTTGTTCATTATGGTAAGATATATTTGTGTCAAATTAATTCGTAACTTGTTTAGGATCCAGCTTGAAGGGTGTAAATTTTTTTGTCCCTCCTATTATGGTAACAGAAAGATCATTGGATGTTACAAACTTTCCTTTTGTTTGAAGGATCTCTTGTTTCAAATTTGTTTGTTCTCTCAAATGTTTCCAAGAGAGCTTTATTTTGCTTCTAAGCCTGAAAAGTTGAAGACCCGAGCTATTGAATATTTTACATAATATGAGGAATTTCTTGAATGTGGGCTAAGGACTAATTACCGGAAAAATAAAGCATCCAAACTACTGGACACTTTTTCATAGTGGACTGGTAGTTTTGTCGGTTTCATGTTGAGTCCGATGTCATAGAGTGATTGAGTGTTAGATATTGCTTCTGCTTAATCAGTCACATCTCATTGGATATTTCAAGTGTGCATAGACTACAAATTCTTATACTACCCCTTTGTTGACAATAGAATTCATTATTATGAACCTGCTAAGGTATCTAACTTGGGTACAAGTTCTTTTTTCCAATTTATTTAATATTTATTTTCTTCTTACAATCAGGTATCTGGTAGTGTAGATGCTGCTAAGTCAGTCTTCATCAAAGGTATCCAACAAAATCCATGCAAACACATCATTGAGGTCCTAGATTTATCCTTCCTCCACAAATTTGTTCTAATTTATTTCTCTGTTGAACTACTTTTATGGATATTTATTTTTGCAACTTGTACTTCTATGGATATTTGATCACTGAAAATTCCAAATGTGTCTTTTTCCCATGATATTTCTAATACCATCATATCATGTTTTGAAGACAATTAGGTCAGGCATATGCCAATGAGTGGCCTCCTGAGTACTGAATAAGTCATATTGCAATTTTTTTTCCTTTAGAATAACTGCATCACAAACATGAATATTGATAGTTACTGCAGCTCAGCATTAAGTGTATCAAATCTTTATAAATTTCATCCCTTGGTAGTCCTTGCGAATCTTTTCTACAGTTGTTTTTGTGATTGAAAATCAGCATTCCACTGGATTACTTGACTCTTTGTAGGAATTTCTTGACTTCATAATGTCACATGGAGGATGTAGTCAGATAGATTCAGTAGACTCTATCTTGGTCTCTGTATTATCTCCAGAGTCAGATATATCACCAGCTTTAAGCTCCCATGATCGTGAAGAAATTTCACAATTGTATCTAAAGGTTAGTGAATCAAATACAAAGTAAGCCCTAGAATCATATACTTCAGCTTTTTGGAAGCTTATTTCTATACGTAAAAGTTTCTGTTTCCTTAATGAACTTAAAAGAGCAGACTACAAGTTGGTTTCTCTATTTTATATGACTTTTATCCTGCTTTCCTTGGTCATTACAGCAAGTTCTATGAAAGTTTCTCTAATTTTTAAATAGTTTTTTCTTGAAATAATGCCTGTTAGGCTGTTCTATTATATACTGTCAATATGTCCAAATGACATTATATATACAACAAAGTAAAGCCTTAATCCCAAAGGTGGATTACCTCTCATTGATGTATAAATGGTCGAAGGCATTTATAAGTCAGTGATTTGCATGATCAAACCACCTTGAGTACCTCTCTTTCATTTTATTTTTCATAAGGCATGCTTACTCTTTTTGATGCAATTATTTTTAATGTGATCCACCCTGATGTAACCACTTATCCTGCAATTGCATCTGAGCTACAACAATCTTTTAGATATTTTGCTACTTAATTGCCCAACACTCCTGCATAATATAGTTGGTTCGATAGAAATCTTGTTTTGTACTCTTTTATTTTAACCATTCTGCCTTAATTCTATAATTAACACCATCTTTTGCGTTCTATTATGTATAATAGTCACGAGTTATTTGAAATACTCATACAATAGGATTATTGTCCTAATGTCAAAGTAGCATGACTTCTTTCTTTAAGAATCACCAAATACAACTTTATTTAATTTGAATCCATTTATTTCCCAAGTATTTCTCAAGTATCATAATTTCTAATAAATCAATTACTAGTCACACCTATCATAACTATTTCATTTGTAAAGAGTATGCAGTATAAAATCTCATTTTTAAAATGCTTAGTGGACTTGCTTATTGTTAGATTAAATGGAAGTGCGTGATATATTCTTGCCAAACTATTTTAATGAATTTATAGTGTCACTTTCGAAGTGTAGGCGATATCTACTTTGTCGCACTTGTAAAGTTGGGGATTCTTAGGGAGTTCTTGGTTAAGTTTTACTATATAAATATCTTATGTAGGATAGGGTAGATGGCCAATCAATTGACAAACTGAAGTCATAACAAATTTAGTAATTAGGTAACTTGAACTCATTTGAATCGGGCACTTTTCAACCTTCTGAATGGGAGCTAAATGTGATATGCTCTTTGATGCAAGCTGAAAATGGAAATTATATGTAAATTTATAATTAGTAAAATTAAGTAAGAAATTATTCTAATTAAACACTAATTATTTTTTGAAAAATAAATATATGATAAATAACATTCTGAATCCCGCAAACTAAAGTATTTTAAAATTAAAATCAAACTGGGTTGTCTGATAAATAAAAAATTTATCAATTAGATTAGGGTATATTGAGTTAATTTATCAGATTAGATTTGAGGTTCAGAAGTTAGGATAGATTTTTCATAAGTAATCCAATAGCAATTCTCTTTTAAGAAATTAAGGATCACACACTAGAGCCAACTAAGTAATTATAGTCAGGCAATATAATTTCAATTGAATTAATTCAGATGCCATAACATAAGTTTCCCAGCTTAGGATTGGCCTGAGCAAGCGGGCAAGCGGGTGCAGCAGACCACTTGCATGTGCACTCAAGTGAACTCACACAAAGCTTTTGGCAGGGCTATTGCGGATCTCTTGCAGGTGGGCTCAGGCGGCCGTTGGGGCAGCTCCTACGCAATAGATGATGAGCTGTGTGAGCTGAGCGGACAGAGTAGAACTATAAAGCAATGGACGGAGGTGGGGCAGATGGGCGAGAGTGCTTGCAACTAGTGCCCGAGATGCATGTGAGTGGGAGCAGGGCTACGCGCGCGAGTCGCGCTGGTTTTTTGCTCGATTCGCTTGTGTGGAGCGAGGCAAATCAGGCTCAGCGGGTTGCGCGCAGGCTTGCGTGGGACGTGCTACATAGTGTGCAAGCTCGCTAGTTGCGTGTGCTTGGGAATAGTGGTTGGAATCTTCCCTGGTGAGGTTGGGCGAGACAAATCTGGGCAAGAATGCGAAAGAAGAAAGTGGTGGATTTTTTTTTCAAATGGAATAAAAATGGATAATTAGGCTATTTAAGGATTCTCACAAAAAATTAACTTTACCCTTTCTTTTACTAAAATATCAATCTCTTATTTTGGATCTAGGCATTTAGAAAACTTTGAACTCATTTCATTAGTCAAAATAAGTTATCCCATTACAATGTAAGATGATTTCTATATCTACGGATCTCATAATAAAATTTGAAAATACAACAATAAATGCTGAAAATAAAATTGCTAAATAAATTTAGGATAAATATAGAACTAGTTACAAAGACTTCTTGTTTCTTTTTTGTTCTTTCAAAAAAGATAACTGGAGTTTCTAGAATTTTCACTTAATGTCTCTACCCTTCTGAGATATTAATTTTCTCCAAAATCTCAAATTGACTCAAATTTAGGGTTGCATTAATCATGCTCTAAATCAAAATGTTCAATTACAAACTCTCTTTAAAGAGAGACTTATCATAGTCTAAAATAGAATAGATGATATAGAACCAAACGTGCTACAAGAATAAACAAAATAAATGAAAATAAAAAGATGTTGACTAAGTCAAATCTAAAAAATTTGACAAGCTAAAATAATAAAATAATCTATATCAATCCATGAAGGGCATCATGGCACGATCTAATCTGAGCAATTGATCATGATGCTTCCCCCTTCAATGTTAGATTAAAAGTAAGAACTATCTCAACTTTACAAAATATAGAGAAGTGGCCAAATAGATAAAGAATGGCATTTCAAAAATAACTATTTTGAAATTTTTATATTATTGTTAAATAACAAGAAATGGTTAGGTACAAGGGTATGCGATGAGAATTAATAATGTAAATAATTTTCAGTGTGCTCCTCTAAGGCCTATCCTATTCCATAACCCTTCTCACCACAAAAAGGAATACCCTATAACACATGCAAATGTTGTCTCATTCAACTTGCATGCATCCATTTCACTTGTAATTTTTTTAGTAAACAGTGTTCTAACTAAAATTTCTGCCACAGTATTCCCACGACAGACAAAACAACCAATGTAAAAATAATTGAAAATGCTGTCTAGAACCAAGTAATTTCTATTTTCCTAATCTTTGAAAGTCCTTAATGTATATTCATCTATATTCCTCATTTGCTAGTTTGAGCCAATTAATTTCAAAATGGACCAAAAAAGTCCTTGTTGCTTTTACATCTAGAACAATTTGCTTTTCTACTTCTGTAAATCCATCTTTCATTATTATCTTCCATAGCCAAACATTGATTTCTTACCCAGCAATCCATGGAGATTATCAAATGGGCAATACTCAATCACATTGCTAAAAGGACAAAAGATGCATAAGGATTTCAATAAGTGGTGGGAATATGAATCAGCAATAAATCCAATGGTCGAGATGCTATTGCATCGCTCAATCAAAATTCAAATTAAAATCAATTAAAAAATATTAGTCATATTCAGATTTGATTTGATAATGACTCAAAGCTTATTTAGGAGAACTGAAGACACATCATGTTTGAAGCTAATTTTATCTTTATTCACACCCATGGCATGTTTTTTCTTCCTTAATGACATGAAACCCATTAAATTTGTTTGATGGCTCAAGTTCTCGTTAAGGCTCACTTGAGCAATCAACCCATCATCACATCATATTGCTGCACGTGAAGACCAAGAAATCAAATTCCTATGACAACCTAAAATCTTGATATGATCAGTTTCAACTAGGAATTATTATTATTATTCAATTAGGAATTATATATTGTAGTTTTTTTATTCCACTCTAATTGAGAGATCTAAGAGTTAAAGTAATTACAGCTAAATTTAGTTTTTGAAGGGCTTATTTTAATCCTTGATATCCTAAATATGATTTGATAATATTTAATTGTTTGGGCTGATTTAGTTCAGTAAATTTATTTAACAACGTTGTCATTTGACTTTAGGTTTAAATCGGGTGTGATTTGCGGATTAAAATTTCTCGATTTACCACATAATTAAATTTATAAAATCATTGTGCTTATTTGTAAACACTTATCGATTAAAGTCATTGATCTTAAATTTCATATATCAAACTAACGTTTTGTCCAACATCAATTATTTATGGTGATTTATCATGATTTCACAATCCCAGGAGCTATTTTTAGTAATTAGCCTATCATTCTAATGTTTACAATAAAAGCTTTCAATTTAGCTGCATGTAGCGATCATAAACTATGCATGATTTATTGTATGTTGTACATGTTTCTTACTATACATCTTTCTCTAAAGTTACCATTAGAGAATATATAGGATATAGACCCTTTTAATGATAGTTGATGTGTATAAGACGAATGATTCTAGTAATTCAATTGTTTGTCAGCAGTTTGTTGATTTGCACGGCACTATTCATCAAATCAGGAAGGCATGGGATCGTCATAGAAAACTATTCCCTCGTATCTTCAGGCCACATGCTTCATATGACCACTCTTTCAATGGCATCCAAATATATGGCAAGAAGATTGAAGGAGTAAAAGATCTGCCGACCAATTTGTCTGATTATCGTTGTGGATCTTATGGTAATTGTCTGGTTAAAAATCCTTCTGCAATTGATAAACCTACTATTTTGCTTCAAGGGACTTCTGAGTGCGATCTGCAGACAGAAGGTAACGCAGGCAATGAGAACAAAGGACTGGAACCATTTGATGACACCGAAGCTATCCCCAAACAGTCTATTTCAGAAGGGGCACAGATTGGTGTGCTCAATGAGATTGTTAATGAATCTCAAAATGTTGCTCAAATTCCAGAATCATTTTCAGAATTCCATGATACTGAAATGCAAGTTCAAAGCTGTTTCAAAAAGGAGATTAAAACAAATGTAGAACCTCCTACAGTGGATAACCTCTCAATTAATTCTCCAAATCATGCAATTCAGCAAGGGGGAACTCATGACACTGAAGCTCTTCAGGAAGTATCTTCTAGGGAGGATGGAAGAAAACTCAAGGAGAATGATTATGATGATGCCGTGCCAGCAGTGCAATCAAATGGTAAGAGATGCTTGAATTTTGAATCTCGATCAGAAGAGGATAGTGGTCCTCCTCGTCCTTCCAGTAATAATGCACCTATGTCAGAAACTAACACTAACTTGCAGCTTGAAGTCCAGGCACAGAATAAAACAAATCAGGATTTATCAGCTATTGCCGCATATACTGAGGATCAGAGATCGTTGCTTCATGGTTTTGTTCATTCTTCACAACCTAATCAATGGCAAGCCCCTCCACCGATGCATGGTTCTGTAAATCAGAGCTATGCATCACAAATTCCAGCTTTATCAAACATACAAAATCCCCAGGTTAGCCATACTGAATACCAGATGGTTGCTGCTCAAGCTCACACAAACGCAAGTCTTGCTTTCGTGGGACAGCACATACAGCAAACACCCTTTGCACATACACAAGCTCAGCCAGCTCAACAATCTTCACAAACTCATGTGCCTCAAATTGATGAACATTATGGATACTACCAAAGTTTTCAAGGATTTCCTCCTCATATCTGGCAATATTATCAACAACTATATTATCTTCAGCAGCAACAGCATAGAAGCTTACAGCAAGATCTGCCTGAGAACCAACAAGAACGTGACCTTGGACATCTGCAACATGGTATTTCAGAACATGTTGGAAACCCAGATCAGCAGCAACATGCCACAAAAAGAAAAAATCAGATAGAGAAACAGGAAGCTTCTACCCAACCTCAACAGCAGAGTTCACAAACATCTGACCAGCAACAATATTTATATTTTCAGCAGCTGCAACAGTTTCACTTGCAACAGCAGCAGCAACAACAGCTTTACTTGCAACAGCAGCATCTATTCCAACAACAGCAGCAGCAACAGCAGCAATTCCTACTTTTCCAACAACAGCAGCTTCAACTTCAGCAGCATTATTTACAGCAACAGATTCTTATTCAGCCAATGCAAGAACAGCCATCCCAAACTGAGCAGCAAAAGCACCAATCACCTTATGAGCATCGGGACTATCAGCCTTATCAACAGCAGCAACTGCCACATAATAGTGAATTGGAGCAGAAGAATCTAGAAAGCAATGTTAATGCTCAGGTACTATGGTCTTTTTGTAAATTGCAATGGACATGGTGGATGTTGTGTGGTTCAATCATGCAAATGGAAACGGTTTTTTCCCTTCAATTGTGGAAATGTTTTCCTTGGTAGAGCTTTTTCCTTGATTGGATTCTTAGGTAGTGCTATTAGAATTATTGATTCCTGATCAATGAAAATCCAAGTCTGTAGGTACTATTGTCGGCAGTTTTCTCATTGCCAGTCACTTTCTTTTTGCTTTTTCACCATATTTTGGACCCTTTTTTCAAATATTTCAATTAGGATTTTTCTGCTGCATGGGCTTAATGCATCTCAATCTAGTTTCATGTCCTATTCTTATGGTTGTAACTCTCTCATTGAGCCTAATACTAAGTTTTGAGTTGATCCATGTTGTTTGGCATATTTATCAACATTTTTAATTTTGTTGTACTGTTTTGAATTGCTTGTTTTTGCTTTCTTTGCTGTTCTTCTTTTTATTCATTAAATAAGTTATTTTGTTGTCATGGAATAGTTGAGTCCAATATGCCCCTCTTAAACCTTTGATTTTGTAGTGCTTAATGAGTCATTACCTTCTCTACTAGTACCTCTGCTGGTACTCCTTGAAATTCCCTTTTTTGGCGAAATTCACTTCTGCCAGTGCTCTTCATACTTTGCAGAAGCCACCAGTGGGTCCTTGGTATTTTTGTTTTCTTACAAGCATTTTAAAAGCCAATACCGTTGATTTATATTTTCATACTTCAAGGCAAAAAAAAAAAAGAAAAAAAGTCTATTATGCTCTTTCCCTAACATCTGTTGTTTTGTAGCTTCTGATGCTCATTCGTTTATTTGCTGATGGGTTTATTTATTCCCTTTGTATTGAACATGCTAGATGCTGTTAACAAACTCAACACATTTTTTACTTTCAAAAGAAGCTTTAGCCTTATAAGTTGAAGTCTGTTGTATCTTTATGAACAGCAAAGCTTCTTAGTTCAGAGAGATTCTATTTATCAGAGGCAGAGATTGGAGGAAAGTAGTAGTACATCTTAGGTAGCCCTTAATTCCTGTGGTTCCGTTAATGATTGGCATATGCCTGTCATTTTTTTAAGTTATTCTATGAAATATGAATATGCAGATAATCATATAATTTTTAGACCATCAATGTTCCTGGATGATCATGTTATGGATCTGAATTGTGATGTGAGTAATGTCAAACATCTGGTGATATTGAATGATTTGGGGGCCATATTTGAATAAAAATGCCTAGCTCTCTCCCCTACCAGATAGACTAAATTTTCTTTTGCCTTGAATTCTATTTTTTCCAACCAATATTCAGTTCAACTGAAAATTTTCAGCATTATATGTTCAATATATGCATGTAATGTATAGCACATATGTATTTACTAATATAAATGCATGTATAGGCAGAAATTATGGTTATTCTCCGCCTCCCATTTCCCCCCTCAACTCGAATCAATACCAACCATTTGTTTTGTTTATGGCAGCTACCCTTTTGTGTGAGCTGTGCATTGCCTCTTTCAGTTCTATTGGATCATGCTTATAGTTATAAGTCACTTATATTGATGCCACCTTGGCATTAACTTTGTGCAGAGTGAACGAAATAAACTGCCTGATGCTCAACAATCTGCTGATTCTTGTTTCTACAAACAGCCAGTGGATTCACCAGATCAGTGACTTGACATCCACATTCAGTTATTCAACAATTTGAAACAGGTTATTTGTATTTCATTTTTGTCTTTTAGGATGTTATTGTTTTGCAATTAGATAGAATTATCGGTGTAGTAATTAAAAAAATTAGTCATATATAATGGGCAAGTTACCAAATAGACCATCCTTAGCTGATTTCTAAGTCGAGTTAAAATTTGAGCGAGCTTCTGGTTTTAATTAGTGTTGCCAGCCCTAATTACATGTTTAGTTTAAGCTTTTCAATTTTGTTAGCTCCACGTAAATCAGTCTGAGTGTTGACTTGTTGATTAATTTTGATTGACTGGTCGACAAAAACTTGGAATAATTTTGATCAAACTCTACTTAATTGAACACCAAGCAGGGTCGCCAGGATATATAGTGGCAGGTTGATTGCTTTTTGCCATCTGAACATCATGGAATCAGGCTAGCAAGCTGGTTTTGTGGCATATAATCAGCAGGTGCTGGCAGCCTGCTAGTGAATGCATGTTACAACATGAATACTCCCATGGTTGTCATGTGGATAGTGGTGATTAGTGTTGAGGAGCTCTACCCTTCAAACTATATGACTATACTGAGGAAGCTCAGCTTTCCATCATTGTTTTGATTCAAACTGCTGGCTTTTCTTTTAATTCTGCTTTAGCACAAATCGTTTGCATTAGAAGCTGGATGCTGGTAATCGAATTTCAAAAAACCTAGAACATTCTAAGTTTCTTGGTGGAGTCAATTTTTGAATATATATACATTTTTATCCTTTTTATCATATCCTATTTACTGGTAGAACGTTGTATAACTATGTTGATATAGTAGTAACATTTTTGTCTAACATTTATATGAACTTGATTCTGTACAAAAATGAAATTATTTGATGCAGTTCCTCAGATGTTTTCGAGTATTTTTCATCATAATTTTGACTTTCTCTAGTTTGAGGTTATGATGTGATAGATTTACCTCTGTGCTGGAAACAGTTTTTTTTTTTTTTTTTGATGAAATGCTGGAAACAGTTGGTTCAACACCGCAGGGTCCATTATTTCAATTTTCAAAAAACAAAAAACGCTACAAGCCTTATAGCTGGTGTAAAATAAACTATATCTTTTATGTTAATATATATATATATATAACATAAATTTAATAAAATAAAAGTATTTTGTAATATTACGAAATAAAGATAGATTTTTTTAGTAATGATCTATAGGCCTAAGCCTCAACGGGCCAAAGTTAACCTGTAGATTTTATTCCGACTTAAATTTGAACTTGAACTAAACTAGGTTATATTTGAGATTGAAATTAAATTCTACAGCAATTTCATAAATAATTTTAAACCTTAACAGAGACATTTAGATGTCAAAAGTATCAGTTATATATAGATACCCAAATTCACAGAATAAAACTAAATCCCAGAAGAAATTTGAAAAATGATATTGATTCAAATTATTGAGCCAAACGAACCCTTCCTGGTAAGGCTGTAAATGAATTGAGCTGACTTCAAGCTCGGCTCAAGCTTATCTAGCGCTTCGATGGTGCCGCTCGAGATCAGCCCATTAAAAAAAAAAGAACAACTCAAGTCATTATTTTCTTCAAATCAAGCTCTCTTTTGAGCTCAGGTTTTGCCTTCAAACCAGCTCATGTTTTATTGAGCCTAACATGAAGCCTATTAATAAAAAACAAACAGGTAGAAAAGGAGAAGGATACTTGCGAGATATTAACCCACAAAATGAAACTAAATAAATTATAAATATCACAAAGAAAATGATGCAGGTATGACGTGTATGTAGTTGTATAATATACATAAAATATTCCTCTTATATATGTATGTAATTTGATCTTCTTGCAGAATTCAGAGAAAACTAACTCGAGTTTAATAAAATTAAGTAAAGTTAATTTTGCAGTTAATTTGATGAATTTTATGATAATAACATTGTGATAAATTACACACAAGAATACTGCATACACGAAAATAGAATTTCACAAGAGTTTAATAAATGTAGAAAATATGCACGACAAGTGAATATAACTGTTGATGTAGGATGTAGGGGATCCCAAGGAACACCGAAAAAGAAAGAGAGTTCCAGGAGACGGCGGCGCGCAGGAGGGTAAGCCTGTTAATAGAAGCTTAAGGAAGAGAGAGGGGGAGGTAGAGTCCAGAACATTCAGAAGAACACATAGATTTAAGGTGGTTCAGAGAGAAAATCCCCTACGTCCACCGGGCGATCAACGAAGAGATTTCACTAAAGGAAGAAGGTAATCGTGAAAGCTAATACTATATTTGGGAAGGAGAGAGAGAGAGAGAGCTCCTCAGTTGGGGCTCTAATACAGTGAGAATCGGAGGACCAGGGAAGTTGCTTGCACTTTGGCTGCTCTTGTTGATTCTCCCTCCTTCGAATCCTCCTCTTGAAAACTGTTCAAGGGTATTTGTAGGCGATGGAGTGCATAACTTTATCCTAATTTTTCAGAAAAAAGGAGGTGGACAAGCTCTAGGTTTGCGCCGCTTGTCGGTAGCCGGAGGGGCTGGAAGTCGCGAAAGGAGGATGATATCTTTTAATACTGGTACTTCTTCTGGGGATCCGTGATGGTTGAAGCATGCGGATCCTTGGTTTGTGGGTCTGGAAGAAAGTGCTTTGTACGGGGAACGATGCCGTTGGGTCAAGCTGATTGTGACGGGCACCGCTTTGTAACCTCGTGCCCGACGTTACCAAGGATGATCCTGGCTCGTCGTGGACGAGGCTAAGTGAACCCTCGTGGCTGGGGTTAGACCTGGTCAGGAATCTACAAGAACAGAGGAGTTAGTAAATGAATGAAAGTAACTGGAGGCCAGCCAGGCGCCACGTGTACGACCGGGATGCAGCGCAGGATCCACGTGTTAACATCAGCCCCCTGCATTGTCAGGGCGTGAATATTGATATGGGTCCTGGAATGCGAACTGTCGCGATGGATGCGCTGCCCGAGGCCTGTTTAGGATAAGATGGGGGCGGCGTGCACCGATTTGTATCCCCTCCCTTTGTCTCCTGAAAATTCATGCAAGAGAATTTGTTAGAGAAATGACGGAGGAGATGAAGTGGGCGACCCTAGCAAGCGTTTCGAAGAAAAGAGTCGGTCTGCCTTTGGCTGATGTTCCTCCTCCCGAGAAGAGAAGGCTTCTGGGATCCTCTGAAGGGTCGCCGAAATCGACGACGACGGAACTTGGTGTAGTGCCCTTGTCGAAAGAAGTGGGAGCTGGGGCAGTGAAGATCGCCAGTGCCTCGCCGGTAGGCCACCACGTGAAGAGTCAGGCCGCCTTTGATGTTCTCCTGTAGACGTTGGTTGATGAAAATATCTTGGATCAGGAGAGTATTAGAAGCCCTACGTTCTTCCCTTCTGTGGTCCTAAGGGACCAGACAGGTTTTTCAACGTTGGGAGCCACTGCCTGGAGGAGATCCCTCCACCAAGATCCTACGCTGGCTGGGGGTATCAGACGGCCACAAGATGAAAGGACACAGCTGCTTCCCATAAAAGACTACCCCAAAGGACAACTGGCGTACCTGTCCATCTTCAAACCCTAAAGAGAGGAGAAGAGATTTTGCCCCGTCCCGTGCGAAATCAAGCCATGGGAGGAGGAGAGATTGAATGGGCCGAGCTGGCCAACCAATTCCACAAGGATATTAGTTACCAGGAGAGTCTCCTGATGGAGCACGAAGTGCTCAACACGACCAGGGGGTTTAGGGGAAACCCCAACCTGACGATTTTTCCCCCTACAGTTGACTTCCGACCGAACAGCCCTCATGAGGGGGCGGTATGTGTATACCGGGCACAGGTGGAGTACGGCTTGATGCTACCGCCGCAACTAGAGTTCAAGGAGATTCTGAACTCCTTTCAGCTTGTCCCAGCACAACTTTCCCCCAACGCTATTGCCTACGTATATTTCTTCCTGAAACTGCTACAGGCTCAGGAAATACCGTGGACTCTGACGTTGTTCAGGAGCCTGTTTAGTTGGATGGTAGTGCTAGGGTATGGAGGGTGCCTGGCCCTGCGATCGAAGACAAGGAAGGCGATGTTCTCAGGAGCGAATAGTTCTCACTCCAACTGGAGGGACTACTACTTCTTCGTCGGAGGGGATTTGGGGGTCCCCCTTGACGCCCGGGATGTGCCCCCCTGAGCTCATGGGCGATGCCAAGTGGATGGCCGGGTCAGCTACCCTAAAAACCCTAGAGAAGCTGAAGGGGCAGAGCTGATCCTTGAAGGACTTCCTCAGGCATGTGAGGAATGACGTATCTCTGCATGCCAAGGCGTTGGGATATACCGTTCTCAAGGAAGTCATCCCACCTCCTGGTATGGTTCTGATCAAGAAGGCCAAGAGGGGGCAACCTCCTACCACCCAGCTTAGTAGAGAGATTATCGAGGTGGGGGAGGAAGAGGAGATAGGGGTTCCGGAGCCGATCTGTGGCGGAACCACCGTTGGTGTGGTATCCTCTCCTGAGGATACCTCATACGATAGGAAGACCCTGGCTGAGCTGGGATATACAGGAAAGGGAAAGGGACCTATGCCCGCTGCCAAGCCCTCGACTACGTCGGGCACGAGGTTACAAAGCGGTGCCCGTCACAATCAGCTTGACCCAACAGCGTCGTTCCCTGTACAAAGCACTTTCTTCCAGACCCACAAACCAAGGATATCCGCATGCTTCAACCATCACGGATCCCCAGAAGAAGTACCAATATTAAAAGATATCATCCTTCTTTCGCGACTTCCAGCCCCTCCGGCGGCCAACAAGCGGCGCAAACCCAGAGCTTGTCCACCTCCTTTCTTCCGAAAAATCAGGATAAAGTTATGCACTCCATCACCTACAAAAACCCTTGAATAGTTTTCAAGAGGAGGATTCGAAGGGGGGAGAATCAACAAGAGCAGCCAAAGTGCAAGCAACTTCCCTGGTCCTCCGATTCTCACTGTATTAGAGCCACAACTGAGGAGCTCTCTCTATCTCTCTCTCCTTCCCAAATATTGTATTAGCTTTCACGGCTACCTTCTTCCTTTAGTGAATCTCTTCGCTGATCGCCCGGTGGACGTAGGGGATTTCCTCCCTGAACAACCTTAAATCTCTATGTTCTTCTGAATGTTCTGGACTCTACCTCCCCCTCTCTCTTCCTTAAGCTTCCATTAACAGGCTTATCCCCCTGCGTGCTGCCGTCTCCTGGAACACTCTTTCTTTTTCGGTGTTCCTTGGGATCCCCTACATCCTACTTCAACATCTTCTGGTGCTTTCATTGAGACCCCAGGAAGATGGTGGCCAGAACGCACAGAACTAACTCCGCTGCCCGCAGTATGCACGCAGGAGAACCCTCCGTCCGAGCGCCGGACGACAGGGCTTCAGCCTCAACTTCTCGGCGCCATGCTGAATCCGCTTCCTCCTCCAGGGGCACCCGTGTCTCAAAACTTCAGGGGATGCTCGCAAATCTCATCGACCTGGTCACCGGTCTCACAGCCCAGCAGACCGTGATTCTTAGGCAAACACAACCGGTGTGTGCAATACTCCTTCACCCGTCGGTAGCGGTGGTCCCTGCTCCTCCTTCGCCGGTCGCGGAGGCCCCAGAGTTATTTCCGCCGGTAGTGCGGTCCCGGCTCCCCTCCCTCCGGTTGCTGGGGCTCCCGCCCCAGCGCCCCCAGCAGCAGCACTTTCCGTCCAAACATCCGGCTCTTCCAGACCGCTCAGACGCCCTTTCCGCCTACAGGAGGCTCACCAGAATTTTCTTCCACCATGTCCATTACCACAACCTGCTTTCCTTCCACCTGCCTTCCCTCCTTTCCTTGACGAAAGAGACCCCCTCTTTTCGGGCATCCAGGCCCCTCATCACGGGCCTGACCCATTTTTCGGGATGATGGATGGCAACGTTCCTTTTTTCGATGTCATCTGACTGGCCCCAATCCCAGAAGACTTCAGGCCGCCCAGACTAGAGGTTTACAGGGGCGTAACCGACCCCCTTGAGCATGTACAAGGGTTTGAGGCCGTAGTCCGTTACCGTCAACCGAACAAAGCCACTAGGTGCCACCTCCTAGCCAACACTCTGAAGGGGGCAGCATTCAGCTGGTTCATCAAGTTGGCCAGGGGTCACATCTCTTCCTACAAACATTTGAAATGGGAGCTGATTGCCCGTTTCATCGGTCGGACCCGAATGGTCGTCTCTGACATGGTACTCGCCAACATTAAACAAGGCGAGAGAGAGAGTCTCCGGGATTATACCAACTGCTTCTTCGCTGCTGCGGCGGAAGCCGAAGACGTAGACCCTGCAATGGCCATTTACAACTTCCGGAGGGGACTCAAAGTTGGGGATCTGTCCAAATCCCTGCAGTTGGCTAAACCTCGGAGTTACCCAGAACTGGTGGCTAGGGCCAGCCAATTTATGCTTCTCGAGGATGCTGAATCCTCTCCCACAGACGCCCCCGGAGTTAAGCAGAAGAAAAGAAAGAGAAAATAACGGGGTACTGAACCTCCGGCAACGAGGATGCATGTGACCAAAAGCCGTGATAAAGATGAAGAGAAGCCTCGACACGTCCAGCATCAGAAACTTTTTCCTCTCGGTCGCTCCCCGAGGTCAATGCGGCGGTCGTTAAACAGGGCTGGATCCGACCTATCGGACCCAGGCCAACACCCCAGTCAACCAGGACGGCCTTACCCTCCGGCCACTAGAACGATCAATGCTATCTTTAGCATTGACCCTACCATTCGCTGCCAAGTAGTCGAGGTTGGAGGCATCTCTGAGCAACATTCTTCATCTATTCCCCTCACTTTCTGCAGTGGAGATCTCCCCCAGCAGGGCAATCTGCATAACGACCCAATTGTGGTTGTTGAATCTGCTTAGACGAACCTCCTCCGCGCTGGAACTACCTTACTTGGTTTCTCCGGGGAGAGGGTTCAACCTCTGGGATTCGTTACCTTACCCGTATCCTTTGGTGGTGATAACGGCCACGCTATGAGCATGGTCAACTTTGCCGTCATCAGAGCTAAGTCAGGCTATAACGCCATCCTTGGAAGGACGACACTAAACTCCTTTGGGATGGTGATTTCCACGCCTCACCTATGTGCAAAGTTCCCGACCCTTAGCAGCGTTGTCACCATCAGAGGAGACGTTAGACAAGCTACCCGCTGTTTTCAAATAGCGGCTCAGCTCGTAGTTGATCAACTGGATCCCAGGGAG
>JAEMOT010001514.1:14058-82793 GCA_019297695.1 Apostasia ramifera | reverse complement strand
AAATGCGATTGAATTCACTTGGAGACAATCCGCATTGTAGATGGTTGAGTGCTTTGGCATTTAGTTGTGCCAATCTCTTTTCTTCAACTTCTAAATCGGGAAATTCTTTAGGAGTGACCTTGTCTTCTTTTATGGGAATCACAAAAGGCTTTCTTGTGACCTCCCATAATTCATTGTCCATTCCTTACAAGTTGATCATCATTCTTCTCTTCCAGAAATTATAGTGTTGACCTTTGAAGAGAGGTGGACGATTTGCCGAAAGCCCCTCACATATGACATCATCAGGAATATGAGTGGGAAGAGCCATGGATCGACTCTAGGCGATTAGTCCTGTAAACACTTAGCACACAATTAAGGAGACCTGCTCTGATACCACTTGTTGGCCCAAAGGCTTCCCAAGAGGGGGAGTGAATTGGAAATAATAGAATTTTTAAGTTTAAATTAAAGAAATAAACTTAAGAAATAATTCAATTAATGCTGAGAGATTGATTTAGCAAATAGGTCTGCAGAAGAGTCAGAACAGAGAGCACCGCCAGAATGTCAGGTTAATTTGAGAAATAGGACTCAGTGCAGAAATAACATAATTAACAAAGGAGAAGAGCAAACAGCAAAAATATATCACACAAAAGGCACAAGAGATTTATAGTGGTTCGGCCTTCCGCCTAGTCCACTCCCCACGCACCTCGAATGGAAATTTCATAAAACCCCGGCTTTTTATGGGAACTAAAGCCGAACAAACCCAGTACAACCCTATGGCTTTTTCAAGGAACCAAAACCAAGCAAACCTTCAATCCTACAACTTTTTTCAGGAACCAAAGCTGAGCAAACCTACAATCCTCCACTAGGGAGATGGAGAAAGGAAGGAAAGGTTTTGCTAGACTAGCTAGCTTAAATTACAATGCATATACAAGAATTAATATTACAATAAGACACTCTATGCACATGCAAATTAGCCAAGAGTCTACTTAAATAATTCAGAAAAAACTAACGCTAAACAGTGAGTAAAAATTATTTTGGGAGCTTAAGAAAGTAAGATACAATATGAGCCTTCAATAGGAAGAACAAGAGATAAAACAAGAGTTTGGTGAATCTCAATAAGTAATAACTCAAGAAACAAGATTCACAGCAAACAAAAAATCAAAACTGCAGCAATATAAATTTAAACAAAATAGAACCTGGAAAATTTCAGCTTCTTTTCACTCAAGAAACACAACAATCTCCTTCTTTGAAATCTCCTTCAAGTGTTTTGCAAATATGGTTTTGGGAGAGCAAAAACGAGTGAAAGCTTGAGAGGAGAAGGTGAGTTGCTGTTCTCCAAAAACAGAGAGTGCAGAATGAAAAACAGTATTGGAGTTATATGTGTAGAAAAAATCGTATAGGCTTAAAAGGATGCAGAAATTTTTCCGTTGGAAAGAGAGAGAAGCAAACAGCTCTTTTGTCCTTTGTGATTGTAGGCTTGTTGCACTTAGCCAACACAAAGAGACAAAGCTAAGTGGATGAAGAATAAAAAAGAATAGAAGAAGCATGCCTCAATATTTTAACATGGTGGCCATCACACAAAACAAATCAGGCTTTAAAAAAAAAACGGTAAGCTGCAAGTAGTCAAAACACAAGCCAAGATGTCATGGGAGAAACAAAACCCAAGTTACAAGGGAAAGGAATGATGGCTCTTGATTTGGATTGATATGGCTTATGCAACCTTTTGGAAAATACATTGGTATTAATCAATAGGTTATGTGTTGCCATATACTAAAAAAGATGAGCAATTAATGACCATATAGGTATTCATCATAGGCATGAGATTGTGTTAAGCTAAACCAACTTTTAACCTAATATATGATAAGTATTGAGTTTTGAGTTAAGCTTCAAACTCAAATCAATAGATTGAGTGAGCTACACTCTTAATTCAAATTACTTAACATGAATAGGTTGAGGAGATTTTTGCTTAAACAATCAAACAAGACAAATACGAAAGAAAATAAGGTTTTCTTAACTAGAAAATCAAAAGAAAAAACTCGAGTAAAACCTTGGCAAATATGCACATGCTTACATAATAGTTCTAGAAAAGAAAATAATAAAATTTCAGTAAGATCCCGCTTTTCTCTAGACTTTAATTTGGACTACATCCTCAAATGAGATAATGTAACCTGGTAACACACTAAGCAAGAGGATTAGTCTATAACAACTAAATTAATTATTGTCATCAAAATCAAAGAGCTCAACAATTCACTCAGAAGCCCTTCAAAAATAAAAACAAGAACACCTTAAGCAAATCCGAATGCAAACTTACTGCAAACCTTGCACAAAACCAGTGGTGGGGACACCACGATCGACCGTTGATTCATTCGTGGTTGAGTTTACTGTCGACGACCGAGATCTAGCCACACTGCTTCGATCTGGTTCGATTGTCTATTATGATAGATTTGGAAAGATGGATGCTGCGGATCACTGACTTGGTGGATTGAAAATCTCCCATTCATTTTGATTGATTGGAGATTCCATTTTGGAATGATTTTATTTCTCGCATTTATTTTGTATTAGTTATTTCTATTTCTGTGATTATTATTTTAGTCATGTTACCTGGTACTTCCTCGTTTGTGTGAGAAATTTATTACATTATGTATTTTTTCCTTATTAAGTCAATTTTATGGAGGTCTACATAAACCTCTCCCTGTTATTCTTATTTTTAATGCTGAATGAATTTGACTTATATTTCCCTTAGGATTATTTGATTTTGGAATGAATCGATATCCTTGATAGAGAAGGACTTGGGCCTTGGGTGAGAATCCCTAAACGCCACCCGCTCCAGCTACTCCCTTCCGGGTTCGATTCCATTCATCTTACATCTCTCAACATTCACCTCACCTCACCTCATATCGCCCACCCCACCTGTTAGTTTGCGTTCTTGGATCTAGCTCGCCGACTTTGGTTCGACGTGATCGCGACGTCACGTATCCACATCAATGACGACGCTCACGACTACGTTGACCGAGCACACAGCTCCGCTTGACACCGCCGTGCGCGCCCAGTCGGCCACCCTACTCGGCGTCCCGAGCGCACCCGCGCCCCGCGCCCGCACGCAAGTTTGATCCCGCCCGAGCTTACGCTCCCACCTGCATCCGCCTGCGCGCCCGCATGCGTCCGCCTGCGCGCCTGCATGCGTCCGCACCCGAGTGCCACTGCAACCGTGCCCGTGCGCCCAAAGCTGACAGCCCTATTTTGAGGAAATTACATCATGGTCCCTGGACTCTCTGACTCAGGTACGAATTTCAACAAAGCCTTTAACCTGGTAAAGTCGAATAATCTGGATTTTTCTGCTCGCTTGCTCAAACTTGTTCCACCTGTGCGACCATTCATTATTAAGTGAATTTAAATTACTGTTGGTTAAATATTGTGAGATTTTTAATCTTGTTCCCAATTTCTGATTTGTTAAAAACTGGATTGTGCCCTAATCTGAATTGATAATTTTTCAATTACCTTAGATCTAATTTATTTAAAATTTTGAAAGAAATCAGTTTTGCGGGTTTAATTAATTTCTCAATCATTACAAAATTATTCTCTGATATTTTAGCATTAGTTTGTGAATAATTTGCTTTATAAAATTGCTGATCTCTAAACTGCATCGTCATTCATCTGTCCCGAATCAAATTTGGTATCAGAACTTTAGGTCAGGTTAGGGCATATTCGCATCAGCGAGAATTAGATCATATTTATTTTTATTGCATACGCTCGTTCTGGTTCTGAATATTCTAAACTAACTAGTAGTATGGATCCCGAACTTCAAAGAGCATTAACAGAGATTATAACTAGATTAAATCATATGGACGATAGGACAGACCGACTTGAGGCCAAAATAATCAAGAAAGTGAGATCGAACAATCTAGGCAAAATTATGGACCTAAGAGAACAGAGCAAAATCCTATGGGTTATCAAACACGAGAGTCACATGTGCCAGAAAAAAATAACTGACGTGACGTGAAAGTAGAGACCTCTACCTTTGACGATCGTCTGGACCCAAAGGCTTACTTAGATTAAGAAGCGGACATGAACCATTATTATGAATAATACATGTTGGAAAATAGAAAAGTTAGATTCGAGAAGATGAAGCTCACTATGCAAGAAGAAATTTGAAAATGATATTGAGACATAAATTATTGAGCCAAACAAACCCGAAGGGTAAGGCCGTAAATGAATTGAGCTGACTTCAAGCTCGGCTCAAGCTTATCTAGCGCTTCGATGGTGCCGCTCAAGATCAGCCCACTAAAAAAAAAAGAACAACTCAAGTTCAGCTTAGCTAGTTATGTTTCAAACAATCTTTTAAGCGCGCTTCAAATCAAGCTCTCTTTTGAGCTCAGGTTTGGCCTTCAAACCAGCTCATTTTTTATTGAGCCTAATATGAAGCCTGTTAATAAAAAGCAAACAGGTAGAAAAGGAGAAGGATACTTGCGAGGTATTAACCCACAAAATGAAACTAAATAAATTATAAATTTCACAACGATAATGATGCAGGTATGACGTGTATGTAGTTGTATAATATACATAAAGTATTTCTCTTATATATGTATGTAATTTGATCTTCTTGCAGAATTCAGAGAAAACTAACTCGAGTTTAATAAAATTAAGTAAAGTTAATTTGATGAATTTTATGATAATAACATTGTGATAAATTACACACAAGAATACTGCATACACGAAAATAGAATTTCACAAGAGTTTAATAAATCTAGAAAATATGCACGATATAATCTACCAAGTGAATATAACTGTTGATGTAGGATGTAGGGGATCCCAAGGAACACCGAAAAAGAAAGAGAGTTCCAGGAGATGGCGGCGCGCAGGAGGATAAGCCTGTTAATGGAAGCTTAAGGAAGAGAGAGGGGGAGGTAGAGTCCAGAACATTCAGAAGAACATAGAGATTTAAGGTGGTTCAGGGAGGAAATCTCCTACGTCCACCGGGAGATCAACGAAGAGATTTCACTAAAGGAAGAAGGTAACCGTGAAAGCTAATACAATATTTGGGAAGGAGAGAGAGAGAGAGAAAGAGCTCCTCAGTTGGGGCTCTAATACAGTGAGAATCGGAGGACCAGGAAAGTTGCTTGCACTTTGGCCGCTCTTGTTGATTCTCCCACCTTAGAATCATTTTCTTGAAAACTGTTCAAGGGTATTTGTTGGCGATGGAGTGCATAACTTTATCCTAATTTTTCGGAAAAAAGGAGGTGGACAAGCTCTGGGTTTGCGCCGCTTGTCGGCCGCCGGAGGGGCTGGAAGTCGCGAAAGGAGGATACAGTTTTGCATATCCTCGAGTCTGAAGTTGACTGTAGTTTCCACCCTGGGAGAGTAATGCTCTAGTTCAACTAGTATAACAGCATCTGCTCCAAATGAAAGGGAAAAAGGAGACTCCTGGGTGACCTCAGAAGGGGCTGTATTGTAAGCCCAGAGAGCGCCTGGTAGTTCTTCTGGCCAGCGAGCTTTGGTGCCATCAAGGCGTTTCTTCAAGATGTTCAAAATATTTTTATTAGCGGCCTCTGCTTGCCCGTTGGTGTGGGGATGCCAGACGGATGCATACTTAAGATTGATTTGGTGTTTACCGCAGAAGTCGTGGATCCGCTGATTAGCAAATGGGGTACCGTTGTCAGTAATAATCACCATTGGTACGCCGTATCTGCAGACGATATTAGCCCATAGAAAATTCTCCACATTTTGAGCAGTAGGATGGGTAAGTGGCTTAGTCTCAATCCACTTTGTGAACTAGTCGACGACCACCAGTATCCATTTGTAATTCTTCATGGTCGCAGGCATTGGGCCTAAGAAGTCCAGCTCCCAAATAGCGAAGGGCTAAGATGAATTGATGGGTTTGAGATAGTCTGCAGGCTGCCTATGCATGTCGGCGTAGTATTGGCATTGAGAACACTTCTCCACATACTCCTGAGCATCCTTGTAGATGTTCGGCCAAAAGAATCCTTGGCGTAGGATTCGCATAACCAGACTTCTGCTACGAGCGTGGGTTCCACACTCCCCTCGGTGGATGGCCTCCATGACTTCTTTGGCTTCCTCAGGCCTTAGGCACTTGTTGAGGGGTTTGGCATAGGACCTTCTGTAGAGCTCCCCATCGATGAGGGTGTATTTGGGGCAGTCAAGTTTCAGCTTCCTCGCCTCTTGCCTGTTGTCGGGTTGGGTCCCATCTTTCAAGTAATCGAGGATCCTATCCATCCAGCAAAGTGGCCGATCTTCAGAGAAAACTTCTGCGCACTCGAAACTAGACCTTTCGAACGTCTGAGTCTGACGGAGGTCAGGGAGCCCCTCCTTCGTGAGCCGATCAGCCACTTGGTTTTCTTCTCTGGGGATATGCGTTAGGGAGAAATCCTCGAATTGAGAGATCAAGGACCGGGCCAGTTGCAGATACCTCTTCAGAACCTTGTCCTTTGTCTCAAATGCACGATTTACCTGGTTGACGACCAATTGGGAATCGCTGAATACCTGTATGCACTTCACAGCCATGCTGAGTGCGAAGTTCAGCCCTGCGATGAGAGCTTCATACTCTGCCTGATTGTTTGTTGCTTTGAATCGAAACGACACGGCTTGATGCAGGGTGGCCCCCATCGGGCTAGTTAGGAGAATCTCAGCCCCCTGAGATTGTGATCCGGACGCACCATCGACATGAAGGGACCAGAGGTTTGTCCGAGTCCTGGCAGGTGGCGGCTCCGAAGTAGAAAGCTCGGCGACGAAGTATGCCAGGGCCTGAGCTTTGATTGTTGTTCGTGGGACAAATTTGGTATCGTACTCACCTAGCTTAATGGACCATTTGAGTAATCTTCCCGAGACCTCAGGGGTGCGCAGTATCTTCAGGAGTGGTTGATCAGTGACAACCTGGATAGTGTAGGACTAGAAATATGATCGCAGCTTCCTTGTCGTCATTAGAAGAGCCAGAGCGAGCTTTTCCAGTGTGGGATATCGGCTTTCAGTGTCTAGGAGTATGTGACTGGTGTAGAAGATTGGATACTGCACCTCCTTACCATCGTCGAGGAGGACCGCCGAGACTGCAGTGTCGGACACTCCCAAGTAGAGGGATAGGACCATCTCTTCCTTTGGTGCTACTAATATCAGAGCTGAGGTAAGATATTTCTTCAACTCTGTGAAAGCCGCTTCGCATTCATCGGTCCACTGGCCCCTCTTGTTGTTGCGCAGGCATCGAAAGAATGGAGAACACCGATCTCCGGCTTTTGAGATGAATCTACCCAGGCTGTTGATTCGCCCTGCTAGCTTTTGAATCTCTTTCGGTGTGTTTGGAAGGGGCATGCTTAGGATGACCGATATTTTATCTGGATTGGCTTCTATTCTCTAGGCTGAAACTAGATAGCCCAAAAAATTTTTCGAGGTCGCGCCAAAGGTGCACTTAGCAGGATTAAGCTTAAGATTGTACCTTTGGAGGGTATCGAGTGTTTCCCTGAGATCGTTGAGGTGTTCTTCCAAGGTTTTACTTTTGACCAGAATGTCGTCTACATAGGCCTCAAGATTCCTCCCCCTTTGGTCTTTGAAGACGGCATCAATCATGCGCTGGTAGGTAGCACCGACATTTTTGAGACCGAAGAGCATGACGTTGTAGCAGTATGTGTCGAAGTCCGTGATGAAGACAGTTTTCTCTTCGTCTTCCTTGGCCATCCGGATCTGATGGTATCCAGAGAAAGCATCTAGGAAGCTCATAATTTCATACCCGAAGTTGCGGTCTACCATCGTATCGATACAAGGGAGAGGGTAGGTGTCTTTAGGGCAAGCCTGATTTAATGTTCGGAAGTCTACACACATTCTCTACTTCCCGTTGGCCTTTTTCACTATGACTACATTGATTAACCATTGAGGGTACTGGACCTCCCTGATATAGCCTGCTCCGAGTAATTTATTGACTTCTTCTTTAATGACGTCCTGCCTTTCCCCTGCTATTACCCTTTTCTTCTGTGCTATAGGGGAGGCAGTCTTAGATACATTCAGATGTTGTTCGCAGATAACCCTGTCAACGCCTGTAACATCTTCGGGAGATCACACGAAGACATCGATGTACTCAGAAAGCATGGCGATGACTTCTGCCTCCCCCCCCCCACCCCCCCGGTTACATTGATAACCCCTTCCTGTGGTATAACTGGCTGAGACTCCCTGGGATCCAGTTGATCAACTATGAGATGCGCCGCTATTTGGAAACAGCGGGTAGCTTGTCTAACGTCTCCTCTGATGGTAACAACGCTGCTAGGGGTCGGGAACTTTGCACATAGGTGAGGCGTGGAAATCACCATCCCAAAGGAGTTTAGTGTCGTCCTTCCAAGGATGGCGTTATAGCCTGACTTAGCTCTGATAACGGCAAAGTTGACCATGCTCATAGCGTGGCCGTTATCACCACCAAAGGATACGGGTAAGGTAACGAATCCCAGAGGTTGAACCCTCTTCCCGGAGAAACCAAGTAAGGTGGTTCCAGCGCGGAGGAGGTTCGTCTCTTTGAGTCCCATCGAAGGAAAGCAGATTCAAACAGGATGTCAGCGACGCTCCCAGAGTTGAGGAGTACTCGTCAAACATCGAAGTCAGCTATGCGGGTGACGACCACAATCGGGTCGTTATGAAGATTGCCCTGCTGGGGGAGATCTCCACTGCAGAAAGTGAGGGGAATAGATGAAGAATGTTGCTCAGAGATGCCGCCAACCTCGACTACTTGGCAGCGAATGGTAGGGTCAATGCTAAAGATAGCATTGATCGTTCTGGTGGCCGGAGGGTAAGGGCGTCCTGGTTGACTAAGGCCTGAAGATAGTATGGCCTTAGCAGGGGCTTCAGCAACCTCGGGGGCCTTCCCTTTCTGGACAGTAGTGAAGGTTGGCGCCATTTGCATGAATTCTTCGAGCTTGCCTTGATTCATCAGCCTTTCGAGCAGGGCCCTGAGGCCTCGGCACTTGTGTGAAATCTGTGCCCGTAGTTCCCATGGAACTCACAATAGTTGTCGGGGTCCACCCCGACCGGAGGTGCTGGCCTGGGTCCGACAGGTCAGATCCAGCCCTGTTAACGGCCGCCGCATAGACCTCGGGGAGCGACCGAGAGAGAAAAAGTTTCTGATGCTGGAGGTGTCGAGGCTTCTCTTCATCTTTATCACGGCTTTTGGTCATATGCATCCTCGTGGCCGGAGGTTCAGTACCCCGATGTTTTCTCTTTCTTTTCTCCTGCTTAACTCCGAGGGCGTCTGTGGGAGAGGATTCAGCATCCTCGAGAAGCATAAATTGGCTGGCCCTAGCCACCAGTTCTGGGTAACTCCGAGGTTTAGCCAACTGCAGGGATTTGGACAGATCCCCAACTTTGAGTCCCCTCCGGAAGTTTTGCATGGCCATTGCAGGGTCTACGTCTTCGGCTTCCGCCGCAGCAGCGAAGAAGCAGTTGGTGTAATCCAGGAGACTCTTTCTCTCACCTTGTTTGATGTTGGCGAGTACCATATCAGAGACGACCATTCGGGTCTGACCGATGAAATGGGCAATCAGCTCCCATTTCAAATGTTTGTAGGAAGAGATGTGACCCCTGGGCAACTTGATGAACCAGCTGAATGCTGCCTCCTTCAGAGTGTTGGCTAGGAGGTGGCACCTAGTGGCTTCGTCCGGTTGACGGTAACGGACTATGACCTCAAACCCTTGTACATGCTCAAGGGGGTCGGTTACGCCCCTGTAGACCTCTAGTCTGAGCGGCCTGAAGTCTTCTGGGATTGGGGCCAACCGGATGGCATCGAAAAAAAGAGCGTTGCCATCCATCGGCCCGAAAAATGGGTCAGGCCCGTGATGAGGGGCCTGGATGCCCGGAAAGAGGGGGTCTTTTCCGGCGAGGAAAGGAGGGAAGGCAGGTGGAAGGAAAGCAGGTTGTGGTAATTGACATGGTGGAAGAGAATTCTGGCGAGCCTCTTGGAGGCGGAAAGGGCATCTGGGCGGTCTGGAAGAACCGGACGTTTGGACGGAAAGTGCTGCTGCTGGGGGCGCTGGGGCGGGAGCCCCAGCAACCAGAGGGAGGGGAGCCGGGACCGCCGCTACCGGCGGAAATAACTCTGGGGCCTCCGCGACCGGCGGAGGAGGAGCAGGGACTGCCGCTACCGGCGGAAATAACTCTGGGGCCTCCGCGACCGGCGGAGGAGGAGCAGGGACCGCCGCTACCGGCGGAAATAACTCTGGGGCCGCCGCGACTGGTGGAGGAGCAGGGACCACCGCTACCGGCGGGTGAAGGAGTATTGCACACACCGATTGTGTCTGCCTGAGAATCACGGCCTGCTGGGTTGTGAGACCGGTGACCAGGTCGGTGAGATTTGCGAGCATCCCCTGAAGTTCTGAGACACAGATAACCCTGGAGGAGGAAGCGGATTCAGCGTGGCGCCGAGAAGTTGAGGCTGAATCCCTGTCGTCCGGCGCTCAGACGGAGGGTTCTCCCGCCTGCATACTACGGGCAGCAGAGTTAGTTCTGCTCGTTCTGGCCAACATCTTCCTCGGGTCTCAATGAAAGCACCAGAAGATGTTGACGTAGGATGTAGGGGGTCCCAAGGAACACCAAAAAAGAAAGAGAGTTCCAGGAGACGGCGACACGCAGGGGGATAAGCCTGTTAATGGAAGCTTAAGGAAGAGAGAGGGGGAGGTAGTGTCCAGAACATTCAGAAGAACACAGAGATTTAAGGTGGTTCAGGGAGGAAATCCCCTACGTCCACCGGGCGATCAACGAAGAGATTTCACTAAAGGAAGAAGGTAGCTGTGAAAGCTAATACAATAATTGGGAAGGAGAGAGAGATGTTGATAGCTCCTCAGTTGGGGCTCTAATATAGTGAGAATCGGAGGACCAGGGAAGTTGCTTGCACTTTGGCCGCTCTTGTTGATTCTCCCCCTTTCGAATCCTCCTCTTGAAAACTGTTCAAGGGTATTTATAGGCGATAGAGTGTATTACTTTATCCTGATTTTTCGAAAAAAAGGAGGTGGACAAGCTCTGGGTTTGCAATGCTTGTCGGCCGCCGGAGGGGCTGGAAGTCGCGAAAGGAGGATGATTCTTTTAATACTAGTACTTCTTCTGGGGATCCGTGATGGTTGAAGCATGCGGATCCTTGGTTTGTGGGTCTGAAAGAAACTGCTTTGTACGGGGAACGACGTCGTTGGGTCAAGCTGATTGTGACGGGCACCGCTTTGTAACTTCGTGCCCGACGTTACCAAGGATGATCATGGCTCATCGTGGACGAGGCTAAGTGAACCCTCGTGGCCGGGGTTAGACCCGGTCAAGAATCTGCAAGAACAGAGGAGTTAGCAAATGAATGAAAGTAACTGGAGGCCAGCCAGGTGCCACGTGTACGGCCGGGATGCAGCGCAGAATCCACGTGTTAACAATAACAGATTTAACAAAAAATAGAAGATCATATTATAAACAACATAAAAGGTTACAATACAAATATTCAATGAGTTAAATAAGGATATGTGGGTTATTCTTATAATCACAATTAGACAGAAGATAAGAAAAATAAAATGAGAATAACAAACTTGGCACAAAAAATACGATAAAAATAGATATTCGATTACAAATAAAATGAAATAAAGTGTAAAAAATGGAACAAAGATATAAGTCAGTGACAAGTCAATGGTCAGTTCTTCGACCATTTACTGAAAGCAAGATGCCTCGATTCCTTTCTTGGCGTCGGAGTACTACTAGTCATGTTCTTCGCAGGAGATCAATGCTTGAAAAATCAGTGAAATTAAACTTTTGGATCTCCCAAAATAGCTCTCGAAAGTTCTATTTATAAAGGGAGGGAGGGTCACCAATGGTAGCCTCGTCAGTCAACAGGTGGCGTTCCCACCATAGAATCCGGCTGGTCGGAGAGCAGGGGGCTAGGCCAGATAGACGGGGTGCAGGTCGCGTGCCCGCTTAGCTGTGTGGCCTGAGAGCCTGTGCACAGGTTCCGATCGTGCTCAGCGCGGTCAAGGGCCGGCGCAATTTTTGTTTTTTTTTCATCATTTTTTCTTTTTTTTTTTCTTTTTTTTTTTTCCCTTTTTTCATCATTTTTTGTTTTTTTTTTTACATACAATACAGGATAAAAATACATAAACATAATTACAACTCCTTGTAGGTCTTCTCAACTGTGCTTATGCCATCAGTGCAAGCGAGATCAAAGATGTCACACATTAAATAACTGTTGAGATGTTAAAAACCATAACTCTGAAAACTTGGAACACAGAAATTCAACTTTTTACAGGTCCATGTCACAGTCAAAAAGCTAGAAGATGTAGATGCAATTTTCTTTTCTGATGCTTCAAATACATGACCAGTAGCAAAATTCGTGTACGCCATTTCCTGTTCTAGCAAACGTTTATATGACCAGCGATCACTTCCTTCTACCTGCAACATGAAATATAAATTGAAGTAGACTTAATAAAAAATGTTCCGGCGAGCTCAACGAAGTGGCACCATCAGACTCCCAAACTACTCCCAGCCTTCTCTTCTCGAGCGGGTGATCAACTTCAGCCAACTCCAAAGCTGCTGCAAGCACTCCTCCAGCCAGATCACTAGTGGAGATCCTCACTGGCAAACTTCATCTTCTCACATTTGAAATTTAGCAACCTACAAGAGCTCTTGAAAGTGCTCTAACAAAAAAAAAACAAAAAGTCTGTCCCTAAGGAGCAGGAGTCCTCTGCATTAGAGGATTTTCTGTAAACCTCCTTAGATGGAAAAATTATTTGGTCCGGACGGACGGCGCACCGTTCGGGCGCCCAATCAGAGGGCGCCACGTGTGCTGGACCCAACTGTATGGCATACGTGGCGCCCTCTGATTGGGTTCCGGACGGTGCGCCGTCCGAACCCAATAACTTCTCCCTTAGATGGCAGTGGATGCAAGGAGATCGTGCCGGTAGTAGCTTATAAAGGCACAAGAGATTTATAGTGGTTCGGCCTTTCGCCTAGTCCACTCCCCACGCACCTCGAATGAGAATTTCACTAAAACCCCGGCTTTTTATGGGAACCAAAGCCGAACAAACTCAGTACAAAAGGAACCAAAACTAAGCAAACCTTCAATCCTACAGCTTTTTGCAGGAACCAAAGCTGAGCAAACCTACAATCCTCCACTAGGGAGATGGAGAAAGGAAGGATGTCGAATTTCTATGTGTTTAGTTCGTGAGTGTTGAATTGGGTTCTTGGTTAAACATATGGAACTGGTGTTATCACATTTGATAGGTATATGACTTAAACCAATACCATAATCAAGTAATTGATGCTTCAGCCAGAGTAGTTGTGCACAACAACTACCTGCTGCCACACACTCTGCTTCGGCCGTCGATAGCGCAATAGAATTTTGCTTACGACTAGACCAAGACACAAGAGCATTGCCAAAAAATTGATATGTGCCAGATGTGCTTTTACGATCAGCTTTGCAACCTGCAAAGTCAGCGTCGGAGTATCCTATCAAGTTTGATGTGCTTTCTTTGGGATACCAAAGACCAAGTGAGTGAGTGCCGACTAAATATCTAAAGATCCGCTTAACTGCAGTTAAGTGGGATTCTTTAGGAGACGATTGAAAACGAGCACACATGCAAACACTAAAAACGATATCTGGCCTACTAGCGGTTAAATAAAGTAATGATCCAATCATACCTCGATAGAGCTTTTCATCTACACTCTTACCTTTTTCATCCTTTTCTAACTTTGTAGATGAGCTCATTGGAATGCCAATATGTTTTGACTTATCCATGCCAAACTTTTTGAGAAGCTCTCTTGTGTATTTGCTTTGACAAATGAAGATGTCATTGGGAAATTGTTTGATTTGCAATCCAAGAAAGAAGTTAAGTTCTCCCATCATGCTCATTTCAAATTCTCTAGACATACACTTGGAAAATTCCTCACACAAGAATTCATTAGTAGCAGCAAAGATGATATCATCCACATAGACTTGTACAACAATAAAATTTTTATCATGTTTCCTTGTAAATAGTGTTGTATCAACTTGTCCCTTGATAAAACTATTGTCCACAAGGAATTTACTTAATCTCTCATACCAAGCACGGGGTGCTTGCTTCAAGCTATATAGAGCCTTTTTGAGTTTAAATACATGATCCGGAAAAAAGGAGTCGATAAAATCGAGTGGTTGCTCGATATAAACTTCTTCGTTAATAAAGCCATTAAGAAATGCACTCTTGACATCCATTTGAAATAATCGAAAATCTTTATAACAGGCAAATAAAAGCAAAAGACGAATAGCTTCTAACCGAGCAACAGGTGCAAAGGTTTCCTCAAAATTGATCCCTTCGATTTGAGTAAAACCCTTAGCAACCAAACGGGCTTTATTACGAATAATAATACCGGAATCATCAAGCTTATTTCGAAAAACCCATTTTGTATCAATTATGGAGTGACCCTTGGGACGTGATACAAGATCCCAAACATCATTCCTAGAGACTTGTTCTAATTCTTCTTGCATGGCAAGAATCCAAAACTCATCTTTCTCGGCTTCTTCGAAGACTTTAGCTCAATTTGAGAGATAAAAGCGGAGTGAATTACCTCATTTTGGAAGGAAGCTCTAGTGCGTACTCCTTGTGATGGATCACCAATTATTAACTCTGGAGGATGAGCCTTTTTGAATTTTCATTCTAATGGCAAGTTCAACTCATTCATACTTTCTTCCTTTCCATGAGTGTGAATACAATCATGATGAGATTCTTCTTTAGCTTTTGTTTCTCCGCCTTCCAAGCTTAGTTTCTCAAGACCTGTACCTTCAATAGGATCATCATCTCTCTTTGGAGAGTTGGCATTAGATTCATCAAATTCAACATGAATGGATTCTTCAACCAACATAGATCTCGTGTTATAAATACGATACGCTTTGCTAGTTGAAGAGTATCCAAAGAAAATAGCTTCATCGAATTTATAATCAAATTTACCTAAATCATCCTTACCATTATTCAGCACAAAGCATTTGCAACCAAACACGCGAAGATGAGAAATGTTCGGTTTTCGATTTTTCCATAATTCATAAGGGGTCTTTTTCAGTACCGAGCGAACAGTAACACGGTTCACAATATAGCAAGTTGTATTTACCGCTTCAGCCCAAAAGTACTTAGGAAGTCCACGCTCATGAAGCATTGACCCGTGCCATCTCAATAAGTGTTCGATTTTTCCTCTCCACAACCCCATTTTGTTGAGGTGTTCGAGCCGAGAAATTATGTGAGATACCACGTTCTTCACAAAAGGATTCAAATCGTTCATTCTCAAACTCGCCACCATGATCACTACGGATGGATAAAGCATTAAGGCCAATTTCATTCATGATGCGCTTATATAAAGATTTAAAGCAGTCAAAAGCATCATGCTTATGAGCAAGAAATAATGACCATGAGAACTTAGAATAATCATCTACAATCACTAGACAATATTTCTTACTACTAAGAAGTGTTCTAATTGGTCCAAATAGGTCCATATGCAGCAATACAAAGGGTTTGCATGAAGAGATAGCAATCTTGGACTTAAATGAAATCCTAGTTTATTTTCCTAATTGACATGCATCACAAAGCCTATCTTTATCAAATGCAATTTTAGGTAGACCTTTAACTAAATCTAATTTAAAAATTTTATGCAAGGTATGCATGCTGGCATGTCTTAATCTTCTATGCCATAGCCATGAATCATTGACATGAGATGCTAAACATTTTATTTCATTGCAAATAATTGAACCAAGATCAACTTGATAAATGTTATTATATCTATTTTCTACAAACATAATAACATCATTCTGCTTAATAAGATATTTAGAAGCATCAAATAAAATGTCATAACCATTATCACATAATTGGGATATGCTAAGCAAATTATATGCAAGACCATCAACAAGAAGGACCTTATCTATGGAAATTGTGGAATCTTTACCGACTTTACCAATTCCGATAATGCATTTCTTGGTATCATCGCCAAAGATTACAAGCCCTCCATTTCTTGGTTTTAGCGTGATGAATTTAGATTTATCTCCAGTCATATGATGAGAACATCCGCTATCCAAGAGCCACATGCCTCCACTGGTCCCACTGTGGAGACATACCTAACAAAATCTCATGTTTTGGTTTTAGGTACCCAAACAAATTTGGGTCCTATAAGATTAGTAGTAGCAAGATAATCAATTTGAGATAAGCCTTTCGGAATCCAAACATAAGATGAGTTTTTAGATGCCAACATGACTTTTCTAATTTTGCAAGTATAACATGTCCATGCTTTTGGCAAAAATTATAAATAACATGTGGTGGAATATGCACATGAGTTTGACAGGCATTTTGGGAATCATTTCTTGCATGCTTTCTATTTCTTACATATGAAGCATTGTTTACGGTAAACATGCATCTAGATTCAAGCATGATATTCTTAGATTTAAGCATCTCATTTTCTTTTGAGACTTTAGTAACAATCATGCTGAGATCATTATTATTTAAAGTAAGATCATTAATTTTTTTCTTTAATTCTTTACAAAGAGAGTCACATGAGCTATGAGTATTTTTCAAGAGAAAATATCTATTTTTCAATTTTTCATAACCATGAATGAGATCAACTAACTTCTCTTCCAATTCATCATAAGTAAGAGGTAGTTCATTTACCGAATTTGTAGATTCAACCTCATCATCATCAACGTCAGCCATCAAGCATAAATTGCCACTTCTTCTTTGTCATCACTTGATGAGCTTTCATCTGAGTCGCTCCAAGTGGCTACAAAAGCTTTCTTTTTCTTTGACTTTCTTGGCTTAAGGAGAGGGAAATTTGGCTTTATATATCATGATTTGTTACATTTGTAGCAAATGACATCATCCTCCTTGGCCTTTAGAGTATTTTCTTTGTTCTCTCTATTTTTGAACGACTTTCTTTGTGAGCGACGAAATAAATGTCTCTTTTTCTTCATAAGAGTATCAAATTACCTTGAGATTAAGGCAGTTTCATCTTTGAGCTTTTCTTCATCATTTTCACTTAAGTTGGTGTCACTTGCACTTGAAGTAGGAGAAGAGACTATTAGAGTTAAAGTCTTTTTTTTTTGCACTTTCATCTTCCTCATTCTTCTTCCTTTTTCTTTTCATTTCTAGCTCATATCTTGTTAGTGAACCTAACAACATATCGAGTTCTAGAGTAGAGAGATCACGAGCTTCCACGATGGCCGTTGCTTTAGCATCAAAATCTCTAGAAAGACACCTTAAAACTTTTCTAACAAGTTTTTCATTAGTGAATATCTTTCCAAGAGAAATAAGACCATTAGTAATATTAGTAAAACGAGTGAACATATCCTTGATAGATTCATTCGGGTGCATTTCAAATAATTCATAATCATGAATCAACATGTTAATTTTTGATTCCTTAACTTGATTGGTATCTTCATAGGTGAGTTCTAGTTTAGACCATACCTCATAAGCCGTATTAAGATTACAAATGCGATTGCTCTGATACCACTTGTTGGCCCAAAGGCTTTCCAAGATGGGGGGGAATTGGAAATAATAGAATTTTTAAGTTTAAATTAAAGAAATAAACTTAAGAAATAATTCAATTAATGCTGAGAGGTTGATTTAGCAAATAGGTCTGCAGAAGAGTCAGAACAGAGAGCACCGCCAGAATGCCAGGTCAATTTGAGAAATAGGACTCAGTGCAGAAATAACATAATTAACAAAGGAGAAGAGCAAACAGTAAAAATATATCACACAAAAGGCACAAGAGATTTATAGTGGTTCGGCCTTCCGCCTAGTCCACTCTCCACGCACCTGGAATGGGAATTTCACTAAAACCCCGGCTTTTTATGGGAACCAAAGCCGAACAAACCCAGTACAACCCTATGGCTTTTTCAAGGAACCAAAACCAAGCAAACCTTCAATCCTACAATTTTTTCCAAGAACCAAAGCTGAGCAAACCTATAATCCTCCACTAGGGAGATGGAGAAAGGAAGGAAAGGTTTTGCTAGACTAGCTAGTTTAAATTACAATGCATATACAAGAATTAATATTACAATGAGGCACTCTATGCACATGCAAATTAGTCAAGGGTCTACTTGAATAATTCCGAAAAAACTAACGCTAAACAGTGAGTAAAAATTATTTTGGGAGCTTAAGAAAGTAAGATACAATATGAGCCTTCAACAGAAAGAACAAGAGATAAAACAGGAGTTTGGTGAATCTCAATAAGTAATAACTCAAGAAATAAGATTTACAGCAAACAAAAAACCAAAACTGCAGCAATATAAATTTCTGAAGCAGGAAACAAAATAGAACCCGGAAAATTTCAGCTTCTTTTCACTCAAGAAACACCACAATCTCCTTCTTTGAAATCTCCTTCAAGTGTTTTGCAAATATGGTTTTGGGAGAGCAAAAACGAGTGAAAGCTTGAGAGGAGAAGGTGAGTTGCTGTTCTCCAAAAACAGAGAGTGCAGAATGAAAAGCAGTATTGGAGTTATGTGTAGAAAAAATCGTATAGGCTTAAAAGGATGCAGAAATTTTTCTGTTGGAAAGATAGAGAAGCAAACAGCTCTTTTGTTCTTTGTGATTGTAGGCTTGTTGCACTTAGCCAACACAAAGAGACAAAGCTAAGTGGATGAAGAATAAAAAAGAATAAAAGAAGCATGCCTCAATATTTTAACATGGTGACCATCACACAAAACAAATCAGGTTTAAAAAAAAAACGGTAAGCTGCAAGTAGTCAAAACACAAGCCAAGATGTCATGGGAGAAACAAAACCCAAGTTACAAGGGAAAGGAATGATGACTCTTGATTTGGATTGATATGGCTTATGCAACCTTTTGAAAAATACATGGGTATTAATCAATAGGTTATGTGTTGTCATATACTAAAAAAGAGGAGCAATTAATGACCATGTAGGTATCTATCATAGGCATGAGATTGTGTTAAGCTAAATCAACTTTTAACCTAATATATGATAAGTATTGAGTTTTGAGTTAAGCTTCAAACTCAAATCAATAGATTGAGTGACTTAATTCAAATTACTTAACATAAATAGGTTGAGGAGATTTTTGCTTAAACAATCAAACAAGACAAATACGAAAGAAAAAAAAGGTTTTCTTAACTAGAAAATCAAAAGAATAAAATCGAGTAAAAACCTTGGCAAATATGCACATGCTTACATAATAGTCTTAGAAAAGAAAATAATAAAATTTCAGTAAGATCCCGCTTTTCTCTGGTCTTTAATTTGGACTATTGAGATAATGTAACCTGTTAACACACTAAGCAAGAGGATTAGTCTATAACAACTAAATTAATTGTTATCATCAAAATCAAAGAGCTCAACAATTCACTCAGAAGCCCTTCAAAAATAAAAACAAGAACACCTTAAGCAAATCCGAATGCAAACTTACCGCAAACCTTGCACAATGGGACACCACGATCGACCGTTGATTCATTCGTGATTGAGTTTACCGTCGACGACCGAGATCTAGCCACACTGCTTCGATCTGGTTCGATTGACTATTATGATAGATTTGGAAAGATGGATGTTGCGAATCACTGACTTGGTGGATTGAAAATCTCTCATTCATTTTGATTGATTGGAGATTCCATTTTGGAATGATTTTATTTCTCGCATTTATTTTGTATTAGTTGTTTCTATTTCTGTGATTGTTATTTTAGTCATGTTACTTGATACTTCCTCGTTTGTGTGAGAAATTT
Source organism: Apostasia ramifera (assembly GCA_019297695.1). Taxonomy (NCBI): domain Eukaryota; kingdom Viridiplantae; phylum Streptophyta; class Magnoliopsida; order Asparagales; family Orchidaceae; genus Apostasia; species Apostasia ramifera. Next base: position 63,138 of record JAEMOT010001514.1, on the reverse strand, counting down.
ATTATATTATGTATTTTTTCCTTATTAAGTCAATTTAATGGAGGTCTATATAAACGTCTCCCTGTTATTCTTATTTTTAATGCTGAATGAATTTGACTTGTGTTTCCCTTAGGATTATTTGATTCTGGAATGAATCGATATCCTGGATAGAGGACTTGGGCCTTGGGTGAGAATCCCTAAACGCCACCCGCTCCAGCTCCTCCCTTCCGGGTTCGATTCCATTCATCTTACATCTCTCAGCATTCACCTCACCTCACCTCATATCGTCTACCCCACCTGTTAGTTTGTGTTCTTGGATTTAGCTCGCCGACTTTGGTTCGACGTGATCGTGACGTCACGTATCCACATCAATGACGACGCTCACGACTACATTGACCAAGCACACAGCTCCGCTTGACACCGTCGTGCGTGCCCAGTCGGCCACCCTGCTCGGCGTCCCGAGCGCACCTGCGCCCCGTGCCCGCACGCAAGCTTGATCTCGCCCGAGCTTACGCTCCCACTTGCATCCGCCCGCGCGGCCGCATGCGTCCGCCTGCGCGCCTGCATGCGCCCGCACCCGAGTGCCCCTGCAATCGTGCCCGTGCGCCCGAAGCTGACAACCCTATTTTGGGGAAATTACATCGTGGTCCCTGGACTCTCTGACTCAGGTACGAATTTCAACAAAGCCTTTAACCTGGTAAAGTCGAATAATCTGGATTTTTCTGCTCACTTGTGATTTACTCGAACTTGTTCCACCTGTGCGACCATTCATTATTGAGTGAATTTAAATTACTGTTGGTTAAATATTGTGAGATTTTTAATCCTGTTCCCAATTTCTGATTTGTTAAAAACCAGATTGTGCCCTAATCTGAATTGGTAATTTTCAATTACCTTCGATCTAATTTATTTAAAATTTTGAAAGAACTCAATTTTGTGGGTTTAATTAATTTCTCAGTCTTTACAAAATTATTCTCTGATATTTTAGCATTAGTTTGTGAATAATTTGCTTTATAAAATTACTGATCTCTAAACTGCATCGTCATTCATCTGTCCCGAATCAAATTTGGTATCAGAACTTTAGGTCAGGTTAGGGCATATTCGCATCAGCGAGAATTAGATCATATTTATTTTTATTGCATACGCACTCGTTCTGGTTCTGAATATTCTAAACTAACTAGTAGTATGGATCCCGAACTTCAAAGAGCATTAACAGAGATTATAACTAGATTAAATCATATGGACGATAGGACAGACCGACTTGAGGCCAAAATAATCAAGAAAGTGAGATCGAACAATCTAGGCAAAATTATGGACCTAGGAGAACAGAGCAAAACCCTATGGGTTATCAAACACGAGAGTCACATGTGCCAGAAAAAAATAACTGATGTGGCGTGAAAATAGAGGCCCCTACCTTTGACGGTCGTCTGAACCCAAAGGCTTACTTAGATTGAGAAGCGGACATGAACCATTATTATGAATGGTACATGTTGGAAAATAGAAAAGTTAGATTCGAGAAGATGAAGCTCACTATGCAAGCCAAGCTTTACATAAATAATGTTGAGCGAATCTTGCAACACGGTCGACAAGAACCTATTGGATCGTGGGATGAGCTTAAAGCGAAACTTACAGACAAATATGTTCCTGACTCCTGTTAGTATCACCTATTAGATCAATGACAGAGATTGACTCAAGGCAATAAGACTGTCGCTGAATACATCACGAAGTTCGATAAATTCCTTATGCGATGTGGTGTTCATGAGGATCCAGAAGTCACATTTTCTAGATTCCGATCTGGACTTCGGGACAACATACAATGCGAAATTATAATGAGACAAACCCCAACCCTTGAGCAAGCTTATCAAGTTGCCCAAGACTTAGAGATGTATCAAAGGCCGATCATACTACGTAAAGTTGATCCGCGCTCGATTGTAGCTCCTACAAGTTCTTCGCCCTCGGGGACCAAGCCAGCTGATGGTTCACTAGCCAGTAGCCAGCCTCTTGCCACTGATAAGGACAAGACTGTCATCGGAGAAACCTCTCATAGTGGTGGTAATCGGTCTATACGCTGTTTCAGGTGTCAGGGAATTGGTCATTTGTAGACCTGGGCATTGGGCGGGTGGCCCGACAGGCTAGCCAAAGCCCAATAAATTTTAAACTGATTTGGTCATTCATTTTGGCCCGATATTCGAGTTTAGCCTAGCCCGAGCCCGATTTGACTTAGTCAAAGCCCGGTTAAGCCCGGCCCGCACCAAACCCGGCCCACCCATGTTGAAAATGATGATGTTGCCATATATGCTTCTTTTGATAATGTTATATTATAATAGATATTATTGAAATTATATTTATTAGATTCTAATTTTTTTCTTTTGGTTATTGAAGAAATTGAAAGAAAACATGGATCTTACTAGCTTAGAGTTCTTATTAATTTATTTAACTATTTTAAATTAATATCCTAGAAAAAATACTATCGAATTTTGTAATTATCAACTTAAATAAAATTATATTATGTAATTATGGAAAGCGTAAATAGCAATATTATAGTATGCCAGAATGCCTAGGACTTAAATTATATTTGGATATAAATTTCAGACGCTATGGCTTCGTTTGGTTCGAGATATTTTTTGGCCTAACAAAACTTTTAACAACAAAAATCAACTTTATTACACATCTAACACAAATATGAATATTAGAATCAACTTTATTTTATATTTTATATATTTTTAATATAAAAATAAAGTTTTTGATATTAAACTTAAAAAATAAAATATTTTCTATCGTCCAAAAAAAAATTTCGAACCAAATAAAGCTTGTGGGTAGCCCGGCCCGCACATTGGGCGGGCTTGGTAATAAAAGTAGCCCCGTAAGCCGAGCTAAGCCCAACCCAAGCCTGATTTGACTTAGTCAAAGCCCGGTTAAGCCCGGCCCATGCCAAGCCCGACACGCCCATTGCCCAGGTCTAGTCTCATGACATCCGAATGTCCAACAAGGACAACGATCATAGAGCAGAATGATTCTCCAGCCTATGAGGATGACTCACCCACCTATGTAACTGATGAGGCACTTGTTGAGGAATTTGAGGATCCCGAGTATGAAACTCTAGGATATGTTAGAATTACTTATGAGTTTGAGTCTCATAATGATCCAAGAATTGAAGTTGTTAGATGTGCTCTAACCCAACCTAAAGAGAGTGGTGATTGGCGCAGAACTTCTATCTTTCACACTTATATAAAAATTAATGAAAAAGTGTGTAAGATTATAATTGACAATGAAAGTTGCATGAATATAGTCGCTACCACAACTGTGAACAGGATTGGTTTAATTTTCGAGAGTCAACCCAATCCATATAAAGTTTTCTGGATATTAGCCTCTTCCTTGGAGGTTATATAACGATGCTTAATCCCGATTCAATTCAATTCCTATCAGGACAAGGTTTGCTGTGACGTTCTACCAATGGAAGTTGGTAGCATCATCATGGGTAGGCCTTGGTTGTATGATTCGGATGTCACTCTTCGAGGACAATCCAATTCCTGTGTGTTCACCTATAAACGTGACAAGATCGTGATAGGTCCTTCTCCTCCTAAGGCCATTAGCAAGAAAGAAATTGTAAGTAAGAAAGAAATTGTAAGTAAGAAAGAAATTGTAAGTAAGAAAGAGTTCTCAACGAAGAAAGACCTTCACTTGATTAGCGCTCGAGAATTCGAGAAGGAAATAGATGAAAAATCCTTAATTCAGGCTGTTGTTGTTAAGGAAGTAAAGGAGAGTAATCCGGTTGTACCCCCACCTGAAGCAATTCCTATCCTTAAGGAATTTGCTGACGTGTTCCCAGAAGATCTTTCTGACTGTTTTCCTCGGATGCGCGATATCCAGCACGATTCCATCTGTGTCGTGGTTGATCAATTTTCTAGGATAGCACATTTTCTCCTTTGTTCTAAACATCAGATGCCTGTAGGATCGTTCGCTTATTTTTCGATGAGGTAGTTAGATTACATGGGTTGCCAAAGTCAATAGTGTCTGATCGAGACACTAAATTTACCAATTATTTCTAGAAGACTCTGTGACATCTTCTCGGTACAAAACTTAAATTTTTCACTGCCTTTCACCCTCAAACAGATGGACAAACAGAAGTAGTTACAAGAAGTTTAGAGAACCTGCTTCGTTATTTAGTGGGAGAAAATGGAAGAAATTGGGACATTGTCATACCTCGTGCTGAGTTTGCATACAATAATTCTGTTAATAAGTCTGTAGGCATGAGTCTATTTGAAATTGTGCATGGTTATAAGCCTAGAGTTCCTGTAGATCTCATTCAATTACCTATGCATGCTAGGATGTCTGAGTATGCTGAGTCATTTGCACAATTTGTTAGGAAAATGCATAAAGAGATCAGTAAAAAAATAAATACCAGTAATGACACTTATAAGAAATTAGCAGATTGTCATAAAAGAAGGCAGAAATTTTCAGAAGGAGATTATGTGAGGATTCGGGTGCGACCCGAGCGGTTCCCATCTGGAACTGTTAAGAAGTTACAAGCTCGCGCAGGTGGTCCTTTTAGAATTTTAAAGAAAATTAGTTCGAACGCGTATGTTATTTATTTACCACCAGAGTATGGTATCAGTTCAACTTTCAATATCTCAGACTTGGTGTGCCAAATCTACTTACAAACAGGAGCAAATAGAGCAAATCCTTGATGAGCAGATAATTTCCATAAGAAATCGAGGATACCAGCGTTATTTGGTTCGTTGGAAGGGTTTACCTCCGTCTGAGGATTCATGGATTACTAGAGATGAGCTGCAGAGACTTGATCCAGATTTGCTAGAGAGATATCATAGCAGAGAGGACCCGGGGAGAGTTGGTGGGGACACGGTCGACAGTCGATTCCTTCCTGGCTCAGTTTACCGTCGACGGCCGAGATCTAGCCACGCTTCTTCGATCTGGATCGATTGACTATTATGATAGACTTGGAAAGATGGATGTTGCGGATCACTGACTTGGTGGATTGAAAATCTCCCATTCATTTTGATTGATTGGAGATTCTATTTTGAAATGATTTTATTTCTCGCATTTATTTTGTATTAATTGTTTCTATTTCTGTGATTATTATTTTAGTCATGTTACCTGGTACTTCCTCATTTGTGTGAGAAATTTATTACATTATGTATTTTTTCCTTATTGAGTCAATTTTATGGAGGTCTATATAAACGCCTCCCTGTTATTCTTATTTTTAATGCTGAACGTATTTGACTTGTGTTTCCCTTAAGATTATTTGATTCTGGAATGAATCGATATCCTGGATAGAGAAGGACTTGGGCCTTGGGTGAGAATCCCTAAACGCCACCCGCTCCAGCTCCTCCCTTCCGGGTTCGATTCCATTCATCTTACATCTCTCAGCATTCACCTCACCTCACCTCATATCGCCCACCCCACCTGTTAGTTTGCGTTCTTGGATCTAGCTCGCCGACTTTGGANGCGTCCGCCCGCGCGCCCGCAAGCGTCCGCCCGCGCGCCTGCATGCACCCGCACCCGAGTGCCCCTGCAACCGTGCCCGTGCGCCTGAAGCTGACAGCCCTATTTTGGGAAAATTACATCGTGGTCCCTGGACTCTCCGACTCAGGTACGAATTTGAACAAAGCATTTAACCAGGTAAAGTCGAATAATCTGGATTTTTCTGCTCACTTGTGATTTACTCGAACTTGTTCCACCTGTGCGACCTTTCATTATTGAGTGATTTTAAATTACTGTTGGTTAAATATTGTGAGATCTTTAATCTTGTTCCCAATTTCTGATTTGTTGAAAACCGGATTGCGTCCTAATCTGAATTGGTAATTTTTCAATTACCTCTGATCTAATTTATTTAAAATTTTGAAAGAAATCAATTTTGCGGGTTTAATTAATTTTTCAGTCATTACAAAATTATTCTCTGATATTTTAGCATTAGTTTGTGAATAATTTGCTTTATGTTAACGCGTGGCTTCGGCGCTGCATCCCAACCATACACATGGCACCCTGGAGGTCTAACCCTTTGCTTCTCTTTATTGTTTTTCTTTGCAGGAGTCCAACGTTGTAGCCGGCGTTTCAGTCAACCCTCGGGCCCGACAATCCAGTCGTCCCCCAACAACATCGATGATGACGTTCCCCAGCTGTATCTGCCGCAGTCGGCGTGGTCCGACGGCACCGTTCCCCGTACAGAACATTTTTTCCAAACACGCAAATCAAGGGCTCGCATGCTCCAGCCCTCGCAGATCCCAAGAAGCAGTACCAAGATCGAAAAGCCAATGCTCTCCTTTTGCTGCTACTGGTTCCCCCAACAGCCGACAAAGGCATGGGCTCAGCATTAGATTATTCTTTTCCCTTCCGGAAAATCAGGACCAAGCTGCACGGTCCGCTGCCTATAAATACCCTTGAACAGGCTTCAAGGAAAAAAAGAGAACGAGATAGACAACAAGCATACGCACGGACAACTCGGGAGAACAAGATCGATTAGCAAGAGCAGCCTTACTGCTCCTTCCCCTTCTTCTTGTACTCGAGCTCCAACTAAGGAGCTCTCTCTCTCTCTCTCTTTCTAAAGCATTGTATTGGCCTTTTTAGGCATCCACCTTCCTTTTTAGTGAAGTTTGTCACTCGACCACCCGGTGGAAGTAGGGGATTTCCTCCTTGAACCACCTTAAACCTTTGTGTTCTTCTGGGTGCCCTGAATTCTTTTTTAAGCCTTAACCATCAAACTTAGCTCTCTGCGCACCGCCGCTTCTCAGGACTCTCTCTTTCTTCTTGTATTTCTTGGGATCCCCTATATCCTACGTCAACACTTTATAAAATTGCTGATCTCTAAACTGCATCGTCAATCATCTGTCCCGCATCAACCAGCTAAATCAATAGCCAGAAATTGTCAGATCCGACGATCTTGATCACAAAGCTAGATCTATGGCTCCTCCAACAACCTTGCCAGCCTAAGAGAACCAAATCTACTTCAAATGGGCTTTGCCCAACCTTACTAGAGAGGGCCTAGCTTTCCTGGCTTTGCCAGAGAGCAGACACCTTCAAATCCAGCTACAGCTGTTGATCTAGAAAAGGTATTTTGATCTTCAGGTTCATCATAGTCGAAACTTGAAGAGATTGATGAGGAATTCAGGTTTGGGTTGAAGCATAAATTATTTTAGAAGGATATGCTTCACATGAAATCTGATAGTGTCTGCCTATGAACTAGCATTTGTTATACTTTGTTTCTCGTTATCTCTAAATAGCAAGAATCTGTCTACCAATAAGCTTGCTCGTGTTACTTATGCTAATTGGAACCTAGCCTAAGAAATTGTCATTCAAAGGCAAGTGCTGGTGAGGCTTTAAGTAGACCAAAGTGTACAACCTTTCAGCATCCCCTTACCCACTTCAGTATAAGAAATGCTTTCTTTTTTTCAATATAAAAAATGTTATTACGTTGGATAGACGACCACAAAAGTGTTATGTGGGATCAGAAATGTGCTGAAATATAGGTGTCAAAAAGTCTGACTGACTCATAGACAATACATTTCAAAGAAGACTGGGACTTCAAAGATATTGCAGCAGTAAGGCTCGGAAGCTACTCCAACTGAGGATAATATAAATATAGATATCTAAGCTTATAATAAGAGAAATTATGTGAGCCAACAGATGTAAAAGCACAAAAGTAACAAAGATTCCAAAACATTAGGGAAAAAACTGAACTTTCGAAAGTTAAATCAGATCTCACATTTATGATATCAATAAAATAATTCAGTTGAAAGCATAACATTACTCTGCCGAAAAATACACCAAATAAGTAATTCAACTGCCATAGTTGTCCAGTCAAAAAATAGTTAATTCAATAAAAATCCAATCCACCAAACACTACTATTCAAATATTATCAACAATAGAAATTCTATGAAATACATTCTGCTCACGAAGCAATAATTGTGCTACCAACCATCACTGTGGCCTTAAGTTGCAGTGGCCCGCCCTAACAAATATCTTAACAGAGCTCATGTATCACAGAGATGTTTCGCATGACACCCAAATGCATACAAGGCAACTAAGTTATTCTCGAATTCAAAATACATTCATCATCACACACTACTGACATTTGCATAATTAAAAGGGATAATTACCTACATGCCACACAATTTAATTCCATTCTTAGTTAATTACACTATGCACACTCAAAATATTATAAAATCTTACATACACACACTTGAATTAAAACTTAATCAAAATTTATTTGAAAAAAAATATTCTGTTAGTAAATCATTAAAATTATATTTTTACCGTTGATGGTACATATTTTTCTCTTCCTCAATGCCACACTAAAGCGCTGATTTGTCCTAAAATCAATTCACGTCGTGGATGTCTCCTTCCTTTGCCGTCACCTAAATATTAAGCTTTTAGGATTTTCACTCAAAATATATTTAAATATCCTTAAAATAATATGATGAACGGCTCAGATTTTTTGTAAGATCTTATAATGTTTTGAATGTGCATAGCATAATTAACTAAGAATAGATGAGTAAAGCATAAATAAAACTAAATGGTGTGGCATGTAGGTAATTATCCCTAATTAAAAATCCATAAAATCAAAACTAAGTAGAGCTCACACAATCTTGCAAAACCATGGTTGGCAAGACTAAAAGCATAATAACCACTTACTTTCTTTGTTCTTACAATGGAGCAATAATGACAAGAAGCAAAATTAAATTCCTTTGTTTAGTTCTTGGGACATTTACAACCATAAAATCACAGCATCACAACACATAAAGCCTTGCTAGTATTTTTTTGCATAACGATAGAAATACATAAAGTTAATACAAAAATTAAACTAAGTTATAGTTCACCTCATATTCTCCATAGTAATAACAAATAGTAGATTTATAAGCTTGCAACAACAATTTACATGATAAGTAAAAGCTAATCGACCAGAAAAATTAATTGAAATATATTTCAATATCACCAAAACCATCGTTCATAATTGGCTCATTCTAGGGAGGAAAACGCACACAAATAAGATTAGTATTACAAAAATAAAGATACTGAGGTGAATAAGTAGATATACGTGAAAGGACAATGAAAAATGAGTATATTTACAAGAAAGTTGGAGTGACCTCAATTGAGGATAAGCTCAGAGAAAGTCAATTTAGATAGTTTAAGCATACAAATTCGTAAACCAATCAAGGCTCCAATAAATAAAATTGAATTATTAGATCTTATTTATGTATAAAAAAGAAGAGAAATACCAAAAAAGACAAGATAAGAAATTATAAAAAGTAATCTTATATAATTGGAGCAAAATAAAAATTTATTATTTAATAAAGTGCGATGAAAACAAAGAATTCATATAACAGACCCCACCTAGTGAGATAATAATTTAATTTGTTGTTATTGTTGTTGTTGTTGATATTTCAAAAATGATAAAAAAAGATCCCTAGGTTATTTTTTGGCTGTGAAGGTGGATGAAGTAGGCTTTCCATTTTAATTGTTAAATTTGAAATGGACTAAATTTGAGTGGTAGTTAAGATTGAATTAAATAATAAAAAGAATAAGTTTGAAAAGAAGGTAATTTGAAGCGGTCTGGAATTTTGTGCTTCATTTTAAACCCTAGCATAAATAAAGCCTTGGGCCGAAATGGAAAGAAAACATAACTAGATGAGCATTTTACCACGCATCCAACAAACTCGAGATTACTCAGATGACATCTAAACAAAATAATCTCAATAATATGAGTTTAGCATCAGGATAGCTCCATGCCCTCAATTCCAACATTTGAACAATTAAATTTCATCTTATAACTTGCAAAACGGTGAAACAAGACTATGTTTTTTAGATAATGACTTACAAAAACCTCTTTGCAATTTGCAAGTGTTTATCACATCCATTTTGAACCAAGAAAAGAATAGTGAAAACTCCTGTTTGAAGTAATATTAAAAATTAGTATACCAGTATTTGTCTTCAGAGCTGAAGCCTGCATACCACCACTCAAAGTCTCACGGCAGGATCTCTGTTATTCCAGGCTGAAATCAGCATTCAGTGCAGAACAATTTTTGAGTAAGTTGCCGCTCATATTCTGTGGTGATTTGAAGGTTAGAATAATCCAAAATCTTGAGAGTAGCTATCCATTTTGTGTGTATAACAGTGAGTCTTGTCTAGTGGAGTGAGGCCACAGAGGCGACAGAGCCACCACCTGGCCGACTATGATTAAAGTAGGAGACACGAGATTAGCCAAATTAACCTCCGCTGCTATATGCTTCAACTCTGCGAATACCTGGATCCAACAACTAATGTTAGGGGAAACAATTCAAAAAGACACCCATAATTTCTCTAAGGGATAATTACATACATGCCATTGAAATCTAATTATTTTATATATTTGATACACAAATCTTTATTACATATTAGCCATTAAAATTATATCAAAATTACCTCTAATATACAACTTATGTCATAACTTTATAACATGCATGAAATAAAGATTGTAATATTTTATATTATTATAGTGGCTAATATGTAACATTACAAATTTAAGAGTCAAATATATAAAGAGGCAATTACGTATACCATATCTTATTTATCAAAAATTACAAATTCTACATCATTTCTAAATAAAATCTCATAATACTCTAAATGCTAAACCCTAAAATCATAACCTAAAATTCAAAATACAAAATCTTATGCCATAAACTACTTTAACATTGAAAACTAAATCATAAACTCTTTAAACCTTAGAACATAAACCCTAAATTCTAAAATTTTAGTTTTCATGAATTAATTATATATATAATCTACTTAAAATTTAACCTAGTGAGATGAAAACCTTTATTATGGACTTGTAAATCATACACAATATGGAAAGATCGACGGGAATGCGTCACTAATCTGTTTCATAATTGTTTTTGAAAATGTAATGTGAAGTATGTAATTTTGTTAGATTTCAATGTGCTGTATATAATTATCCCATATATAAAATAGCTAAATTTTAGTGGCACGTATATAATTTTCCCTTGATCTAAACTAAATCCCACAAAATAGTCTCTTGCTATCTTAATGTTAGCAGCCCTTTAACCTTTATGTGTGGATTGGGTAAATCACGTACACACCTAGACTCCTAATCAGTTGAACACATCACTCCGATGTTCTAAACAAAAATACAATCTTGTGTTGTTTTGGTAATTCAAGTCTTGATACTTATTCCTTTTTGATAGAATCAAGTCTTTTATCAATACTTGCCCTCAAATACTAGATGTTCACCAGCTTGTTAGGAGGATTATATATGACATCAAAGAATGAAAGCTATTTCAACATAACTTCTTATAAAATCCTCTCGGATGATTTTTATAAAATCCTCAAGGAGGATAAAACATGAAATTCAAATGTAGTAGTATCATGTATTACTACAAAGGCCTAAAATTTCAAAAAAAACTTACATGAAAACATATACCTATTTCAGCACAACTTTTCTTCTTTAGATTGTTTTTGTTGTTTCATTGATAATGAGTATTTTTTACTTACAGTTCTTTGCTGAGGAGTTGTCCCTCGTTCTACAGCAACAGTTGGAGTCGATGGTGACAAGCCATTAATAACTAATTTTGAGGCAAGGCAAGAAATAGTCGATAAGCCCATGTAGATAACCAAAGTTGACTCAGGATCGACAGCATTTTCTGCCACATACAAGGGATCAGTACCTCCGTTCCTCGAATGACCAGTCAAAAACCTAACACTGCACAAAAGAAGACTAAATACTGTTACAAGTATGAGTCAAATTGGATACCCTTGACAAATAAAGGCAGGGCAAGAAGACTTTTGAGAGAGAGAAAGAAGGGTGATTTGGATTTTATTCGTGTAGTAAGGAAACAGTTATCTGCAACCACTCCATGCTGAACTTTAAGTACTAATATTTGTTTATTTCAAAAGAGTCAAATTATTAAACTTCCTGGTTCCAGATTATAACAAGTGAGCTAAATCTATGCTCAAACATTTTAGTTCACTTTGAGATGAAAAAGATTTAATGCAGTAAGAATTCCGCTATCAAAATCCAGAAAATCATTATGCTAGTGAGAACAAATCTACATTAACCTAAGTTTTTTTTCCATACTGGTTGGTGTTATGGATTTAAAACTCAACAAAACCAAATTAAATAGTTGGGGAATAAAAATACAATTCAATCCCATTTGATGAAGCTCTGGGATTAAACTTGAACTAAAAGTGGGGCTGGAGTTTTCTCCAACCAAACAAGGCTAAGATCTATAACGATACAGAGACAAATCTTTGGAGACCTCATTTGTATGGTTAAATTCCTAGATTAATTCGATCATATAACTTTATGAGAAGATAAATTGCATATAGTTTGACAAAAACTTAAGAAAAAAACTTAACCAGTGACAGACGAACCTTTCACTGTACTTGACAACAGCTTTTCAGTTATTGACCAATTAATTGGTGTTGGTTTAGTGAACATTTTTTCAAACAAAGACAAATGGTTTACAGTTAATAACAAAGTGAGAAAGCAACCAACTGGCCAGAGATATTGCATTCCAGGGATGCAAATATCCAAAATTTACTTGATTCTCATACAAATGATGTGGGAGATCCTAATACATATTCTACAAAGATATCATGTATAATCACATCAATAAATTCAAGTACCTATTCGCAATGCCTCGATGAGTCAATGGGATTCCAAGCTCTGCTGCTATACCAGATGCAGATGTTATCCCTGCATAGACAATATTAGCTATTCTAGTATATTTGCTTGCATAAATTTAAAAAGTATTTAGTTAAGTAGCTTCACCAGGAATAACTTTAACTTTGATTCCTTTTTGCCGCAAAAAATCAATCTCCTCTCCCCCTCTACCAAATACCTAACAATACCACAAAATAGCACCTCTAAATTTGTCATAATTGACCTCAAAAACAGTTAGAGTTTGACCTCAGATACATTTAGATCTCGTTTGGTTCGAGCTTTTTTCAAGATAAGAGAAATTATTTTTTAAGTTTAATAGGAAAAAAAATTATTTTAATATTGGAAAGCATGTAAAATGTGAAATAAAATTAATTCTAATATTCATATTTGTGTTAGATGTGAAATAATGTTGATGTTTATGGTAGAATTTGTGTTAGACAAAAAAAAAACCGTTCGAACCAAACGAGGCCTTAGATAATAAAAAAATTAAGTTCAATCTACAAAGAAAGCTGGATCAAGAGAATGTAACACGATATAGACAAGAATATCAGAGCTGGTCTTAGAACCTTGGCCAAGGACAAGGATAAAACATATCATCGTAATGACGTTCTATAATTTGAAACTATAAATATGATTATTAACACCAATAAAAGTTTTAAGCCCTGCAAATAGGGACATGGATTTCTCTTTTAAATTCAGTTTTGTTTAAAATTATAATTAAGTACAAGCTGGTGTATAATTGGCAAACAAAAATATCAAAGAAACAATTCACACCAAAAGCAAAGTGAAGCACAGCTTTTTCTTTTTCTTTTTTGATCAAGAAGCACAGCTAGTTTATAGGAAAAAGAAAGGTAAAATCTTTAAATAAAAAAACTAGACTTTCCCGGTCTTTGCATCACAATATATACATCCATAAATCACAAAACTGTATAACACCCTCCCACAGACTATACTAGGATTGTTTAGGTTCCACATTAATCACTGATATTATTTCCCGGACTTTAACCGTACATTCATATTCCATATAATTACACACATGTATTCTACAGATACTCACATTATACACATCAAATGCTACATAACCTAGTTTTTAGTAGGACTGAACAATCAAATGTCACTAAAGAGGTGTTTGATTCAATGTTATCTTAGTGTTCTGTCATTTTATCTAGACAAGATAATTGTTTAGTTTGATGACATGTGTAGATAATCTTCTAAAAAATTATAGAATTATCACTCAAAAAATAACATCTAGATAACGTGATATCTGGATAACATGACATAGCATCAAGATTATATTGAACCAAATGCCCCCTAAGAAACTTTTTGTGACCATTTTGAGCATGACACATGAGGTTATCTAGGGTTTACTAGCTATCACAGTTAACTACCATGTTAGTAAATTATCCATAAAATCATTAAAAGTTCTTCAACTATGACAAAAATGGAATAAAATGAAGTTTCCCTCACAATTATCAACATTTAACTCACCAGAGGATCACCTCCTTTCAGCCTCACAACACTGGCCCCAGCCTCTGCAAAACTGAGCAGCAATTCATGAATCTCTTCCTGTAATTGCGAAAGACCAACAAAACCAAAGAATAATTCAAATCAACAACCAAGAAATGAAAACCTTTTATTCAGAAATTTAGAGAATCAAATCCCAAGGTAGAGATCCACGCACAGAAATTTTTAAAGGGAACTGAACAATTACAAGTTTGAATTTCTTTTCTAGAGGTTGAAAGCCCTTTCACCTGGGTTCGGCTGTGATACCCGGCTGCCTTGCCGACATAGAGAAGCCTAGCATCACCGCGAACAAGGCCAAGCACATCATGCGAGACGAGGCGGTCGTAGAGAATAAGATCAGCCTTCTGAATCGCCCGCACGGCCTTAAGGGTAAGCAGCTCCGGATCACCTGGACCGGTCCCCACCAGAACCACACTCCCCGGCTGCTCCCCACCGCCGCAGCCGCCCCGCCCCGACCTTCTGGCGGTTCTGAGGGCCTCGAGGAGTCTCTTGAGCTCAGGCAGCTGGAGCGAAACCTCGTTGTTCCTGTCGCGCAGCAGGGAAGCATCGGTGTCGCCGAATGCCCAGCAGTCCCTTCGGTACCTCTCCGCCGAAGCGATCTCCGTGAACGTAGACGAGAGGCGGTAGAAGCTGGATCGATGGGAACGACTGGAGAAGGAGCGACGAGTATGGTTCACACGACAATAGATGTTTCCACAGTAGAATACCACGGGAGAGGCGGCTGAGGCGGCCATTTACTACTCTCGCAAAGCTCTCAGCTCCCCTTCTCTCTCTCTCTCTATAGCTAGCAAAAAGTCCATGACTTCGATGACACGGGGTAGACATGGTGGCGGCCGAGGCGCCTCTTGGCGATGACAAAAGGCCATCTAGGATGGGGAGCGTCGGCAGACTGCAGTTCAATGCCTTGTAGGAGCACTTCAAAGTTTCGGTAGACAAATATAAAATAGGGGCATTTACATACATATCTCTTAAATAATTTTAAATTATATATTAAACTCTTTATTTTTTAATTTTATAATTTAACCCCCTAAATCATTCAAAAATAAAAATTAATAGAATATATGTATTTACAAATATATTTATAATATTTGTATATACATATTATTGATAATAAACATCCAAATAATTATAATCAGCAAAAAATATTTTTTAAAAATCTTGAGAAAGACCTAAATATATTATTTTTGAATAATTTAGGGGATTAAATTATAAAATTAAAAAATAAGAGGTTTAATATGTAATTCAAAATAATTTAAGGGGTATGTATGTAAATAATTCTATAAAATAAAACATTCTAATAAAATATTTATTTATTTAAATAAGGTCCTATTTGGTAATAGATTAAAAATTATGGCTAAAATTAGCTATGATCAAAATCTTAAATTTATTTTAAAAAATATTTAAAAAATTATTTTATATCTCATCTCGCACAAATTCCAATATTAAACAATCATTTTATTTCACATTCAACACAATTCTCAATAAATCAATCAACTTTATTTCACATCCTACACAATTTTTAATATAATCAACTTACTTTATTTCACATCATACATATTTTTCAAAAATAATTAAAAATTCCAATCAAATCTTCTTTTTTTTCTTATTACCAAACAGAGCTTAACTGACAATTTTTTACATAAAAAAATAGAGGTCGTTGAGCTAAGAAAATTACCAATATGTACTGTTCATGACTTGCTTCTGTAGAAAATGTCCAATTATAGAGGTTCAACTACAAACCCATTTTAACTTTATGTTATGTTTATTGATTATAGAAGTATGATCATGCTTGAAATATATCTTGTATATTTTAGTCAAATTTGGCAATTTATATTTTAATCTCATTTTAAAATTAGGCTTAATAGTACATATCATTAGAAAGTAATGTCAGATGAATTCAAAATTTTAAAAAATTAACATGAGTTGCCAAAAAAATTGCTACAGAATTCATCAAAAAATCACCTAAAACATTGCTACAAAATTCACCTAAAACATCCCAAATTGAAATTATGTTACTATAAATTCCAAATCAAATGAGAAATTATTAACATTTTGAAATTAATAAAAAAATACCTGGGCACTCTCACAAAATAAGTTTTTGAATGACAGTATTCTCCTAATTCAATGAAAAAAGAGCTTACCTAAGAACTATGAAGTCTCAATTTCTAGTAAACAGAGTGAGAAAAATTATGGTACTAAGCTTCTAGGTGGAATACAATTCTAAATAGAAAGACAACAAAAAAAAAAAAAAACAAGTTTTTGGATCCCTCAGGCTTTAAGATGCCACAAAAGTTGCCTTACATCTTAAAAGCTGCAGCTATAAAGGAATGAGAACTCAATGAGGCCATTAAGATTAAAATGCTAACACCTGTTGGAAAAGATCAATTTCATATAATGTTTCCAGATTTATGAAATCAAAACCGCATCGTTTGAATAGAAGATGTGCGTTAAGATGCTTGCTTTATATACTTATTTTATGTATAACAGGTCAATTCAGAGTAGATTCATCACATACAATTGACAATGCTTAATTTAAAATACATAGAATTTACACAAAAGTCTCATCATCTTCCACTAATAGATAACCACTTGGATTCATTGTTGTGTTGCAAACCAAGCTACAATGACCACCAAGCACCATTAAATTCATTTGTTTTGTTCTCGTAAGACAAAACCGTATGACAAATTACAAAAACAAAAGTACGTCTCCAAAATACAACCTCAACCTCGCTAGTAGTGTGTTCTTTGAATAGTGATAGTTTCTCAAAAAAATAAACTCATAATCCATCTTGTATTCACCATAGTAATACCAAACAACATGTTTGTAAGCCTACAATAACAGTTTAATGGTAAGTAAAAACTGTTCAACTTCAAAAATTACTAGAAATACATTTTAATAAATTACACCCGGATTTCTGAATTTAGAATATAATAACATTCAGGTTTAAGTTTTCAAAATTTTAACATTAGGGTTCCTAATTTTTAAAATTTTAACATGAGAACTCTTTTCTGAATTTTTTATTATTAAATTATTTTAAATTTTCAATTATACCTTCCCCTCTCTCTGTACTTGCGGAGAGTGGTGAGTGTATAATTGAAATTTTAAAAAATTAATAATAAAAAATTAAAAAGAACTCAAATATTATAATTTTAAAAATATAAACTTGAGTGTTATTATACGCTAAACTCAGAGAACCAAGTGTAACTCAACCTTTTAATAATGCACCTTAAGCGCTCTTTGTTGAACATAACTAAAGCTTCTGATCACCTGGTCATCATCCTATGATAAAATAGAAGTTCCTCTTCTGAATCAATAATTAAAAGAAACCTTCATATTACAAACTAAAAACAAAAATAACAAACTTACAATCATTTTGCAATAATTTTTGCCCCACTGAAAAGAGAAAAATGAAATTTTTTAAAATTTGGTTATTTACAACTACTAGATCTCACAATAGGCATCCACATTAGACAATTAAAATTACCGTGGTCACTTATTTGCAAACATGCTGCGGATACGTTTTGTCCACCTCCATTACAACGTACCCACATCAATCGGAATTGGCTCGTTCTGAAAAAAAAAAACAAAAACAAACGTAAACAAAGACATTAAAAAAATACCAAATGATAAGCATGCAAATTGAAGCAAGTATTAACTTGCATACAGAGCTGGATGTCAGGACTGTGAGAAAATTGGATAGCCTTCATCGAATACGATACCTGCAAACGCTTGTGACCAGCCGTGTGATGCAAAAACGCATATTCCACTTCTATCTCGCTTTCCTTTCGCCACACCATAATCACATGTTACCAATTCTTGATGAATTTAAAAAAAAATCCTAATAACATCTGAAGGCAACCAAGTAAACTGTAAAGAATACTTAAATGTATAATCTCCTTAATCAATTTTTTGGGCAATTTAGAGAATCTTTTATGACAGTCATTAACAATTTTATCAGGTATGCCAACAGAACTTTTAAAGTTCTTTGCAAGGACAAATAATTAAGTCATGCTGCAAACAAACAAAGAATGAAAGAAAAAGAAAAACTATAATTAGGAGCTCAATCAAAATTCTTGAAGGTTATTTCAAGAATGAAAAAGTTTAAAAACAGCATACCGTCTCAGTGTTCCAACATTCAACAATTTCATAAACTGAGAATGCACTTGAAGAAACAGGAGTAGATTTCGACAATCCACACAATTCTATCAAAAAATGAACAAAAGGATAAGAAAATGCATAAAATAGGAAAACACATGCATGGTAGTTAGCTTCCCATCGTAAAGAAATTATTTGGCCATAACATTTAGCTTACACCATGCTAGAGGTGACAGATCCATCTATTAGGTTTATCCACACATAACAATCAAACATTTGCAAATGATAACATATATAGCACATAGCTCACAACTTCTCCCCACCACATAATCACTCATAACTTCGAACTTGCTAAGAACTATTCCTCGTGTCATATCTAAACAAGGTAAACCATAAGCACATTTGCAAATGATAACATATAGGCTCAATTCAGAAAAAGAAAAGTTGTTATTCAAACAAATTTCTACAAGAAAAAACATACATGTTTCCCATCCATCTCAACCAACATTATTAGCATTTTCTAGTTTTTAAAAAAATTCTTATCAGAATAGAGTTATGGAATTTGACTTAGTTTGCATTACAAGCAACAAGTTAGACTATCCACCCTGATTATTTCAACCTTCTATCAACAAAAGAAAGTTATCAAGAAATGAAACAGCACAGATTTGATCAACCAATCGGTTGTTTTATACAATGCCCTGAAACTGATATAAAGTAGGGTCAAAGACATGATAACATCAATGACTTACAACAAACTATCAATATGTAGAAATACAAATATTTTATAACAAATATGAATATTTTCTATTAACCACAACAGATGATCCATAATACCTTCTCACGTTCTTCAAACATCTTGCATGTATAGTATCCATCAATAAAAGGCTGATTCACACAATTAAATGAGCCATAGGCATAAACATCAAGTTTGAATAGAGAAACAACCAATGCAAAATGCATCAGAATCATTACCCCTAGAATAAAAACCTTTTCCCTGGTGATGTGTTTCCTGAAAGCTAATTTAAGCATGCAGCCATGTTCCTACATTAACAAGTAGTCATCAGAATGCTAACCGGACTTTTAGCAAATAATTGTACCAGATTATGTGAAGCTACCTTGGCTCTTTTCGGAGATCATGGTTTTTCTATCATTGAAAACCATCCCACCATCCACTTGAAACAAATTATAGAAATTTGAACAAAATTTATAATTCATGTATGCAAATGAATAATTGGTACTTACCCTCATGCTATGTCCATAAATATAGTCTTGGCTGGCACCATTAGAATAACAGTCTCTAACAAACCTATTCCTTTAACGTCTACAGCCACACAAAAAGATTAGCATTAAATAAGATGGAGAATAGACCGTCCCCTTGAAAGTTGGGATGGCACAAATGCAAAGAAAATCAACAAAATGAAGGCCTCAATCAGTTATTACCTTCAATTCTACAATAGTATCCATGGACTTCACCAGTCATTCCCCATACCATTCAGTGGCATGCAATAAATAAAAAGCATTTTTCAAAAACCTGCAACATGATAATTTCAGTACCATTAGTGGTAGTTGTGAACAACTGACAAGTATTAT
This sequence comes from Apostasia ramifera, assembly GCA_019297695.1. Classification (NCBI taxonomy): domain Eukaryota; kingdom Viridiplantae; phylum Streptophyta; class Magnoliopsida; order Asparagales; family Orchidaceae; genus Apostasia; species Apostasia ramifera. Next base: position 43,278 of record JAEMOT010001514.1, on the reverse strand, counting down.
TTACAGTCTTACAGTGACTAAATAATCTGACTCCCACTTAGGAATAACTTTCCAAAAAATTGATTTCTCACGAATAGCTTCTAGATCAATAGGAACCTGAACAAGCAGAAAAATCAACCATGAGCCCATCATTTTGCTACGATTTCACGTTAAAAAAAGAAATAATGAGACAATGGACTATATAGGAGGGGGGAAAAAAAGAAACATTTACCTTCATGGGAGTACATAAGACCACTTTTTCCATTTCCCTCAAAGTCAAATCAAGGTCTCCATATGGAATATCATTAAGGAAAAGATTGGCCTCATTGATCAAACCTGACACGTGGCTGATTAGGCTAATCCGCCAACGGGGGTCACCTGAATTCCGTTCCTGTAGCCAGTACCTCTTATCATGTCACAGCCTTATCCATGTGAATTTGCTTCTCTGAATTTTTGCCTAAACTTGTTGCATTACTTGCTTGTTATGGCCTACTGATCTAACCTATATGTTGATTTTATTAATTTTTTTGGCAAGTATAGAAAGAAGTTGTGAATTGCTAATCATATTGTGAGGTTGAAAGAAGGTGATCCTATGGTGACATAAATGTTGATGCTTATGAGAAAAACTTAAATTTTGATTAATTTTTATCGTATTTGAAGGTTAATTATTAATTATAAGAAGAAATTTGTGAATTGTTAATCAATTTTGCAGAAGCTATTGTTAGGCTAAAGATGGTAATTCTATGGTAAGTTAAATGTCTATGCTTATGTTTTGATTCATTTTTACCCATTTAAAAATTATTAATTAATTACAGAAAGAAATTCGTGAATTGTTACTCAATTTTGTTGTGGAGGCTACTGTGATCCTGTTGTGAGTTACTTAGATCATTGCATCAACATCTTATCTTAAGTGACGGGCTATGAAGCATGGACACTTCAAGAACCACGCCGTGTCCGTGTCGGACACGCGGGGACACCGTGTCTGACACGCCACGTGGCGTGTCCTAATAAAATAATATTAAAAAAACTAAAGGATATTTTTTGGACATTGAGACACCTTAGGACACTTCTAAGACACTTCTAGGATACTTTTGAGACACTTCTAAGATACTTCAGGGATACAGGACACTTCTAGCATACATAAGATAGAATTGGATATAGTTAATATTAATGTTAAATTTATTTATTAATATTATATATTTTTAATAAAATTTATGGATATATCTCTCTCATTTTTTTTATTATCGTTAAAATTTTATTTAATAAAATTAAAAATATATCTCTTATTATTGTTAAAATTTTACCTAATATAAGTCAAAATTCTAAGTTAACCAAGTTAAATCAAATTTCTTCCTCCTTTGTTGCCCTTAAACCTTACGAAAATGAACCAATCGAAAAAAATTTAAAACTCAAGCTTCACCTTTATCCTTTTTTCATCTTCAATACCGATAGCTCTTACTTTCTCTTATTATCGTGCTCACTGTAATTATCCTAATAAGCAAAATTGTATTTTCTCTTATTCAAAGTGAACCCTAAATTTATAACTCAAATCTTTTTAATGCTGACCACGTTTGTTCTCAAGTTCTCATCTTGATTCTATGAGACTTCAGTGCTATTTACAAGTTGTTTATACTTAAAAATTTAAATTTGTATTATGTTATATATATATATATATATTTAAGTATAAATTGTTAATTTTATTATTGTATTTGGTGTGTCATGCCGTACCTGTGTCCTATATTTTTGAAAATCGCCGTGTCGTGTCGTGTCCCATGTCTCCGTGTCGTGTTCGTGCTTCATAGGTGACAGGATTTCATTTTCTATGCATGACTTAATCGTTTAGGTAGTAATATACATATAATGTTATCTTACTAAATTATCATATTTTACCATAAGTTACATCTAACACAGCAGTACTACATATTGGATCTCCACCATGAAAGGTGGGGATGCAGCAGTTAATGGGGCTTCATTGTAAGAGTCACGAAGATAAGAGATACAAGTTGTAGGTTCTGAGAGGATTGAACTATCCATATATTAAGAAAATGGCAAGATCACAATAGTGCTCAAGAACAAAGATAACAGCATAATTCAATCATGCTACTAGATAAACATGAAGTGTGACCATTCACGAGTCCACAGTATCATCAATCACAGGCCCTCTACTTGAATTTACAAGGATATAGCTTCTTGTAATTTCATAATCCATATATATACTGTTAAGCAGGTAAGCACTAAGAACTTGTTGACAAAAGAAAGACGGATGCATCTGAGATCTCATTTGAGGAATTTAAAATGTTTATGACTTACAATTAGGTCATTTCATTTTTTTAATTATTGATGATGGCTAGTCTCTTTGATAAAAAGCTGATATGCGGTTTAATTTATCCAATTCCGGAGGACTGGTTATATGCATAATTAAAATACAATATCATCTCATATCTACTACCCCTTAGAAAATAATTCATGATTTGCTACGACAATAATGAATGAAATGGATTTGCAAAATAAAATGCTTATAAATTAATGCATAATATCTGACCACATCAGTCTTTATTAGCATTTCCACCATTGTAGCTATTCTATATCAAGTAACAGGCTGCTTACCATTGGCTTTAAAAAATTATCGAGAATGAAATTTAAGTATTATTTAAAATACGAGGATATTGACTTTACAGTGATTGATAAGGTGGGAATACTATACTTGTCACGAAATTTTGAAGTACAGTAGCCTAATACAAATTATAGTATAGAAGGTTCATCTTGAATGAAGCCTTCAATCTGTGAAATATGAAATATATATAGTAATGTGTAGTCAATATCAACTTATGTAAAATCAAATGTAAGAGAATGCAATGATGAACAAATGCTTGATATTTTTTTTTTCTTCTTTCTGATATCAAAGATAAATATAAAGATTGATTAGTGCGACTCAAAGCAGCTACCATTATAAGCATGATAATAACTCTTTTTCACCCCCATTCAATCAAAAGTTAAAGAAGACACAGTTACCATTATCTCGGCATACAGAAAACCAATTCGAACAACTTGAACTAATTAATCATATTTCAATCAGAAGATTGCATGTAATTGGAGTAAAGGCCATGCCTAACATAGATCTTACAAATGAGAAAGCCATGCTTCATATAACCCTGCTTTCATGAACTGATCTGCTTCCACTATCCTTCTAGCGGTGACCAACAAAAGCAAGGCAGCCAGTTCCGTCATCATCTCTGTGAGAACTCTCTGATCAAATAACAAACACAAACTCAGTGAAGTTCTCAGAAAAACATATTTTGTAACTCCCACAATCATAAAATTGAAGAGTCACATCAGATTTACATGCACAAGAAGTTGAAATATATATCAAGCGATCAACTGATGAAAGAACGTAATGCTTCAAAAATTGAAAATGCCAAGCAATGTAACTGCCTACTCTGGAAATAAAACAAGAGCCACATAATCAATTGTAAACAAATAAATACTTCATCCAAGAAGGGATGAATGTATAGATTACCTCAACTGAAGAACCGATATGTCGGGCTTCAAGGAGGACAAAAGAGAAGGAGAAGATGCGGAAGTAGAGTAGGAGAAGAAGCGGAAGTAGAGAAGGAGAAGATGCGGAAGTAGAGTAGGAGAAGAAGCGGAAGTAGAGAAGGAGAAGAAGCGTAGTCTTCTTGCTTTTGTTTCTCAGCAGAATAAACTATGGAAAACCGCCTCTTGGTCTTTGCGCAATCGCTGAGCTCGACCACCAGCGTCCTTCTGGTCCAGGTGGAGGACGATACAATGCTGCTACTTCAGCTCTCGAACCTCTGGCGGAAACTCCCGTGCCAAAGAATTTATATAATGAATACCACATAATGTGATAAAGACTTAATTATTATTATTATTGTTACATATATGCTTTGAGTCAAATAAATATGAGTCTTGAGAATGTAATTAATGTGACTTTTTAAACTTAACAAGAAACAATAAACCTGTTTATTTGATCAAATTAAAATTAATTTAATTTAATTTTAAATAGAAATATCATATTATGTAAGTATCAAAATAATAATTAATTTATATTATATTTTTTAATAATTAAATTTATTTTATATTATTTATAATTTTTAATAAAAAATAATATTCATCAAAATTTAATTTTAAGCTTATTAAAATTAAACTTTGCTCAGAATTCATGAAGCTTAAATTTTGAAATTTTTTTAATTTTATTGAGCTTTTCATGGATTTTTTACTAGTTACAAAGAATTTTAAAATACTTCCCTCACTTTATTGAGAGACATCATAAAATTTTTGTTTATTGGTCAAATTAATTTTAAAGTACACCTGGCAAGTCAAACTGCATTAACAACCTATGTTGATTTTTGATTTCCAAAATTGCTATGATGCTTCTTAAAAGAATAATTTAACATTTTTTTGGCAAACCAAAGTAGTATTCTTTAGTCCCGTAAAAAAAAAAAAAAAAAAAACATATTTTGCACATCTAAAAGTCTCAAGTTCAAATTAGCTTTGCAATTTTTAAATAGAATGAAAAAAAATTTGTGATGCGCAAGAAAAATAAAAAAATACAGTAAATCTCAACGTTGGGCAACTCAATGCAATTTATCTAAGAAATCATAATAATAAGCATAAAAGCTCATGAAACACAGCAAAAAAAAAAAAAGAATCCATGATTCATATCATACAACACAATAGAAAAAATTCAACGCCAGCACATTTTACATCAGGCTCTCGGTGAACGAATAAAATCGCCACTCCGAACATTGCAAGAATATATCTAAAACATGTAGAGAAAAAAAAAAAAAAAAAATCATTCCCCAACTTCAGTGCCCAGAAACCAGCCTACAAAAGAAATTAGGCTCCACATTTCAAACGTGTGCCAATTGCCTCTTTCCCATCTCTGAGCTTTTTTTCTTTTTTTTTTTTCTTTTTTGCCCAGCAGAGTAGATAATGGCTCTGTTCGAATCAAAACCACAGCACCTTTCGTTAGGAAGTAGAAACAAAATTCTGTACCATTGTTTGGATCAAAACATCATGCCTGTGATAGAAAGTGATTTCAGTGATTTCAGTAAAGTCCAAGAAACAACAGTTGTTTAGCAAAATTATATATAATATCACAAAATATTAAACAGCAGCAACAAACTAAACTTTTATCCCACTAAATGGACCCTACATAAATCATTTATTTTATTGCACTCTATCAAATAATAAATTTCTATTTATCTTCAAATATATAAAATCATTTCTTATAACTTCTTGTTATGTCTTTTTTGGCTTTCATCTTACTCTTTTTATACAAGCAAGATCAAATAATTCAATTTTCCTTACTGGAGCTTCTATCGGCCTACAATTTATATATTCAAATCATTAACTGACTCTCTCTGGACTTATTTTTACTTAAAGGCCACTCCAACCTTCTCCATTTCATTTAATATTAAAATTTAATTAAATTTCACATCACATATATTTCAAAATTAAAAATTACCTTTGTTTCATTTACTATATATATATATATATATATATACTAAAATAATAACTAATTAATTTTATTATTAACAAAATAAACAAGTAATTTCACGTCCCCACGCATTCTAATATAATAATCTTTATTTTTATCATGGAGATCTTTTAATTAAAAAATACATTAGAAGTTACATAAAATAATTTTGTGAAAAATATTTTCAAAAAGAGAAATACTTACCTATTAAAATAGCACTATTTAGCAAATGTCGTGATTCTAACATGTGAAACACCATAAATTTTATGCTTGCTATTTTTTGCTAATTCATAAGCTAGATTCACTTTGAAAATAAATTGAAATCGTATATATGAAACTCTCTTCGTACTTGTCAAGGCAATAATCTGACTCTATTCGAGATCTGAACCAACCCGGATCTAATCCAAATTAGATTTGGATCAAGGTTGATCCGATCCAATATGTGATTTGATTTGACTATCAATGAATACGAATGTAGGTTAAGGTTGATCCAATTCGAATCAGACCCATTTACAAGCCTAAGCATTTACACGGATGCGTTAAAGAAGAGTCATTTAACAATAAATTATATAATCGGATAATATCGAGAAATGAAGAAGAAAATCAAACTTTTTTCTAAGAATTTACCATTGGTATCGGAATATGGAGAAGAATCAATGAGATCAAATACAAACAGATGCAGATGACTGCACCAGCAATCAAGTTTTGCAAGAGGCGATTGTCGTCCTTCGCTGGGATGAAAGCATTTTTTAATGTACTAGTAAGCTCGAAGATCCTGTATGATATCTGCAAATGGCAATAGGGTCTAAATTTGAACTTTAGGACTTCTAAAAAATAATGCAAAAAACAAATGCAGAGGAATGAATGCTTACAAATAGGTAGATTACGGTTGTAAGCATGAAATTGAGAAGAGGGTAGTTTGGAATAAAAGAAAGCAGCCATTTAGGTTGACCATTTGGCCTGCTTGACCTGCAAATACAAACGAAAAGAAATGCTGAGAAAAACTGAATTATAATAAGAAAATAACAAGGTAACAGAGTGATTTTTACAAAGCATTTTAGATATTTTTAGAAGGGTTTCTACTAGCATGCCACAATAAACTTATCTAATTACGCACAAAATACCCAAATTTATAAATTACACGAGCTAAGAGGAATTCCACTAATTTTAATTGAATTTTCTCTTTTAATCTTCAAGCTTAAATCTAAGATAATACTTTTAATGAGTTAATTTAGCTCAATTAGAACTATTTATTTGAATATATGAGAATACTATATTTGAAATTTGTTAACTTTTGGGTGTTGTATATGTAATTTATAAGTTTTGATTTTGTATATAATTAGGTAAATTTGTTATTTGGTAGAACAAAGGATTCATAAGCCTACCACCCAGTGTGATAAAAGACTTGGTTTATTGTTGTTGCGGTTGTTATATGTAATTAGATAAGTTTATTGTGACAGAGTAAAAAAAAAACTCATTTTTAAAATCACAGGAAAAGACCCTCCCATCTTCTTCTACAGAATTCAAGATTCCATGAATGAAAGTCAAACTAGACCATGTTCTTTTATTCCAATTAAACTAATTTTATAATTTTGTTTAGCACTGAAAAATTTTAAGAAATAAAGGACATTTATAAAACGCACAAATGCCCATACCTTAGCCAGATATGGATCTGAGAGATATAGGTCTCCAATGTTATCTTACCAAGCCACCTAGGTTGAAGGAAAGTAACAATACAACATAAAAGTTAAATGGTAAATATGTCTAACAGTTGTAGAGAAAAAAGAAATGTATTCCATGCTGCTTTGGGTAACTTACGCAAAAAGAGTCAAGGAATAATTTCGCAGCTGCTGTGAAACATTTCTTAAACCAATATAAACACTAGAATGCATTAAAAAATAATCAGTATGAAAAACAGCAGCAATCTGCAAATATAAGGGATATAAATTTCACAAGAATGCTCTGCCTACTTACGTGATAGGTATCCATGATGTGTATGGATGGTATTTATTGTAGGTAATCTTGTCTAACTTGTAGATGTATTCATACCATGAAAATCCAACCTTATAAACGAACAAAAAAACTAATTAGGCGCATTATAAACCGTCAGAATCCAAATCATTTCCAGAGTTATCCAATAAAACGAAAGAGCAGCTTACCACTAAACAAACAACAAGTATGCCTGTTTTAATTTTCAATCTCAGCTTAGCTTCTGCTTCTTCCAGCTTTTCCATCCATCTCTCAACCTGCCAAGAAAGATATTTGAAAAATCTAAGAAACCCAGTCATGGTAGAAAACACAAATCTGTAGCTCTATAGTGAGAAAGATTTAATTGAAGATGCAAGATATATATATATATATATATATATATATATATAAAGGCATAGTCGAATAATGATATATTAGAAATATCAATTTGCATAGCATACATTTGGATGGAAGTATGCATATATCATTCCTATGATCCAGATATAGCGATCGAGACCAGATCTGAAGTGCCACTCATGCAAAAAGGATAGGTTTGCTTTAGAAGGTTCTGGATCTTTGTACCCTGCAGCCAAGATGCACGAATAAAAGTCACTTGCCCAGTCAACTAGATAAGAGAGCGTCTCTGGAAATGTTAAAAGAAACAAACCTAAAAGAAAGGTGAAGGGGCTCCATAGAAGTTCAAAAACTCCAGGAACTTCCCAAATCAGAAACACCACCAGAAAACAGGAGATGATCTTCACAGCCATCACTGAAGCAAGCTCATTGTATTTGTTGAAGATGCCAAGTGTAACGTATACCATTAGTGTGAACAATGTGTGCATCGGACAGATATAATACAACATGTAATCATTGTTGAGAACAATGCAACAAAAGGTGACAAAGAAATTCAGTCGCCACATCATCTGCATATATATATTGAGCATTTTTTTATGCAGTAATCAGTAAAAATAAATTTACACCATGAGCTTTGAAATGATATTCAAGAATAAGAATCCTCTGGGCACCTGAGCAAATCGGGCAAGGCTGAAATCCTTCCTAATGTAATAATAAGAGAAGTTCCCAAATCCAGTCATCCAGACGTATGAAGCAATGAAGACACGTATGGCATTGTAAATCTCAGCGGCAGCAAAATAGTGGTACATCAAAAATAAGACCTATCAGAATTGAACAACGATATCAACCATTTGAAATTTTTCCCTATTCACAAGAATGAGAATTCTCACTCTTGAATTCATGAAAAGCTTATTCCAATTGCTTCATTGGTTACTAAAACACAATCATGCGAATAGATTACTGAACACAGCAGAGCACACCTTACAGTTCCTCATTTTAATCCATCCTATCAGAATTATCAATCAGCTGATGTTAACTAAAATTATTGTATATACACCTTTGCAGCCAGTGTTGCATCCCACTCCACATCTTGCACTCAATATCAGTTCTCTGGCAGAAAAGCTCCTATATTTTCATTAAATATGAACGTAGACAAAGTACATACTTTAAGAGGCTTTCACATATCCGGAGTACTTTTTCAATACGTATTTTAACCCGACCCATATACATAACCGGATATAAAGTACATAACTGCAGGAACAATCCAAGACGGAAAAAGAAGAGGAAAACAGTGTTTCTTATCATGTGCTAAGATTATATATTAGGAGCATGAATAAGGATCATGAGCTCCATCAAGGCAGCGTTTTGTGGCAATCCACTCAAGGGCAAAAAACCTATCGACATACTTATTTTACGCTAATAAGAAGCCAAAAGACTGATTTTATTTTGACTTCATCTCTCAATTAGGTAGTGATAGTTTGTTTAAATTTTAAATATTTATTATTTTAAACTTAAATAAATTTTATAGTAATTCCACCATTATCGATAATTAGTTAGAATTTTTTTATTAATATTAGCCTAAATTTTCACTAGATTAGTTGGGCAAGTTGTTATAAATATAATATCATTGTATTTAAAACTTTTGATGATTGAATAAAATTCTTTAGTTTTTTCTTATTTCTTCTCGTCCTCTTCCCTTATTTCTGATTCTTCTCTATTTCCATACACGTTCTCATCATCTGGTATCAGATCTTTGATATTCTGGTTTGAGAAATCGTTATTTTATATTATCAAGTCAGTTGAATCTCATGAGGTTAGCCGCTCCATTGCCCAACGCGCACACAGGCCCGCATCCAGCCCCTTATGTGCACAGGATTGTGTCCAACACCGCACGCTCATCACACATAGCCCGACCTGTGTGCATGCTACTTGTGCTGCCCCACACACACTAATGCACAGCCTACTCTGTGTGCCCAAGTCTAACCGACTTAGCATGTTCCTGACCTATGTGTTGCACATGTCCACCTGTGCGCATGCTTGCCTTGCATGTGTTTGAGGGAGTCCTTGGGACACGCACACCACTAACAGTCCTTTGGTTGCATGTAAATACCACTAACCATTTTTTAACAGAATACCTTAATAACTAGCAGATTATGGAAAACAATATAGTTCAAAATGCACTTGCAAGTGTAATTTCTTTAACTTTAAACCCAAGTTTTATTTATTTTAATTAATTTATTTTACTATATTTGTATTTAATCCAAGTTAATAAAAAAATAAAAAAGAAACTGCATGCATCTCTGCATTCAATTGCACATTTTTATATCCTTTCATACTGCTTGCCTCGAATTTAAAATATTTTCATCATCTATTAGAATTCCTTATCATAACATCATCATAAATTTAAATTAAATTTTGTTTAGCAATTTTGAGAACTATGCATTTTTGTTTTATAAAAAAAAAAAAAAGAACTATGCATTTCTTTATTTGCATTTTTTTATTTTCACTTTTAGACCTATTACTGAACCACCAAAATGCAAATACATTCAAAAGTGAGATGTATTACCTTCAAGGATGAAATTAAAAAATATATAATTTGTAACATTTAGATATAATGCTCAATACCATATTTAGATATAGTGATCAATACCATAGGTAAATCTCTCAAGTAGAGCATTATTCATCCAGGTCAACCTTGCATTCCTAAAAACTTATCCATATGGTTTGTAAAGAGTATTCTACCTATAGCTCAGTATGCATTTGTTAAACCCACCACTAACAAGAAGGTTGGTGACTTGTTTGGTTAGAGATTGTTTTGGGAGAAAATGTATTGTTGATTATGTATAATGTGAAATAATTTTTTTATAATTTAAGAGTTATGTAGGATGTGAAATAAAATTAATTTTTAATGTCACAATTTGGGATTAAATAAAATAAAATTAATTTTTAATATTAAAACTATAAATAAAATTAAATAAATATAAAAAATTGATGGGTTGTTTTTAAAGGCTTGAACCAAGCAAGCCTGAGAATTATCCCAAAAGATATATTCAACGATGAAAAGGTAGATGAACATCATGTATATGCTCCACTTAGACCTCACTGAGCAATATTTAAGAACATAGGTCAGAAAGCACGTGAGAGTCATTATCAACCCAAATTACTAACTTTAGAAGACGAGGATAGTCCCTATCAAAAAAAAAAAGAAGAAGATGAGGATAGTTATAAGAAAGTTAAAATAAATGTCAATAATTTTAAAGTAAAATTGAATCCTACTGTTTTTTCTCGATTGGATTAATAGTTCAAAGGATTATTTTGACTGGTATCAAATGACTAATAGAGAGTAAAATTTGCTAAAATGAAGTGAGCAGATCCTAAAAGTATTAGTATAGTGCGAAAATGAGAATAGAATAACTTTGAGAAGGTACTTATTACACAGTGGAAAGTTATGAAATCAAAACTCAGAAAAATATCTCCTCGCTTATTATGAAGACCAACTATATGATCAATTCCTAGATCTTCATTAGACTTCTATCGTTACTTAGTATATAAAGATGTTTGATAAACTAAAGGTACAATTAGATATCTAAGAGGATTCTCGCCACATTTAAAAGAATTATTTCAGGTCTAAGAAATATATTAGCAGAAGGTCATAGTTTTGACTCTCTTGAAGATGTCTATTAGAGTACTTTACATGTTGAGAAGTATCTTAAGAGTTACCCTCAGCATTCAACCTAATACCTCTAACAAAGCTAAATCCACTTATCCACCTAAGTGCAACACCCCATCTACACCTGCACAAAATTAGAATTTCTCATAATCTACTTCTTGATCACCAAATCTAGATTTTTAGACTCTAATGGTAACACTCACAATATCACTACATTTATCTAATATCTTGTTGTCCACAAACCCTAGTACTAGAACATGATCTTATATGTCAGAGTATGAAGATCTAATAGTTAAACAAGCCACATATTCTGGTGATGAGGATTCTTACCACCTTTTATGCCCAATTAGATATTTATTTTGGATTGCAAGCTATCATAAGTTGTACCTTTCATTTTCTATAGATTTGTGTGTGGATGTTGGGTTCATTTTCATGGAAACAATTAACTCTTGTTTGGGATTACTCTAAGTCTTACGCCCTCTAATAAATTTGCTTGGATTGCTAAAATCTCATGATTCCTACTTTTAGTTGTTCCCTAATTCTTACTAAATTGAATTGCAAATTCTATGCTAGCTCTATGTTCCTTACATTTTTAGCTTTCCATAATCTAAGTTAGCGTACTTGAATTGCAAATTGCATCCCCAACAACATTTCATAGCATTTAGTTGGTTTTACAATTAAGTTTACATCATTTGGTTTATGAAATGCTCCTAACAAAATTAAGAGAGTGATGACACATGTGCTGCAACCTTTTATAAGAAAATTTTTGTGATATATTTTAATAATATTCTTATATATAGCAAGTCTAAATCTCAATTCAGATCGCATCATTTTCTCAACTCTTAGAACATATAAGCTTCAAGCTAATCTTAAGAAGTGCAGTTTTCTATAATCTAATATTCCTTTTCTGAGATTCATAGTCTTCCCAAAATATCTCGATTGATACAAACAAACAGAAAGCAATCAAAGATTGGTTTAAACTAATAATTATCCTTGAAGTAAGAAGTTTTCACTATTTAGTTATATTTTCTAGAAGATTTATCCGATGATTTAGTTCAACTATAGCTCGTATAACTAAATGTTGACTCCTCTATGAGTTGAGCTTTTGAGGACAAAGTAAAAAAATGACTAATGCACATGTCTTGAAATATCTAGATTTTAGTAAAATTGTCTAGGTGACTTTGTGAAAACTTAAAAATAGGCATATGAGTATTGAGTTAAGAAGGTCATTCAATAGCTTACTTTAATGAAAACCTTTCCAAAACAAAGCAATGCTATTCCACTTATTATAAAGAATCTGATGTCACTGTACAATCACTTAGATACTAACGATTTTATTTTTCTTTCTATAAAGTTTGTATTAGTTTTTTACCATTTATCATTGTGATATCTTCAGTCTTAGACTTTCTAGGCATGCCAAATGGGTAGAGTTCTTTACTGAGTACACATTTATACTAAAACACAAATTAGTGTGGAAAATAAAATTATTAATTGCCTTAGTCAAATCGTTAGAGTACTTCATAGCATGAACATTGAAGTTGTTCCATTTGATAAAATAAAAGATAAGTATGAATCTTGTCTGGATTTTGGTATGATTTTTCAAGAGATTCACTAGGATAATCTAACAAGATCATGAGTGTTTCTTATTCATGATGGATATTTTTTAAAAGCACACCTTTATATTCTTAAGAGATATTTCGTCTGGAAAATGCATGCCACGAGACTCGCTGGACATTTAGGTCAATATAAAAATTTACCTTAGTTTCTAATAGGTTTTATTGTCCTGCTCAACATAAGTATGCCACTAGTTTTTTTTCAATATCGTACTAGCCTGATCGCTAATATTATGAAGAAAAACGCAACATTTTATGCATATTTATTGCTACCTTATGCATCTTGGAAAGATCTAACTATTAATTTTTATCTTCAAATTACGCAAAACTGTTAAAGTTCATGATTCTATCTTTATGATTGTTGATAGGTTTTTAAAAATAGCACAATTCATTTCTCGTAATAAAATTAAAAACACATCTCATATATCTAGGTTGTTTTAAAAAATGTTATTAAATTATATATATTTTTTTTGATAGAAATGTCAAGTTTATTTCTTATTTTGGAAAACCACGAGAAAATTATACAAATCTGAGTTTAAATTTTCATATGCATATCATATACAAATAAATGGTTAAATTAAGATTATGAACTATAATTTAATGATTTGATGAGATAACTTGCGCGAGATAAACTTGAGAATTAGAATATTATTCCACCTAGTACTAAATTTGCTTGTAATAATTCTGTTAATGAATCCACTATTATTAATCCTTTTGAACAAGTTTATGATTGTAAACTCGATAGTCCACTTGATCTTATTTATTTATCTCCTAATTTATGCATTTTTGACTTTGCTAATATGATAATTTGTACTTTCTCTGAGCGACTACTTAAAAATTCCTTCATGAAATTCCACGCAAGAGATATTTGGCTTTTACGCTATCCTTGATAAATTTAGATCGGATACTTACTTAAATTGTCTAATTATTTTAAAATTAGTCCTATTTTTAATGTGAAAGATTTAATACCATATCAAAGTACCTTTGAACTACTCAGTTGTATAGTTTTACTCTAACAAGTATTTCTATTCCAAAGGCTTCTCCACTTCTTCAGTACGAAGCCTAGATTAAGAATATTCATGTTAATGAGATTGTGAGCACAACTAATGCTGAATATTGCCATAATCTTGTATAGTGTAAAAGTTGACTAGTATCTGATGCTATTTTGATCATTGAGGGCGAGTGCAAAAAATTAAACTGAGTCATCCTATATTCCTATCTACAATCTACCTTAGAGTCGAATTTTCTTCAATCGAGAGGAAATGATAATGATCTAGCTAAAGATGAAAAGGACTATCAATGCACTTATTTCACATGCAAAGTGAGGCAGAATGATTTATTTTGAGTTTACCTCTTAGTTAGATAATGATAGTTTATTTAATTTTAAATATTTATTATTTAAAATTTTAAAAAAATTAAAATAATTTCACTAGTATGGATAATTAGATAGAATTTATTTTTTTAATTATTAATATAGATTTTTTCTAGATTAGTTAGGTGAGTTGATTATAAATAAACCTCATATCATTGAATTTAAAAACTTCAAATGATTGAACAAAGCTATCCCTAGTTTTCTCTCATTTCTTCCCTTCTTTTATCATTTTTTTTCCTTATCTCCTTTCTTCATACACGTTCTATATCATTTTTGTAAATATCTTTGTGGTATGATTTACCAAAAGAAATCAACATGTGGACATTTGGTGAAGTAGAGTGGAGTAACAATTGATTCACATGTTTATTGTGATAATATATAAAAAGCAAACATCTAATCAACATTATTCTAGGCGATTAACTATAAAAGAGGAAGATGACAAGCAAATATTCAAACTAGGTTAGTTAAAGACCTGCATCCATCCCTTCCACTCTTCTGTTTGATGCCGATTTAAGTAAAGGATGGACTTTCCGGAGAATGCTGACTTGTCATGGTGCTTTTTGAGAGAAGTCATTGCTGATGCTATAATAAGAAGAAGGTAGAGAAAGAGAAATAGGTCGCGGCTGTAACTCTGGAAAATTCAAAATCATGCATGTAAAGACATAGGTAAGTATTCACAAGTGTCGAAATGATCAACAAAATTCAAATTCATGGTACTCTAATTTCTTGATCAAAAATTTAAGATTAGTAACTAAGTAAAAAAAGTTGTTAAGAACATGCTAAAATTGCAAAACAATTATTATCAACCAACACATTGCATTTGAGTTGGAAATTATATTCGAAACTTGAAACTTGCTTGATAATCACTTGAATTTTACTCAAAAAATCATGAACACCTCTGCACATTGCAACATATGTGGTGTCATGTACTCTTGTCATATTCGTGTTTCCAAGATATTTTTATTACATTGAGCAAAAACTATAGTAAATTATACTATTACCTATCATTTAATTGTTATATCTGTGGCATGTCTTGTCATGTTTGTTTCCTAAAATTGAAAAAGTTATCGTGTCAGTGTGTCATGTTGCATCCCTATTTCCTCATGTCGTGTCCATGCTTTCTAGATTTTACTTAATTTGAAATGAACTAGATTTCTGAGCCTTTGTTTAGTTGAAGGCCATTTTAGTCATAATTTTTATATTCTGTAGAATATAAAATAAAATTAATTGATGTATTGAGAAATGAGTAGAATATGATATAAAGTGAATTTTTTATATTAAAATTTATATATTGAGGATGAAAAAATAAAAATTTATTTTATTTTAATTTTTAAAAAATGACTATAGCCAATCTGGCCTCCAACCAAATAGAGGCTAAGTAATTCAAAGTTAATTCGTCCATAATGAAATCCATAACTCGAAAGGACTACATATATAAATGAATATATATATATATATATATGAAAGTTTATAGGAATGAATGCTTATGCAAATACATATGTAAATTTGATGTTTACAAATATCTTATTGAGAGGGTAAGAAAGGGATTAAGGCATACACACTACAAATATACAATCCAATTAACATTATTATATAAAATTTATGTAACACGTACAGTGCATATTTATTCAATGTAAGAACAGTAACATGTACAATGCATTTGATTGTGACCTATAAATTGTTAATCTACTCAAAATATCAAACTTCAATGTCAGATTATGGTCAACTCAACTTAAAGCCATCCCTAGACTGTATGCTGCTTCTTATAGAATGACAGCTCAATCTTCCACAGATAAACACAGCAGAAGAATAAAGTACCAATTTCAAACCAAAATTTTGATATGCTGAATGCAAATATGCAGACAATTACACACAATCACACTTGAAATAAAACTGTGCAATAAGATATATGCTAATTTTTGCTTATCAAAACATGTTAAGCATGACCATAACCCAAACAATCACACTGGAAGCTCCATTATATGGAGCACAGAGAGTGAACAGACCTTGTTGGTTTCTGAAAACAAGTTAGTCCGATCACATATATAAAAGTAGACCAGAATCCAACCAAATTCTGACCTGTATCCAACTCATGAATTAGTCTAGAGGCAATGGATGAGACTGTTAAAGTCTAGTGAGATAATGATATGCTAAAGTATCTTACATGGCTCTTAATACAGAGCGATTTTCAACTAAGAAGGATTCTTCCAATGTTGCAAACCTGCATCATGTGTCAGCATTGAAAGTCAATTTTTAATTGCTGCGCCATACACATAAACTGATTAGACATGGTTTTGATTGCTTCTTTGACAATTCAATATCCTTAAACAAAATTTCTAGCATAAAAAATTATTGCATATGGTAAAGTAACATTTTTTAAGGGACCCACCAATGAAACAGAAGTATAGCAAAAAAGAGCAACGATATTAGAAGGGGAGAGTACTATATATAAATTTATATATGAGTATTTTTTACTATGTTTATCTATTTTTTACTTACATATAGCTCTAGATACTTATCGTAGTACTTTGTGCTACGCATAAGTATGATATTTACAGATAAGCGTGAGATCTTTAAAATTGATATATATATCTTATAAGTGGCATATGGGCTCGACATTACTAGCATATAAGGAGTATCTAATAACAGACCTGATTAAATTTGTACGGAAGGAAGCGCTCTGGAATCTTGAAGATGCAGATTTTGACAAGCCACCTTCAAGCAAGATTGAATGGTCTCCATCACTAGCTGTTTCTTTACCCAACTCAACCAGATTGATATCTGAATGACTACAAATTAATTCATAGGATGATAAGAGGCACATATAAGAAACTTCGTAGCATCAAGGGACTTGTGGGTATCTTTTATTAGAATAATCAGCATACAATAAAGGCGCCATGTGATAGTCTTAAAATATGAGGCCCCAGCAAAACCATGGTACTACAGTGTCCTTTCCATTATATTTCACTTAATTTGTCTCTATCAAGTATACATCTCTGACATTCCAGTATCGAATTATAAAAATATAAAGAAAACCAGATTCTACATTTCTGTCATTTGTCAACAAGGTATACAATGCAAACAGATGTCATCCTTCTGCAAATCTCACCTGGTTCAGGGTTTCGACAGATGACGTCTTCCTTAATAACATTTTAGGAAGAAAATTCTTGTTATGATACTTTAAACAGCAAAAATAAGATAAAGTCAAGTTTAACATATTGAAGTTTAATAAGAAATAAACCACGACTGTTTCAGAACAGACCACAAGATGGCCTGATGGATGAGGAATTTGGAAACGGATATGGCTTTACTATGTATGTGTATAATAAAAAGGTAATGTCTCAGTAGTACCTAACCCATTTATGCCTGCATGTAAGACACTTAGGCCAGCATCAACAATGGCCAGCAGACTGCCTTTTACACCCAATGCCATTCACTTAAATCACGTCAATTTTATTTTATTAGTTGCAATCATTTCATACATGTTGTATCTAATATACACTACAAAGGTTTGAAGTTATGATAAATTTAGAGCTATTAATTTGAACGTCCTTTCTGGGTTTTTTTTATATACAGAGATGAATCAGTCCTTTCACCATCCTTCTTTTGACCTTTTGACCTTTTGACTTCAACCTTTTATTCCCTACAAGTCATTCCAATTTCAGAACATCCTCCTCTTTCTTCATGACAAAGGGAAGCAGAGCACTGGAATGCTTACTCCACGTGATTGCCCACATCCAAACGGGTGGAGTGGGTAGGTTTTCAGGAGGCTAATCCCCCCTACCATCCCCCTGAGAGATATTCCCCTTCCAAACCCCCTAAAGATCCCCTGCATTATTTTTTTTTGCAGCCATAATCCATAATTAAGTTCATCTCAGGTGGCCAATTTATACATTAAATTATTGTTTTACATACTAAGTAAAGCCAAGGAATAGATATTAATTTTTGGAAACTGCAATTATAATATTGTATTCTAAATGCTAGCTTTCACATTTATGGATTTTGGATGAGTCACACTCTGCTCGAGTGCATAGCTCAGTATCTTTTGTTGAATAGATTGATTTCAACATATCAGGAATGGATTGATTTCAACAATAAATGTTTGCATAAAATAACATCAAAATTATAATAATCTTCATTCTTAGAAACAAGTCCTCGTTTCAAAAAATCAGCACATTTGTTAATGCTTTTTTTTGAAAAGTTCATTTGTTAATGCTTTGATGGAGAGCATTTCACCTTATTAGGTGTAAAATGCACTCTAAGATGTATTACAGTAGTCATCACAGATTCAGTATGAACCATATTATCAAGTCAGTTCGTGCAAACACAGCGTGTTTTTCAGGATGCATTATATAATCTCATTAATCACGTGGCATGAAAAACACATGGATATAATGTATGTCGTTAACTGACAGCGATTCAATATTGACTATATTGTCAAGTAATGTGGTGGATTAATGAGAATGCAACAACTATGCTCATTCATCATGTGCATTAAGACAAAAAAAATTGGATGTATAACCCAAAAATGAGCCTAATGCAAACTCTACAATTCATGAACATAGGTTATTTGTAACAGGCATTACTACATTAACATGTAGCTATAACTTTCAAACCCTGTCATTTGCTTCAACTTTCAGCCCACGTCACATCATTTGATGGCCAACACTTAATTCTCAAATCAAAACCGCTAGGGTTAAAATACTAATTGCTGTAATCCAATTTATGTTGCGTGTAAAGATTAGAAGTATTTGCATACAAGGTATTGCAGTTGAGAGGAATGTAAGGCATGTTCAACAAAATAAAAAATGAAACGAAGCACAAAAATATATGTTTACAATTAATGCTGTAGTTTAAATGCAAGAAAGCTGGTAGATTAGTCAGATAACACTTTTTTTGCAAAATAACTAAATTAACAAAGGACTCAATCATTTGACGCCAAAGGCCTTTTCGGTTGGAAAAGGAACTTACACTTTTGGAGGAGATGATGATTTCCTGTGTTCTAACATCTCCGAATACAACCATGCTGTAAAGACTGGGATAAAACCCAGCAGAAAAGAAATCTGCATGGAAGACAAACTAACTGGTAAAATTGAGACAATCTAACTTTGTAGCATTGCTGTTGGAAATCATCTAGAATCAAATATGCCATATAGAAAACTATCTAACATCACAAATATGAAATTCATAAGAGAAATATACATAATTCTGGAATTACCAAGCACAAAAAAAACTTGAATAAAGGGGTATATATCACCAGAGAACATATCAGCATTATGTTGAATCTCGAAAATGGGGCCAGAATCAATAAAGCTCCAAATCTGCTACAAAAAGACAAGGCTACTTCCACTTTTCTAGCACTAGTTAAGGTTTCAAAGATATTAATGAAACAAGATACTATTGCTTGAGTTGATAATAGCAGAACACAAGTCAGGCATGCAGAGAAGAAAGGCTCCTCAAATAGACACATTGTGGTGCACACACCGTGATCATTATACCATTAAAGGATGACCAATTGGTGCATTTCAGTATAAATTTTGGGTCAGACCAACACTAAGGATGGCAAATGGTCGTGCTTGCATCACATAGCTAAACTTCACATCACATATGACATCTGAAACCTCTATTTACTCTCAGTAATGTTGTACTAATTTCAATATAAAAAAAATGTTGTACAAATTAAGCATATATATGTGTGCCATGAGAGTAGGTCTTCAATAAGTTGATGCAATAATAGTTTTTTTGCTTGCTAAAACTTAGAACATGGTCAAATTTTCTGTAAATGTTGATACAAAACTTATATGAAGAAATTAAAGATGTAAAAGTAGGTCTAAGTTTTGGTATATCATTTTGAATGTTCAAATGATTTCACTAACAGATGAACTAACCATTTGGCATCAGGTTAAGAACCTCAAACATGATTTCAATTAGAATGTAACCTATTGATAGGTCCAATGCTCTGTGCAACATCCTTAGTCCTTCGCCCAAAGGCTAAGGTACTGGGTCTTTACACATGACCATCCATGTCATCCCAACCAACTGTAACCAAAAAACATACATCAATGTATGTCTACGTGCCTCTGTGTATTCATGTATCCATCTGTGCATATGCATGCACTAGCACATTTAGGTATAAACATTTATGTACAAATTAAATGTTTTTTACATAGACAAATTAATTGCATAACTATTTAAATAAATTTATCCCTGTGCATTTTCTTGTGGGCATTTATAGATTATTCTTAAATGAGTAGGCTTAAGAATATAAGAATTTAAGTTGCCGTAAACTCAAATCTTTTAAGTTTGAGTTAGCCTAAACTTGCTCTAATTCAACCCTTTGACACCAGTATAAAAAGTTTAAACAAAGCACCAGAGCAGAGGAACAGTCATTAACTTCATTATAATGCATTTTTACGCAAAGTTATTAATTAACTATGACAAGAACATTGCATCCATATGAAAAAATCATCAATACTGCTAGTGGTGAATCTGTAATTGAATATTCAAACTTACTTCATGTTCAATTTCATGCTAACTCATAAAAGAACATCAGGATATTCATGCATTCCACATGTTGTTTTGTGCCCATATAAATGAATTAGTGCAATTCCTTGCCAAACCAAAATGGGAAAACCAACTCCTCAAGACTGACCTATCCAACTAAGAGCAACATTGATCACAACCAACGCAACCAACAAATGCACTCACTAAACAAACTCAAAATGGATTAAAATGTTAGCTCACACTACATGACCTAAAATTGCACAAGAATGTGTTATTTGAATCGAGCAGCTTCAGATCAGGTAATACGGTCAAGGCTAACAAAATGACGGATGACACATCCACTTCCTGATTTCCACGTAGCGAGGAGAGTAAAGGAGAGGAAGGAAAGAGCTCCACCTGACCAGGAGTCAAGGCACTAGATTCCGCCATCTTTCTGGGGATTCACCTGCATAAATCAGATTTATCAAAAATCCAAGGGGGTAAAAGAACAGAGATCGGATAACGAAATTCACGAAAAATCTGAAGGGATACGTAATCGTTCAGCGTCTCTGCTTTTCCCCTGCAGCGGCAGCTCAGAGAAACCGCCGCCGGCGAATCTTCATTAACACGATGGAATCGAAGAAGGCTGAAACGATTTAAGCTGAGAAAAGATGAACCAGATCTGAAGCAAGGGCCAGAGGAAGCCGGCGGGAGATTGGTCGTTCTCGGTGTAGGTTGGAGAGAGAGAGAGAGGAGGGAGGGTGGGGTGGTTAGTTCCTTCCCTTCGAGTCTACCTTTGCAGCGGTAATACTTTAATATGTGTGTGCATATTCTTCGAGAAATGAAGGATCGCAAAAGGGGAAAAAATAAGAAAAAGGCCGGGTTGTTTATGAAAATATATATATTTGTTTATTTTAGAAATTTAATAAAAAATATTTTAATATTGACAAATATATACAACATAAAATAAAATAAATTCTAATATTTATATTTATATTACATACAAAATAAAATTAATTTTAAAATTAAATTTATATTTACATAAAAAAAGACTGAACTAAAAACAACTAAATATTTTCTTAGTCGACAAAAATCAACATCAATAAAAAACATTGCACTCATAATTTAATGTATATTCTATAAAGAAAAAATTCACTGTATAATCAAATTAATTAAAAATCTAAAATCACAATCCATCAATTTATTATGCAAACTGTATAATAGTATTAAAAAGTGAATAAATAGATAATTAATTGAAAATTTACTTTTTATTATATAATAATTATATATGAGCATATATTTAATTAAAATAATTTAATATGTACCAAATAAATATAAGCAAGTAATTCTGAATTATTTTGATATATATTTAATAATTATGTTAAAGCATATATATATATATATATAGAGTTAAATTACTTTTGTATGTACTTAATAATTATTTAAATGCAAATAATTGATTAATTTAATTATTTATTATACAGAATATTTAGGAGTGAGGGTAGAGTTGGTATCTATGATATTCATGTGAGTTATAACTAATCATATGACTTTCAACTTCTCTTATTAGAGCATTGGGCAAAGGATGGTAGCTAGATGGGAGAGTGAGAAAGAAATAGCATTAAAATGTGGTGGATAAAATAGTCTTTTTAATTATACAAAAAAATTAATTGATAAATGTGTGAATTCTAGATACTAATTTTTGAAAATTAAAGTACTATTTGATATTATTTCTAATCACATCAACCTATATGATGTTTATTCTTCCAAATAATAAAATGTAAATTAAATATTCAAACAACGAAGTGCCTAAATGAAAATAAAAATGATTTTAGAGAGAATAAAAAATAAAAAAATATCATATTAAGTATTACTCGTCTATTTCTTATTAGGTGTTGTCAATGGGCTACGTATGTCAACGTATTGCATGTGAATAGACTATCAAACAAAGAGCTATTATTGAGCTAATTTTAAATGAGATAAAGATAACTAAAAATTGAAAATTTTGACTCCGCTTAACTCAAAATTAGTACGAAATCTAAATCAAACAGATTTGAGTTAAGTGGGCTCAAATTATACTCGATTTTGAGCTAACCTATATCAAGTAGGTTTATTATATTAAAAATATAAACATATTTTGCATGGAGATTTAATATCAGAAAAAATAAGTTTTAAATATATTTTATTTTTTTATTAGAGCATTATATCAAGTTGCATAAAAAATAATTTATATAAATTTATATGTATGAATAATATTTATATATTATACATGCAATTTTAATTTCTGAGCAGTCATATTTTTGATAAGTTAGGCTAATTAAAAAATAGCTCAAAATTAACTTGAGTTAAAAGCTTTAGTCTATGATTTAATTAATTGAGTGAGTTTCAAGTTTGGAATGTTTGTGACACACCAGCTGAACATCGAATTTGGTGCACTGACCAAATTCAAAAAAAATTCTGTTTAAATTTCATAGCTTTTTTTTCTTCTTATTTTGTGCAAGTTTTCTTCTTTTTAATTGCATTTTTTAATAGAATAAATAATAAAATTATAACAAAAGTGCTTATCCATAGAGACGGTAATATTCTGTGATCTCAATGTAAAGGTATTGTCCGCTTTGTTTTTAGAAAAATTACATAACTTGAGCACTTCCTAAGAGGTCACTCATCCCAGTGCTATTCCAACCAACCCAAATACGTTTGACTACAAAGTTTTCCATCACGAGCTTTATGATTTTGCTCTAAAAAGTATCTCTATCATTTAAGAATACATTATCTACTTATACAGCTCAAGATTTCCCTTCTTTTTTGATATAAGACGATTCATTTCTGTGCCCCTCTCACCACTCATTATTCGGCTGCACTTTGCCTCAGTAATTTCTTTCTCTTAGAACATCACCCGACAATCACTCCCAGCCATCTTCGACCACAGGCATCAAGAGACTTCATGAGTAAAAAAATCTATATTTTGAAATTTTTTTGCTTTTTCTGCTATAATAAAAATCCGTCTACATAAAAAAAAACTTTCTTTTTCTATCCAAAAATTGGAGTGTCTACAATCTCTTCCCTAATCAAGCACAAATAAAATTTTAATAATATTTTAAATTTAATATAATTTTAAATATTTTTTTTCATATTTAATATAAATTTTAATATTAAAAATTAATTTTATTTCATATTCATCATAAATTTTAATTTTAAAATAAACTTTATTTCACATCGTACACATTTTCCTATATTAAAATAATTTTTTTTTCATTAACTTTATAAAATAAAATATTTTTTCTCTCTTTACATAAAACTAACACCAAACTATTATAGATTTTAAAGGTGACATTTCTTTGATACCTACTGCAAAATCGAGGTGACATCTAGAGGGAGTAAATAAACATTATGTGAAATTAAAATCTAGTCACACAATCCAAAAGAGATTATAAAATATACAGAAACAAAAAGAAACATAACAATTTACATGGTTTGTCTCTCTTTGCCTGCATCCACGAAGGCATCTTAAAATTCTACTATTATTAACTTCATAAATATTTGTCATTATCTATTGCATAAATATTTGATTATTTTTATTTCTGCATATATGTGATTAAGTCTATCTATTGTGCTTAAATTCTTAAATAAAAGTCAAATTATAGATCTCTAAATTTCAATATTCCTTGTATGTTTTGTATTATTGTCGAATTTTTATAGTTTATAATTGTGATAAGCAATTCTATAACTTATTTTACTTGTTTTGATTGTTTTATATTTACTATTAAATTGAGGTATGTTGCATGATATTTTAGATAATAATTTACACACATATATATATATATAACTCAAAAAGAAGAAAAAAAAACAAAAAAAGAAGAAAAAAAAAAAATATATATATATATATATATATAACTCAAATTTCATTATTCGTTTTCATAAGTCCAGAGAATGATAGCTAATGTTTCAATTTTTTTAGATGCCAATTTTTCTACAATTTTTTAAGTTAAGCTGATTTCTTGATTTATGTTTTCTGGTCGACTTAGCATTTTGAGTTCTCTGCCGACGGTCGACCAAACCGGTTCAAGATGGGTTTGAGCCATCTGAACCATTCCTTATTTTTATTTTCTATCATCAAATCATCTTCCATACAATCGCATCCTCTGCCGTGCTTTTTCCGCCGCTGAAAGCAATGAAGCGCTCCCGACGCTGTCGGTTAACCGGTGGTTCCACGAAAACTCCTCCACTAAACCGCAGGAGAAAAGCTCGGTCGATCGTTGCCGGGCACGACGCCGGCCGCCGTTTCCATCGAAGCTCTCGCCGGTTGAGATCTTCTCTATCAACCATTGACTCTCCCTTTTTCTCTTGCATAATCCTCACTTAAACTTTTCTATCAGCCATGGCTCCATATTGCTCATCAAGGTTAAGTTCTAATTTTTTTTTTCTCTTCTTCTCACTTTACTCCCACTCATCACTCTCCTTTCTACTGTCCTTCACCATTCTGCATTTTTTTTTTTGTTTTGATTTGTTTGTTTTCTTTCATTATTTGTTCCTGCAGGTAGCTGTGAATGAGAGAAACAATTCCACCTTGCTCATCACAATTGATTCAGCTGTTATTATTGTGACCTGCTCTCTACCTTCACTCTGAACATCGCAAACCCCTCCCCATGGCCATAGATGGCTTCTCCTGTGAAGAAGCGTAAACGTCTTGGAACAGCAGAACCTTCCTCTAAGAATCCACCACTAGCACAATTCTCATCAATCCTGCCCATTGTTACACCATCCTCGAACCCTTGATATATATAAAAAAAGAGATAATTATCTACATGTCACACCATTTAGCTTTATTTATGCGTTACCCATTCATTATTAATTAATTACACTATGCACACTCAAAATATTACAAAATCTTATATTCACACACTTGACTTAAAACTCAATCAAAATCTATTTGAAAAAAATATATTTCGTTAGTAAATCATTAAAATTATATTTTTACCCTTAAAAGTACATATTTTTTTCTTCCTCAATGTCACACTAAAGCGCTGATTTGTCCTAAAATCAATTCACGTCGCGGATGTCTTCTTCCCTTGCCACCACCTAAACATCAAGATTTTAGGATTTTCACTCAAAATATATTTAAATATCCTTAAAATAATATGATGAACGGCTCAGTTTTTTGTAACCTAACTATAGTTAGGTTATTAAAAAATTATGATTACTTATTATAATAGAAATAAGTTAAAATATGTGTATGTAAGATTTTATAATGTTTTAAGTGTGCATAGCGTAATTAACTAAGAATGGATGAGTAATACATAAATAAAGCTAAATGGTGTGGCATGTAGGTAATTATCAAAAAAAAAAGTCTAGATCAAAAATATCATCTAAGTCCTTATTGTCTGGGTCAAAAGATTTTGATGGGCAATGTTTTTTCGCCAAAAATTTGGCTGAAAGTTATTCAAATAAGATGTTTAAATGTCTTCTAACTAAGTATGTCGATGTTGATTATTTTCGACCTAGGTGTGATCTTGTTGAAATATTGGATTATTACAAGTGGAACTCATTTGCTACTTGTAATTCATTTATCAACTATGATCTCTGCACCTTGTTCTTCCACAACCTAGTTGAAGATCCTACTGTTGGTGATCCTCTTCAAATGAGAACCTTCGTTCAAGGTCTAGAAATTATTGTTTCATCTAAGAGCTTGAACACCTTTCTGGGCACTACTGATGTCCAAAGATTTTTTCTTCTCATTTCTAGATTTTAACCCTGAGGAAGGACAAATAGACTATACAAATCCTATGATTGATTATTTCTTTGGCCACTTACCAGATCCTAATCCCAAATCCATTCGTAGTACAGTTCTTCGTGTTGAGCATGTTCCCCTTTATCACTTTGTTGTGAACTGTGTCCTGGCTATCACATCCCATAGCCCTATTCGCACCAGTCATCTATATATGATGTATGCTATGGCACAATGGTTCCCTGTAAATCTTGGTTTCAGATTTTTCGTCTAATTGCCTATTACTACTCCAAGCCAGATGTGATATACATGTCGTACTGTCATATTATCACTTCATTTCTTCAACAACTTGGCATCAATGTTCTATCTGGACCTGTTGAGCATTTAAGAGCATGGGATAAAATTGGCAGGACAAATATGACAAAAGTAGGTCTTATTGCTGATGCTACTCCCTTGATTTGGCATCCGGGGAAAGGACCAAGGGGTGCTATTCCAGAAGGACAGGCTGAACAAGCGCAACATGCTACTGAAGATGGTTCATCTGATCATGCTACATTTGCCAAACAAGGCAGTCACATATCAATCTCTAAAAGGGCCTAATAATTTAAAATAGATCGATAAACTATCAAAACTATGTATAATTGTTACTATTATATTAAAACTCAATTATATGTCTCCAATGTATCATCAAATATCTATTTTCGATTAAATACATTGATATAGCAAATATTTATTATTTAATCAGAGTGTTATGCTAGAATACCATGATATATTTTATAAAAAAAAAAAAATACCATGATATAGATACGATCAAACTCAAATTACTTGTATTCTCTTCAAATACGATATAAAATGATTGAATACTGATATAATTGCTAGTATTCAGCTAAAATAAATTATTATGCAATGAATCATTATCTAAATGCTTATATTCGACTTAAATGAGACGTTAATGCAATGAATAGTTTAAAAATGCTACTACTCAATTCAAATACAATGGTATATCACATATTCGTCTCTAAAAGGGTCTAATAAGTTGAAATAGATGAATAAACTATCAAAAATATATATAATTATTACTATTATACTAAATCTCAATTATATGACTCTAATAAATCATCAAATATGTGTTTTCGATTAAATACATCGATATATTAAATATTTATTATTTAATCATAGCATGTTAGAATGCTTTGATATAGACAAGATCAAAGTTAAATTAATTATATTCTCTTCAAATACAATAAAAAATAATTTAATACTCATATAATTACTAGTATTCAGTTATAATAACTTATTACACAATGAATCGTCCTCTAAATACTTATATTCGGCTTGAATTCAACGTTAATATAACGAATAGTACATTGTGAAACATTGCTATTCAATTCAAATACATCGGTATATCATAAATCAGTCTTTAAAAGTGCTTAATAAGTTATAATAGATCGATATACAATGAAAAAGATGTGTAATTGCTAGTAGTATCGTTGCAATTGGATCCACACTTCCTCATCAGGACCGTCCACGTGGAAGTCCACACAGGCTCCACATAGGCAAGACCTCCGAGTCGAACAAGAGAGCACACAGCCCGAACAGCAGACGCCGAAAAGGTAGCATCCCGAAGAGGTAGCATCCGACGTGACATCTAACCGTTGGGAGTCGTACTGCTCTGATGAAAGAAGCGGTTTTCCCGCCGACAGATCGCAACCGCTGACACGCCGTACAGCAGGAGTCACGTACTAGCTGTCCGCAGGCATTAATTGGGCCGTCACTAGGGCCATAAAATTCGGCTGGAAGCGACTAGACATAACAGGCCCGGAGTATATATATACTTCCTGTACACAGCCTGAGAGAGGGCTAGAAAAAAATCCAAAAATAAAAAACCTTTTGAGTGCTCTGTAACCCAAGCAAAGATTTCTAGTAGCATTTCAAGCCTCCTCGAAAAGGAGCCGTGGTTTTTCCTCCAGTCGGTTTTCCACGTAAAAACTCTTTGATTGTTTCCCGTCATAACAATTTGGTGCCCTCACGCAGGATCAAACCTGATCCCTACATCCATGGAGCACGCTCACGACGAAAGCGCTCCTCCACCACCTGGCGAACAGCAGGCGATACGCCTACCCCAGGACGATGTAACAAGGGACGACCAACAGCTCCAAACGCTGACAAACACAGTCGCCACCCTCACCCATACCATGAACACTTTCCTCGCTAACCTACCAGCTCTCCTTCAGCAGCAGAGACCCCTTCCCTTAGCTCTGCCCCTCGAAGTCCCGCTCCAACAACCAGGCGTGGAACGCGTCGAACTCCCAACCGAGGAAACTAGCACCCACGCCGCCGCCGAAAGCCGGCCCGAGGTGTACCCCCCGGCTCCCCCGTTGGACACAATTTTCTCTTCCGCCATAATGGCGGCACCGGCGCCACGCGCCTACAAGGCCCCCCGAGTATCTGACTACAACGGCCTCACCGACCCGGCCCAGCATGTCAAGCGTTTCGAAAACGCCCTCGCAACCAGCGACCCTGTCTCAGACGCTTACAAATGCCGCCTATTCAGAT
>JAEMOT010001513.1:60918-94183 GCA_019297695.1 Apostasia ramifera | reverse complement strand
CGCCGTCTTCCGGAACTCTCTTTCTTTAGTGTTTCTTGGGATCCCCACATTCCTACGTCAACAGTTATAAAAGAGTTGCAGTTTATTTCTAATTAAATTATAATTATTCTAGATAATTAACCTTTAATTTTTTATAATATAATTTTAAAAATTTCATATAGAAATTATATTTTATATTTTTTAAATTTTTTTTAAAAAATATAATGATCTATTAAATTTTATAAATGATTTAAATTAATAAAAAAATAATTAAATTTCATATTTCCTATTAGTAAAAGCTAACTAAGACGGTGAGAGTTTAAAAGATAGATTAAAACAACTATAGTTTAAGATCTCATGGACTTAAACGTAAATCTTTTGAAAAATTAGATCAACTTATAATATGGTTTTGACCACAGGAGCCCGGATGCAATTTACCCTAAAATTAATTATGTCGGCTCTAATTATTATTTAAGAAATAGATTTTTTTTTAAAGCACAAAAACTTCATTTATTTCTTTTTTTTTTATAAAAACTTCATTTATTTCTTACAAGCATATTTTATGTAGGAAGTCAATTGTGATTAATGCATGGTAACTTTAATTTGATGCATAAATGTTAAATAGGTACCAACAATTTAATTAAATTTTTGGTAAGTTCCAAAATAACTGTTATAACTTATCGAAAATTTGATAAGTTGGAGAAGGTAATTAAGGAAGAATTGAAGTGAGAATAGGGTTTGACCTTCACCAATATTTAAGGTTTAACATTAATGAATAAATTTTTATATCATTTATGAGAATTTAATTATTGAAATAATTACCTACATGCCGCGTCATTTTATTTTATTTATGCGCTACCCATTTATTCTTAGTTAATTACGTTATGCACACTCAAAATATTATAAAATCTTACATACACACACTTAAATTAAAAAAAATATTTCATTAATAAATCATTAAAATTACATTTTTACATTTAATAGTACTTTTTTTTTTCTCCTTTGATGTCACACTAAAGCGTTGATCTGTTCTAAAATTAATTTATGTCGCGGATGTCTCATTCCCTTGCCACTACTTAAACATCAAAATTTTAAGATTTTTACCCAAAATATATTTAAATATCCTTAAAATAATAAGATAGAAGTGCTATTTTTTAATGAAAGGAAAAATATTAATATTTTGAGAAAATTAGATGGTAAATGAAATATTTGAAAAACTGTAGGATTTTACGAAAAATTAGAAAAAAATAAATTATATCGTAGCTCTTGAGATAGGCCATTCTACTCATGTAAGTTGACATCACACCACCACAGTATTTATTAGCCCTCTCTTTCTTTGTATTAGATATTCGATATTTTCATCTGGTACGAAGAAGACAGAGTCAAAACACGGAATAAGAAGTACTGATTAAGGTAGTGGATCAAATCCCTGGAGAGAATTGCCAACTTTCTCAACAATCAAGGGAGAGGAGATCAATTTTTTCGACTTAATGAGGATGTTGATGATGTCGGGCTAGCCGACAATGAAGATAATAATCGAATTCCACCGACTACATGAAAGAGAAAAGAGAGAAAATAATATAAAAATAACATTATAGTTATTTTATTAAAAGGTAATATTTTTAATATGTAGACTTATATAAAAGATAGGGTATACTGAAGATGAAGATGAGAACAAGTAATTTATCCTTAAAAATAATAATCTCAATAAATAAATAGAATAATTACCTACATGCCACATCATTTTACTTTATTTATATGTTACTCATCCATTCTTATTTAATTACGCTATGCACACTCAAAATATTTTAAAATCTTACATACACATACTTTCACTTGTTTTTATTATAATGAGCAATTATAATTTTTCAATGATCTAACTATAGTTAGATTACAAAAAATCTGACTCTTTTTTTTTTCGAATAATCTATCTAAAAGATTTCAGATGTTGGCAGCATTCAACTTCATGTTCGAGTTTGAACGTACTTTTAAAAGTTTAAATCCTGACTAAAAATGTTGATCCTAGCGACGTTAAATGCATTTATATTTGCGAATAACACAAATAAAAATTGTGAACATTCCACTTCAAAATTAGATTAGAGGTTCGCTAATAAGATTGATTAATAATACTTTTAATATTATATAATATCTTTTGATAATACTATTATTATTTATTATTACTGTCTAGCAATAAAAATTATTTACCTTTGGTTAATTATTATTGTTTTTTGATATTTGATGACTTGTTCATAAAAAAGTTTCATTAATTAACTTCATCAAAGTTTATTTAGATAGCTCGATTATAAGTTTGACGTCACGCTCGATAGCTCAATTATTGTTCATGAATAAACCGCTCGAATTGAGCTTGAGCTAATTCATTTGTAAATGAACTAAGCTTGAACGAGTTCATTTACGAACAAGTTTGAATAATGAGATCTAAACTGAGATTGAGCATGAACGTGATCGAGCTCGATTCAGCTCGATTTAGTCCGGTTTAACTCGGTTCATTTACGGCTAGAAGAGTTGTAATCGTAGGAGTTACGTTGAAGTAATTTGTAGATTACAAGCTCAGTTTGATATTTAGAACAAAAAATTAAACGTAGGAAAAAAAATTTCTTAAAATTTTCCATTTATTTGTTCAGATTAGAATTAATTGAACTTTTTAAAATTTGAATTAATCTCCCTCAAGTGCCCAAAAAATTTTTCATTAAATTTCATTCAATTCTACAATTTCTGTCAAATGTCATTAATCATTATATGTTTAAATAAAATTTAAGTAATTATATTTATATTTTTAAAATATATATTAAAAAAAAATTAACCACGCCAAACAAACACGCTTAAGATAAATTGTAAGATCCCGTTTGGTTCAAAGAGTTTTTTTTACTCGACATAAATTTTAATTGTAAAAATCAACTTTATTTCACATCTAATACAAATACGAATGTTAGAATTAACTTTATTTCACGTTTTTTATTACTTTTTAGTATTAAAATAATTTTTTTTATTAAATATAAAAAATAAAATATATTTTTTTCTCTTATATAAAGCGTATATATCTTTATAAATTACAAAAATAAAGAGTGAGCAAACCCAAATTTCCATTAAAACATTGGTTTGATAATACAATAATACGAAACTGATTTTTTTCTAGTCATTTTTTATTTTTCTTTAGTTTGTATGAGTATTTTTTTTTTGTTTTGTATAGCTATTTGTTTGATTTTTATTAAAAAAATAAAATTCATACAAAAACAAACAAATATCTACATAAAAATAAAAATAGATCATACAAAGTATAAAAATAATAATGTCAAATATGATAGTAATTTTTTGCAGCCAAATTTTTTTACTTTGTATGACACTCTATCCTTTCATAAACAAATACAAACATAAAAAAAACTTCTCAAAATAATAAAAATTATCCACACTGAACGAAATAATATTCATATAAAACAAAAAATGATCGTAAAAACTAAAAAATACAATCATTTCGGGTGCAGCGAAGATACGGGATCCACACGCCCACACAACACGCTGGGACCAAGCGTCGAACATCTGAGGTGGAGCTAGCCGAACCAAATAATTTTTTGAAAGAGGGGATAACCGCTCTGTCCTTTACTTCCGACGAATAGCAGAATGAAATAGCTTTTAACTTGTTCGAAGTTGATTCAGTTAAGTGAACTTACCGAATAAATTTTTTCCATCCATCAGATGAAGCTAGAACCACAAAACAGCCTCGAGCCATTTTAGAGCTATAATGTTCGAAAATATCTTTAATATAGAGAAACCTCTTCACTTAACCAATGTCGTATTAAGGTATGAATTCGGTTCTTATTCTAAAATCGAAGCCGCTATCAATAATTCACATAAACTAAGACAAAAACATTCAAAACACACAAAAAAAAAAAAAACTACATAATACAGCTATCACTCAACAATAACTTTAGAATGGAAACAAGCCTATAAGCCCAAGGTCATAAATTTCAAATTTCTGATAAACACCTTTTTGTTAACAAAAATACCAATGAAGAATCATCATTGCATGAATGAACTTGTTAATCATGTTTCATTCAAGAACAAGAATTAATGATCAAGGAAAACAATTGAACCCAATGCACCAAATTTAGGCCTTTCTTAAGAAATTAGGCACCATTATTTCCAGTAATCCTTTGGGGTTGTCCACATGAACCCAATGACCAGACTTTGGAAGAACATGAACAGTGACCTTCCCCTCCTCTGCTGTCCTTTCCCTCTTTGACAAAGACTCGAGCTCTTCGAGCACATGTGGATGCCACCGGTCGCTATTCTCCGCCCGTACTATCGCAATTTCTAGCCCGTTGAGGGGGTGCTCAAGTAGATGCCAATAGCTTGTTTCCCTGATGAAGAAACCGATCTCAATTTTCACCACACAATGCATTCAATCAAGAAGAAAGATCAAAGGCAGGAAGACATAAAGATCTTTACCTATAGGAATTAAACATATCAATCGCAGCTTGAAGGTTAAAAGCCCAGGTTACTTCATCACCTGACTTCTTTAGGTTGCTCCCTATCCATTCAGAAAGGGACTTCGAAAATCCAAGGCCAATCATGTGATCCACAAGCCATCTAATTTTGAAGATACATATGTAGAGTAGTAAAAGGTAAAAGGAAGAAAAACATAAAGGCATCTGCTTCAGCGTTTAAAACAAAAAAATTGTGTTATTACTTTATTTCTATCATCTTATATATTTTAACATTTTTCCCTATTCTCTATTTATGTGGGTGTGAGAGATGAGAGAGCTGTCTCAAACCTGTGTAGTTATATTTCATGTTTGTTCAAAGCATCAAAAGGCCGAATATTTTTTATGAATAAACACATATATCCACCTTCACTCCGAGCAGGTGCCTCCTTTAAAACTCTAATGGGAATAAGATTATTACATGACATTTATAGATGTTTGGTTCGAGTAAGATATCAACAGCATTAGATTCAAGAAGAACTGATTCTTTTATTAAGTTTTATGCCAAAGGTATACTTTCTAAACAGTAAGGAAACAGGCATTAGGATTGATTACAGGTAGTTGATATGAGATTCAGCCAAAATAACGTATTTTGAATGCTCATGTCACAAGAAAATTTAATGAAGATTCTGCAGTTTTCAATTACCATGATGCTTTAAGATAATCGCAAGAACAAATTGTTTCAATTTCAGATGGAAGACCAGAAAGAGCGAGAAAGAGAGCATACTTTCTAGATGGAATAGATGTAGGAAGACCCCTCAGAGTATTTAAAACTTTTTCTACTTCACCATCACTTTCATCTGAATTCACCTTTCCAGGAACAGAGTCCAACACCCAAAGCTGTTCTGTATCAACAAGAAATCAACATCTACTTAGGAACCCATAACCGCACATTCGCCACATAACGTTCTCTAGATTTCTCTTTTGCAGAACTACAAAAGAATTAATTCCACAGAAAACCAAATTTTGCATTGTTATCAGATTGATTGAAATGAAAAATGCATTCATTTGCAGTATAAGCAACCACAGTCAAAATACTGCAAAATGGTTGTCTGTGAACCAAACTATAAAGCACGGACAAGACATGGGACACGGAGACACAACACGATATGACATGGAGACACGGTAATTTTCTAAAACATAGGACACGAACACGGCATGACACGCCAAATATAATAATAATAAAATTAAAATTCATACTTAAAAAAATATATATAAAACATAGTATAAGCTTAAATTTTTAAGTATAAACAACTTGTGAATAGCACTAAAATATCATAGAATTAAGATGAGAACTTTAGAACAAGCGTTAACAACATCGAAGAGATTTGGGATATAAATTTAGGGTTCACTTTGCAAAGTGGCGAGAGAATAAGAGAATACAATTTTACTTATCAGAACAATCACAGTAAGTATGATAGTAAGAGAAATTAAGAGCTTTCGGTGTTAAGGATGAAAAAGAAGGATAAAGATGAAGCCAGAGTTTCAAATTTTTTGCGATTAGTTCATTTTCGTAAGACTTGCGGGCAGCAAGAAAGGAAAAAGATATAATTTACCATAATTAACTTAGAAATTTAACTTATATTAAGTAAGATTTTAATTATAATAATAGATATATTTAATATCCAAAAGTTTTATTAAAAAAATATAATATTAATAAATAAATTTAACATTAATATTAATTGTATTAAATTCTATTTTATATGTGTTTCAGATGTGTCTTGTGCCTCAAAAGTGTACTGCATCTCAGAAGTGTCCCAGAAGTATCCTAAGGTGTCTCAAAATATCCTCGCTTGTCTACGAAGTGTCCTTTAATTTTTTTAATATTATTTTATTAGGACACACCATGTGATGTGTCTGACACGATGTCCCTGTGTGTTCTCGCAAATCTCTGCGTGTCCGACACGATGTCCCCATGTGTTTTCGCGTGTCTCTGCGTGTCCGTGTGCCCAACAAGAACACAGCGTGATTTTTTGAAATGTCCATGCTTCATAAGAACCAAATATTAAACAAGTTTTGTACTTAATACTTGATAGAAAGCTCAAAGTCATTTTCTAAGAATAGCAAGCAAGCTTGAGCATGCTCAGCATGTTTATGCTTATGACCATACCTATTTGTGTTTATGAACAAGCTCATTTAAAACTCGATAATGCTCAACATAAATAGATACTTGCATATATCAAACATTATTATGCATAACATGGATTAGTAAAATATAAAGAATGATTTGATTAATAATCATGCTTATTGCTTATATTGAATTTTTTTGATATTCCATGATATTCAATTTTTTTTTTTGATAAAACATGATATTCAAAATTAGTATATTCATAAGTATGAATTGGTATTATTGCCTAACTAATTCATTTGCAATAGAAACATTAAATAAACCACTCAAGATATTTGCAATGATTTGCTAGCGATCTATAGTGTTATTTAACATTAAAATCAAGAAAATCATGTCAAATATCATTAAAACAAATAGGCATGGTTAAAATTCATGCTATTGTGCACAGAAATCCAGATCAAATAAGAAATTAAAAAAATGCCTAGACAAAGAAAAATAGTTTTAACTGAAGCTCTTCAAATGGGAATAGGTGAACTAAATAGTATTCGCATAGCAATTGTAATTATAGATTTTCAGTTTATGAGAGAGAGTATGGGATCTGTAGTAGGTGAGAAAATTATCAGTTTGATTGAACATGCTGTGAACAGATCCCTACCCATCATCATTTTGTGTGAGGGCGACGAAAGGAGAGCATAATTGGTAGAAAAAAGGGACAACCCCTTAGGGTTATCTTGCTCTTAGAAAAAGTAGGAAAAGATACAAATAATGAAAGCATTTCTGAGACCCAAATAAGAAACTGCATAAACATATAAAAATTTACATAAGCATATCCTTAACAATGGAGCTCAATGAAAGTTAAACAAACAAGCTTGACTAAAGCAATTGCTTAACTTGGCTTGCTTCATGATTTAGAGATTAAACAGGAAAGGAATACATGGAGTTGAGCTATAATCCAAAAGTTCAAAAGATGATGGAGAAATAGATTGAGCCAAGATGACGAGCTAAGAAATCAACTCACACAAAGGGCTTGGATAAAATCAGCCCAACCCACCCTGAGGTAGGGGTTGCCAGGATCCAACTGATCCCAACATGACTGAGTTATGATAGGGCTAGGTCAGGTCAACTTGACAGTCCCTAAAAGGGGAGTGAACAACTCCACACTCAAGTTGAGAAAAATTCTACTCTAGGTTACACAGGTGAGAAGTATTTGGGTACTTATGGATCCCTGATGTGGGACAAAGATGAAATGTTATGTAAACTTTAAAATTATCACAAATGAAATGAAATGATATTGTATTAAAATTAAACCGAATTAATTTCCAAATTTTAATTTACAATAAAAGAGAAATTAGATCCCGCAAATTGAATCATTCAAGATTAAAATTAGATTAAGTCAATCAATGAATAAGAATTTGTCAATTAGCTTAAGGGTTCGATCTAAGTTCAATGAGTTAGAATTGAGATTTCAAAAGTTAATTTGGATTTCTCGTAAAATGAATATCAATGTTAATTCTCTCTCATTAGATTATAGGTCTCTTAACCTAGAGACAAATTATTATTCCAAACAAACAAATAATTTTACTTGGAATCAAAGAAGATCTTACCTTAGCCAGGTTTGTTCAGGTAAACCAAAGTAGGATAGGGTCCAGTAGCATTGGGTGTAGTGTCAGGCTCAGAAAATCGCTTTGCTTGCGGCAGTTCTAGAAGGCGTTGCATGTGTGGAGACTCATCTAGAAGGAATGCTTGGCAGAAACCTAATTGGGTGGAGCCATGGAGGTAGCTGTTGTAGTTCTAACGGGTGCAAAGTGCACTCATGGAATCACCGTCGGCTGAAGGTGGTCGAGTGGCTGAAATGGTTTTGTGTGGCTAATGGAAGGTGCCGCGGTACTAGTTGGATGTGCGGGGCTAGATCCTAAAGGTGCAGAAGAAGAAAGCGCTGCTGCCTTACTATGAAGGTGCATAAGTGAATCTAGAGGGGATCTGTGGAAGAGTCGTGGGCATGTGGGTGGCATCGACTCCAAAGGAAGAGTTACAGATTTGATGTTGGCAACCAACAATGTTGGATACGCTAAGGCATTGAACTGGAGTGCAGTGGTTGGGGATTCAGTGTAATAGGATAGTCCATCAAACCACAAATCCTTGTCACTATGAACCTCACAAAAATGAAAACATTTTATCCACTCAAAACAAGATCATCACTTAGAAAAAGGCATAATAGAGACTACAAACTTGCCATACAACGTCTAAGACCTCATTTAAAGTCAAAATTCAAGAAATCCTTGGACAAAGTTGGTCCAAATGAAACTCAATTCGATCTTGAGTCATGCAGAAATAGGGAAAGTTTCCATTATTTTTGCTAGCCTAGGTGGATCCTCATAAAATTGCTTGACCAATTTCCATCAAAAGTGCATATGGGTCTATTACACATTGTTGAAGGATCCAATCCATAAAAAACATTCCTTGTACCACAGAAGTGAAGACACTTTAGCTACACAAAACAAACTGCTCACTTACCATGGGAGAGAATACAAACTTGCCATTGAAAGCCTAAACCTCATTCAAGTTCAAATTTCATTGAGGTCCCAAATGAAACTGGTTCAATACCAAAAATTATGAAAACCCGGATACTCCAAAGAGCTGCCAAAAATATATAAAATGTTTGTCTTAGAAGCTATATGCGGACTTTGGGGATTATGATAGTGCGCCTGTCTTATTATTAACATCAGCTGGCTAACTGCACAAATGCAGGTAAGGCAGATTTGGGTGAGGCATGGGAGGAGGAAGGTAGTAGAAGTACAGACACAAGATGTAAGTAAGGGTCAACTGGGTGGTGACAACAGCAGAAGCGACAAGCAGTTCAAAGGCATGACATGACGACATTTGATGAACATGGATTTGTGAAAAAACTGTTCTTAATTTTTAGTAATGAAGGCAGCAGAAAATGTTGGAACCACAGTAACAGACCTAGATAATGCCATGCACAGGAATACACAGCAGTTAACATTAAATTGTATGTTTACAGAAAATCATGGCCAAAACATAGAGGCAAATCCCTAGAAAACATATATATATTTATTTATAAAAGTAACAATTAACCACCAACCCCAATAAATAAATAAATAAACATGCCCATACCAAGGTTATACACTATAAAGTACCTGTTTAGGCAA
Source organism: Apostasia ramifera (assembly GCA_019297695.1). NCBI lineage: Eukaryota > Viridiplantae > Streptophyta > Magnoliopsida > Asparagales > Orchidaceae > Apostasia > Apostasia ramifera. The sequence continues at coordinate 84,467 of JAEMOT010001513.1, read as the reverse complement.
AATAGCTGATTCCCCATAATCTCCACGAGCACAACTAGCTGCAAAATCAAGTGCAACTTTTCCACCCATGGAATGACCAATGAGGACATCAGGCCACTCCCACTTACAATGCTTCACCAGATTAGCTACATCTCTAGCAGCATTCACCATGTCATGTGGAGGATCAAGCCCTTTCGTTCCAGCAGATCTTCCATGATTCCTCAAATCCACAAGAACCATCCTCCAGTCTATATTCAAGAAGAAGAAACCATTAAAAACTAATATAAGCCCACACCAATTAAAGGATGAAATCATAAAATAGTATTAACAGCAACAAGAAGATTTTATAAAGAAGGAAAAGCATGCATGTCATCTGAACTTATTAGAGGGAAGCAATAGAAGAATGTATCTGGTCAATGATGAACAAAATGGTCATAATCTACATACAGATAAAATAATAATAGAAATGTTAAGGAAAAGAAAGTTAATTCACTTCAATTAAAGGACTCTCGCTAAGTATACATAAGAGTGTAAGATAACTTCAAGCATTACTCATATTCATTTGCAACATCTTCCAATTTCAATTAATACCAGCAGACAGGAGTAAGAGACCAAAATCAAGCACTTTTTGACTTAGAGCATTCTGAAGTTTAGGGTCCAAACCCTGTAACCACTAATTTGGGATTCCTATGGAGGGTACTTCAAGGACAACTTCCCTTATCTTGCAGACTGGCGACCATGCTGGTACGGACATACGGCTCCTGGGGCCAACCATACCTCTTTAATGGGATGTGAGGGGCCATTCTGTGTACTTCTCCTGAATCCCGCTGTTCGTCTTGAGAGTTCTTCAGCTTGAGGGCTCTTCGGCTGCCTCGTGCCCCCAGCCCGCTTTGCGAAGATCGGGCCCATTGAAGCCTCCACGTGTACAGTCCGGATGTTGCCTCGCGGATCCGAAGGCAACAATATGCAATCTACTTTTACCTTATTTTGTCCTGTTAATTGGATCTTCAATAAAACATGATGTGCTTACACATCTTAAAGAAGCGGTGCTGCTGAGTGTAAGCACTGTCTGTTGCAGATACAACGAAGATATAGAACAAAATGATCAAATTGGTCAAGCACAATTAAAAACTGCTCATCTAGCAAGATTAACTAGAACTGCCGCCTTATCCGTAGCTCCATTTCAAAGCGACTTAGGCCCTGTTTGGTGCGAGGATTAAAATCAGGACCAAATTGGTACTAATTTAAAAAATAACAATAATAATAATAAATAATTTTTTTAATCATTCTGCACAAATTTTAATATAAAAAAAAATATTATTTTAATTCACATACTTAATAATTTTTAATAAAAATATTAACTTTTTTCACATCTTACATTAAAATACTCAATTTAAATATTTTAGCTTAGGATATGAAATAAAGTTGATAATTTTATTAAAAATTAGTATATGAGTAAAATAATATTTTTTATATTAGAATTTATATAGAATGGTTAAAAAAATTTATTTATTATTATTATTGTTGTTTTATAAATTAGTACCATTTTGATCCTGATTTTAGTCCTCCCGCCAAACAGGACCTTAGGCACATGCCATACCTTCCGCCCAGGTCCAAAATAACAATCAACTGATTTATAAAGGTAAACGTAAACCATTTCTGAGTTTCCACCGATGAATCAAGATAAATATGAATAGGGTTAATTTTGTCTGCAATTACCATCCGAGGGTGAAGTTTTTTGGAGCTCAGATGCGAGTAAACGGGAGAAGGTCCTCCAATTCCTGCCGGATCCGAGCAGCCCGTGCAGCACGAAAGCCGTGGAAGCGAAGGGTTTCTCCGATGCACGGATGACGTCGTAGGCTAAGGTTTCAAGCGTTCGCGATCCACCATGGAGCAACGGCGTTGGAGAACTCCAGCGAAGATTAGAAGAAGCGTAAAAGAAATGACGGGATTTGCTAAAAGCCGTTGAGAGCACCCTTCCCATGTCTCTGCGTAGAAAAACTGCGAAGGAGAGGAGAAGATGCACGCTCGTTGCCCACTCTGCTACTCTCCTTTCGCCATCGTTCGATGCGACTCTGGGAGATCTTGCGCTCAGAGAGAGAGAGAGAGAGAGAGAGAGAGGAGATTGGGATTTGGGAACTAGGTTATACTGTTATAGAGCCGATTCCATCTCTCCTCGAGATTTAATTAAAAAGTTTTTATTTGATTTCGATTTAATTCAAATAATAATAAAAAAAATTCAATCTGACCTTAATTTGAATTAAACCTGTCTTATTTATTATCAATTCAAATTTATTTTAAATTTTTTTAATTAAATATTATATATAAATATATTTATTTATTTAATCAACTTAAATTATAACTATTTATTTTAATCTATTATTTAAAAAATAAATAAAAAAATAATTTACAATAAATATATTTTGAATAATTATAAAAAAAATTCTAATAAATTTTTTCATTAGTCTGCTGAAAAATTATATACTAAATATAAATAATATTTTTTATTTTTTTATTGATCCAATTTCGAATCACCTCGATACAATTTTATGTCAACTCAAAATTAAATTGATAAAAATTTCAAGCCGAAAAAATAGCTCATTAACCCAGTTCGTTTGGATCGAAAATCCAAATTTTGATTTAACTTTCAAACGATCTTTGATTTTCGAACAAAATTAACCGAAAAAGTCTTCAAATCAGTTTATGTTGTGCACACGTGCTAAAGTCCGAAATTAATAATTTTAATTTTGAGTTGAATTTCTGATGCATAATTATAATCTATATTTTTGTGTGTATTATATATATTTGACATAATATTATCAACTTATATATATATATATAGAACATATGTATGCAAATAAAGTTTTATACATATTTTCAGAAATTTTAAATATTAGTATTTTCACATATATTCAGTTGAATTAATTTGAATTAATTTCATTTCAAAAAAAGCTAACTTCAAGCCATATAAAAATTTAACTAAGTTTAAATTAAATAATATGTAAATAATTTTCAAGTTTCAAATAAAATTACTTCCCATGTTTTTTTTAACACTAAAATAAAATTTATATTTATATTATAAATAAAATTACTGTAATATTAATTAACATAGATTGTAAAATGAATTTGAAATTTTTTATATAGCCAACACATAATTTTTTTAAAAAAAAAATAATACAAATTTAATTTTTATGCGATCCTATACAAACGTTATATAATTTATAATACAAATCAGCAAAATGTTTTTATAACTTATTAAAAAATTATGTAACATTTAATAAAATTTATATTATTTCTCATTATATGTACGTATTTTAATGCAGGTAGAACAAATTAATTCTAAAAATAAAATTAATTTATTTCGTTGTTATTTTGGTGTTATGTTATGTAATCTAGATGTCATGACATTTAAATATTATTTTTTGACTAATAATTTTATAGTTTAATAAAAAATTATTTATAAATATCATTAAACCAAATAATTATTTTTTTAGATAATATAACATAATATAACATCAAGATAACATTGAATTAAACGCCCCCTTAATTTCAGCCCCACATATGTTTAATAAAAATATAATTTATTTCACATTTTAAATTAATTCTATGCTAAATTAATGTGAGATTATTCAACGGTCCAACAAAATTTTAAAAAAAACGATCTCGAGTTAAATAGTCAAAAATATCAAAAATAAAAATTTGAAAATCAATACTATAAGTTTCATAAGCAACTAACTGTTTCTCCACTTTACAAGCATTAATGGGAATATCATTCGAGATAGTAGTAGTTCCAAATATCAACAGTGAGATACTCATAGTATTCAAACAAAGGCCAGTAATATTCTCAAACTAACTATAAGTCAGACAGAATGTAGCTTTGACATGGGAAAAGTTGATAGTATCTTATAACGATATCGTGCCTCACAATATTTTAAAATATTCACCAATATATTAAGTATCACATCATATTGAAAAATATAATTAGAGCGTAATACACAATGTATGATATAACTACTTCAGATATCCAAAAACTCCACTATGAAATAAAGGATCACTATTTTAAAAAATTTAAAAATATATATATTTAAATATTAAAAATTATTATCATAGATAAAAATATAGTAAAAAAAATAAAGAAAATTGTGGTTATAATAATAATTCAAAATACATAAATATATATATATTTGCAATGGCAAAGCTACATGGGCATAAAGGGTGCAGTTTACCACTTATAAATATCATGATATAAATTGAGATAATAAGTTGGACAAGTATTTTTAGATAATTAAATTAAAAAATTATTTAGATAATTTATAATTTTAATTTTTTATATATTTTTTATAAAAATTATTTAAAATAATAAGTTATATAAATAAATTTCATGTTAGTAAAATCATCTTCAACTAAAAAAAAATTATTTACGTATTTAATATTTAAATAAAAAAAATGATTATAATTTAGAATTTTAATTAACTAAATTATTGAGTGTATTAATATTTAATTTGTTGAATAGTTATTTAAAATAATGAGATAAAAAATATTATGAAAAGAATTACTATTAATAAAAAAAATATATCAATTAATTATTATAATTTTTATATATTTGATGTTTATGTAAGATTATTTATGTTAAATAAAAATTTTAAAATTTTATTATTTTAAATTTAAATAATTTTAAATTTTTTATAATATTATTGTAAATAGTTTATTTCAGTTGATTTGAGCTCGTGGCTCTGACAATGTACATTTGATTATTTAAAATAATAATTAAATGATTAAATTTGAAGGAATTTGTTAAATATGATATACAATTTTAAATGAGTGGAATGAAATTATTAAAAATAATAAAAGGAAAACAAAGAAAAAAGGAATACAAAAAATATTATCATGAAAATCATTAAGAAGGCAGACCCCCTGTCGACATTATCCTCCTCCCGGATAGCTTCCCACAAAACAGAACGGCGGTCGTCTTCTTCTCCTTCCCCGGATCTCCTTCTGCCCCCTCTCTCCGCCGTCTTCATATGAGATATGAAATGGGGGAATACCTTCTCATGCGACTCCTCTCCTATGAGCAGATCCGAGTGCCCAAACCCCTCGACCACCACCCTCTTGTGCTGAAATCCCGGCTGATGCAGCCTCATGTACCTGCTAGCCAGCATCGAAGTCTCTGGCGTCACCAAAATACTCCTCCCGCCGGAGACGTAGAGCGTCGGAACCGCCATTCTTTCGGGATGCATCAGGTACTCGTTATTCCCCTGTGCGTCCACGATGTGGCCTGCTTTGCATATCATCCGAAGGTGGGGGAATCCGGCCATGGGGACATGCGTTATGTTGTGTCTGTGCAGCCATTGGTGTAGGGTTCTGCTGACATTTTCATGCCAATAAGGGTTGCCGAAGATGCCGGAGATGATGTCGCACTCGTCCGAAGTGCAGCGTTGATTCCTTGGCATGAATCTAGCTATTGATTTCAGAATGGAATGCCTCAACTCATCCTTTGAGCTATCTGTTATTGATAGTATTTGGTTGCTCCCGAGTACTGCCATTGTTACCTTAGATTCATTCAGTTCAAGTTAGAAAACTTTGTATGTTTGGCTACACCTTAAATCTAAATGCTTTTTGCATTCAATTTAGCTTGAAAAACATCCAAACAGCTTTTAGGGCTTTAAGTAGTTTAAAATTTTTAAGCTGCCTAATATACTTATATACAAGCCATGGGAATGTGGCTTAAACTTTAAGCTGCTTCAACATAGGCAGCTCACACTTAAAAGTTTTAAGCACTTTAAGCTTCTTAGATTTAAAGTACTCTCATACGGTATTATTGCGTTTATGTGGCTTTAAATTTTTAAACTGCTTGAGCTTAAAGTGCATCCAAACGGCATTTTATACATCAAATAAATTTAACCTGTTTGCTGTTATTTAAGCACTTTAGAAGTTCAAAAGGCCCTTTAAGCTGCTTAAAATGTAAGTCGCTTGAAAGGTAGCTTAAAAATCAATGCTGTGTTTGGAAACAGCTTTAACAAATTCATAAGTTTAAGCTGCTTTTAATCAGCTTATGGGCTTAAATATTAAGCTACCTATTAGGCAGCTTACATTTTGTGTAGCTTAAAAGGCTTTTTGAGTTTCTAAATTGCTTTGATTTGATAAAAGTAGCTTAAAGTTTTAAGATGTGAAAAACAGTGTTTGGATACATTTGAAGCCCAAGTCACTTTATTTCTAAAGCTGCATAAACTGTTTGGATGTGCTTACAATTTAAGGAGTTTTATTTTAAGTTTAAACTATTTTCAAACACAGCCATAAGCTACTTCAAAAGTTTAAGCTACTTGTGCTTACAAATTTTTTTTTTAAGCTGTTGGTTTTTTAACATGGAAGATAAACTTACAGGAAGAAGAGGAAGTTTCATTTTTGCTAAAGCAAAAGGTGTTAACTTGAAGTACATTGAGGAGTTGGTGCAAGAGAGAGATGCAATATGGGTTGCGGAAATATGGCCTCCCAGTAGCGCAATATGAATTGCTAGCCCACCAGCACAGTGTGCAATGACATGAACTCTACTAGAAGGACCATGAGCCCTGCGAATGCTTGTAACCACTGAAAAGGAGCAGAAAGAAAATGAAGATTACTAGCGTGTGCAAGAAATGTAAGGTGACAATCACAGCAACCTCACCTGCAGGGATGTCAAATTTGGCAATGTCCTCAATGGTGAAGTTGTTTGAAGGATGATTTGGATGCAATCTGGACTGAAGCAGCCATATCTCATATCCTTCATCCAATAACGTTCTGACCAAATCGTTGGGTTCTGTTGGTAGCCAATAGCTCTCACCTGCATAACCATTCAGTAAAAGAACAGGATGCAGTGGCCTTTCCTCTGGAGGCTTCCGTGCATTCAGAATGCTCCCCCATTGCTTGCTACTTATGGTATAACCATCCTCTACATTGATTATTTTATTTTTGACTACGTAGTTAGTACATAGATAAGTGCAAACTAAAAAAGGCTGCTCTTTTTTTGTTTCCAAAATGAAAAGTTGTTTTATTTACCAGTCTTTATCTCATGAAGAATGTATGGTGGATAACAAGTCTGAACATCCTCTAGTTGGACGAAGTCTTCCTTCAAATGCCGCGGTGCTTGTAGAATGTATGTGTTCCAAAGGCTTTCAAACAGAAGCCATAGGAATTTGCTTTTTTGCTTCCCTTTTAATGTAACCGCACTCCTCAATAGCTCGAAGATTGATATATGGAGCTGGCCTCGAAGATCCAGTAACCCCGTATTTTGATTATTTTGCTGTCTTTGATCTTCAATACCATCATTGTCGATTTCTTTAAAAGTAACATGCAATGTGGTAGACTCTTGCCACACATAAGTTGCCAGCAGAAACGGATTCATCATCTTCTTTCCTTCAAGAACATACCTGCATCTATTTTATATTCAAATTCTGCCTACACAATGATGCAAATAAAAGAAAGTTGCATAACTGGATAGAAGTGTACCTTGAACTAGATGATGAAGCTAACATTAGGCTATAGTGCATGTATTGTGTGTAAGGAGTTCTATTGTCTACTTTACATAAGTCAACATTTCCATCTAATATGAACAACTTGTCTTTACTGATACTTGGGAAGACAGCATACCCACCAACCTTTCCTTTGAGAAGAGGATGTGGGCCTCCGATGAGCGAATTTTGACAGATAAAACTTTCCTCATCTCTGGAGCCCATCTTCATTGTTAGATAAGCAGTGCAAGGCATTCCACCAATAAAACCTCTCATCGTCTCTTTCACTGTAACACTCTCATTAGTCCACACATTTCTCTGATCTTTTTCAAAAGCTACTTCATTCTGAGCTGCACTCTTGAATCTTGCAACATCATTGACTAAGCACCTAGAGACATTCTCTGCCACTGTCGTGATAGTAAGGCAAGGGTTTGTACCAATTGAACACGGAATTAGAGAAGCATCTGATACGTACAAACCCTCATGAACTGATGATTGATTGAAACATGGATCAAACACCTGCCCATTTGGATTACAGACTCCCAACGATGGATTAGGAGCAGCATTGCACCCTCCAAGGAGATGAACGCAAGTGCTTCTATACCTTGAAATGAAAAGAATTCCTCCCAACTTCCTCGAAAGATTCTGGAAAGCTGTTATCTTTTTCGGAAGAAGTGGGTCTCGAGGAGGAGTAATGTTTATCTTCTCTTCTTCTTCGTCAAATGTTATTCTTCCGTCACAAGAATCAAAACCCATTATGTTTAGAATTACTGCTTGGCTTGCCTTTAGTCCCATAACGCACTTCAATTTATCTATCAAGCCATGCAGGAACCCATAACAATCAGGCCAACTGTAGGTTGCTATACCCTTGAAGAGCAAATAAGGGTAAGAAGTAGGAAGAACTGCACTCTGCAAGACGGATATAAAGAATCAAAAGCTGCATCTTATTAGCAAAGAAGAGCTAGATTTTCTTGCCTGAACTGTGAATCCTAGTGAAGAAGTGAATGAACATGAGATTGCTGGCCCTGGCCTGCTTTGAAATGGGACATCAGAGAATTGCTTCTTGCTCAATCCATAAGCATATAAAGGAGCTGTGCTGCCTGCAACATACGCCACATTATTCCCATTGCAGCTCAGTCCATGCCCAAGCTTCTCTGAAAGACTCAATCCTCTTCTTTTGGATTGAAATAGTATCTCAGTTGTTCCTAGAACCCCAGCTACAAAATTCATGTTCATGTTTAATGTTCAGTGATGTATATACTTATAACTCATATGTTGATTGCAAGTGAAGGTTAGCTTTAAATTAATACCTGAGAGGACAATGAAGTCTGTGCAGATATACTCCAAATCATCAAAGCATACTCTCCATCTCCTTTCATGATTCTTGCCACCAAGATCACAAAGTTCTCTATAGTTTTTAACAATGTACAAAACTTTTCGTTCTGTTTTCACTACACATCCGGCCTTTCAAAAAGGCCGTCTAAGATGTTAGATCGAAATCAATAGAATCAGCGACAATGTCGGCAAAAGAAGGTACCTTCACTGCTGAGGCCAAATAGTTCTTGTCTGTGGAGTTCTTGGCATTATAAGGGCATCCAGAGAGGCAATTTCCACAAGCTAAGCAGCTTCCCTGTTTGTGAGACCCTGCCACAATAGGAGCTTCTCCTTCTTCTTCTTCTTTTTCTTCTCGACTGAAGTTTATACTGAGTTTTATGGGATCAAACGTATAGTCTTCAATGTCTTCGCCGATTATCTGTCTCATAACTCGACCATTTGAGAAATCTACTGGAAGAGACTGTGCTTCCAGCATGGTTGAAGCCAGAGCTTGGTGGTGATCCCAATTCTTGTTCCACTCCTTGGGCCATTTGGGGTCTCTCCTAGCTTTTACAGGGGGAGGCACTAGCACTCCAGCATTCACCAATGAGCCTCCACCTAGTCCGCATGCGACTGCTGCCATTGAGTCGCCTTCAACATGGACCTGGAATTGCGTTAGGGGGGTTTGGTTCAATGTTAATGTATTTAATGATATGATTAGATAATATTATAAAAAAAGATAAATTACATTCAAGTTTCTGAATTTAAAGCTTAATAATACACAAATTTATGTTTTTAAAATTATAACATCGGGACCTCTGAATTTTAATAAATTATCAAATGAGTTTTTTATTAATTTTTAATTATTAAAAATTTTTAAAATTATCATTGTATTCTCCGGCCTCTCTCTCTCCTCTCAATCCCGCACACGCGCGTGCGCGGGGATCGGGAGGAGAGAGAGAGAGGTCGAGGGGTATAATGATAATTTTAAAAAAATTTAATAATAAAAAATTAAAAAAAGTATCCATTTGATAATTTATTAAAACTCAGGGATTCTGATATTATAATTTAAAAATGTGGATCCGTGTATTATTAATCGTTAAACTCAGAGACCTGGGTGTAATTATTCTTTATTTTTTTTTCGAAAATTTCTACTTTTTGTTTAAATTCTTTGAGATTTCATTTTCACACGAAGAATTGAAACTTGAACTTCAATTCTTTGTTGATGATTCTCTTCGCTAAAGATTCAAACCTAGCGGTTATCTATGAGGTTCCAAATCTCGGATATATCTATCTTTTAGAAAATATTATTCGATCATAATCTAATCGTTATAGTGAAGTTTTACTTTCAAATCATCAATGAAACCTATTGTTGTGCTATTTTCTTTGTACAAAATTTTTTTTTTTTTATTTCATCTTATCTTATTTATTAAGTTCTTGCATTTAACTCGAATATCTCGCATTATCATAATGTTGTATGAATGGCTCTCTTAATATTTAGTGAAATTCAAAGGCATAATTTATCTCAGATTTATTTAATTTTAAAAGTTATTGAAAAATTAAACTTAATTAAGAATTATTTACTGTCGAGTTCATGATTAGATTAATCAGATCAGTCAACGAACCAGTCAAAACAATGAATCTTAAATTTTTTCAAAATTCAAAAGACAACGTTCAAAATAATAAAATTATTTATTTTATTTATTTATTGTATTCATTAAACATTAAATATCGTAGATTCAATCTTAACGTCAAATTAGACTGAATCATATGTCGGTTGACGATCAGTTCAATCTCGATTTAGAACACTTGTGTTAAATATCGAATGATTATAAGTGTAAGAAAAAAATAATAAAATATATGAATATGATCAAAAATAAATTTAAAAAAAGAATATAATATGCATATGTCATTAGAAATAAATCTAAAATTTTTATCCTAAAATGTGAAAGTGGGTGAATTGATGTCACCTGAAACAGAGCTTTCTCTGAACCGAAGCCGACGCCCCACTTCCTCCACCGCACTCTCACGCCTGCCAGTTTGGGCGTTAATATGGATCGAAGATCAAAACTCGATTAAAAATTAAATTAATTTTAGATTGAATCGAAATTAAGTTGATCTAAACGAGTCGATTAATGAGCCAAAAGTTCGGTTCGGTAGTGATTTTCAGCTGATTTTGAGCCGGGGTAGGCTCAGCTCGATCCTGCTCGAAATCGGCTCGAATTAAAATATATTTTATATTATAATATATATATATATATATATAATATATAATATATATTATATATAATATATATGTTATAATATATATATATATATATAGTATAAATCGAGTCGATCTCAAGCCGGATCGAGTTGAGCTTACCCTGCTTGAAATAGGATCGAAAAAAAAGAGATTCGATTCATTTTCAAGCCGACTCAAAAATGAATCGAAATCGGCTCGAAGTCGATTGGAATCGACCGAAGCCGGCTCGAAGTCGAACACAATCGACTTCGAGTTGATCGAAATGTGATCGAACCGATTTCGAGCTGGTATTGCGGTAGCAGCCCTACCTGCCAGCAGAAGACTCAAAGTATTTGTAGGGAACTCCTCTGCTTCCCACCGCCTTCCCTTCTCGACGAGGCAGACACTGATTCCGGCCATCGACATCCGGCACGCCGCCACCGAGCCGCCGTAGCCGGACCCCACGACCACCGCGTCGTAGCTCTCATGTGACTTTCCGGCCATCTTCCTCCGGCTTCTCTCGAGAGAAATTCCTCAAAACAGAGGATCCAGTTATTTATAGCGTAAACAGAAGCAAAAATTCAACTTTCAAAAAAAAAAAATTCAAAAATTATAAGCAAAAGTCAGAAGTCCAGCTCGCCGTCTGCTGGTCTATGAGCGGAGGTGGAAACGAGTTTATCTCAATAATTTTAAATTTAAAATTGAGTTTAATCCGAGCTAATAAAATTTAAGAATTTTTACATACAAGACATAAAATTTACATGAAATTATACATTTCACCATCAATTCGAAAATATTACCACTATCACACCATATTCATTTAAATTTTATGCATTTTACATATTTCATACAATTTATAATATTATATGTAAATTAAAATACATAAATTCATTAATATTTAAATTCTAATATATATTTTTATTTTTTACTGTAAACACGTCAATTTTTTTACTTCAATTAAAAATTATAGTCATGTGAATTTAAATTCGGCACCCTAATTAGAAATTTTAAATAGGATAAATAAATTAAAATACATAAATTTATAAATATTTAAATTGTTATTTATATAAATTAATTTATTTATAGTATTTAATTAATATATTAATAGTATAGTTAAGATCAAGGCCAATTTAGAAATGTGTTGTTCAACGTCAAAGAATATGATGTGAAATATGTGAAATGCGTAAAATTTAAATGAATATGGTGTGATAGTGGTAATATTTATGAATTGATGGTAAAATACGTAATTTTGTATAAATTTCATATCCTGTATGTAAAAACTCCTAAAATTTATTTAATTTGAAACTAATTTTTAGAATCGAATTTAATTTTTATTTTTTTTTATCCAAAATGTTTATTTTATATATAATATATATTAATTAGAAAAAATCTATTTTTAGATGATAAATTGGCAGTTCTTTTTTTAATTTGTCATTTCATGAAAATTTTCTATCAATAATATTTCCACTATTTTTTAATATAATAGTTATAAGCACGTGAACGCACCTGCCAAATTATAGTCAGGCTTATTTAATTTTATAAAAGAAATTTAGATTATTTGTATAAAAAAAAATAGCTTATAATTAACCTGAAATTATTTATAAATCTGTAATATAACACTTCAAAAATATTAGTATAAAACTGATATTATTTTCAAATTTAAATTCCAATCCAAATAATATATGAATTTTGCGCCAAAAAAATATTGTTGGTCAATTGATAAAATTATAATTTCACTTCTTTGATACTTTTTCAATTAAAGATCAGTACAATATAAATGAAGATATTATAATTTATATATAAAAATATCTGAAAGAATATTTTCAAAGGCAAAAGAGCATCATTTGATTCATTCTCATAAAATTATTATCATAACATATAAAATAAAAAAATTAAATACAAAAATCATTCGAATATTCTTTAAGAATAAAACAAAAATAACACAATGAGCAAACAGTAGGCATACAAATGAGTCGGATCAATTAGAGCTTCACTTCGAATTCTATCTCAATTTGACATCTAATGATACCGAAATAGAATCTGATTAAGGCTTGACCCGTTTATATACAATTAGGTTTTTATTCGCAAAATAGTCGAAGCTAATTTCAGTAATTATTATGAATTACTTTTATAACTTGTAAGAGTTTGTGAGAAGGAAATGATCGATTATCTGGGTCTAGAACCAATGCGACAAGCTGGTTCAAATCCGAGTGAATCGAGAACAATTTAACCGGTTTTGAATCAAGACCTAACTTGAATATTCGTAAGTTGGATATGGAATAGCTAGCCGTTATGGTCCCAACCTGACTCGTTTGCAACCCTACTCAATCGTAAAACTCATCACAAAATCCTCTCACTTATCATAAGAATCATTGAAGTCATTGAAAAACATATTAAAAACATCAAAACCTCATTGTGTTGGGATCAGATTGTATGGTTTCCAATTCCACTGTAAAGTTTATGGTTCCACCACTAGTACGACAACTTTTCTCGACATCGTGGTTTTACCCGATTGGATTTTTCTCACATCGTGTTGAACTTTCTTTTCTTCTTTTATTTTTTATAATACTATAATGTTAGCTCAAATTGAGTGGAATTCTTTATTAAATAGTTCGATGCTGCTGTTGAATTTTTGTTCTTTTATTCTTTATTATACCATGTGTGACGCCAGTGGCTGAAGAGGGCAATGAGTGATCAAAAAGTAATGTTTTGAGAGAAGAAAATCATTGAAGTAAAATACAACTCCTGACAGGCTTTTAAGTTGATAAATAATGATAAGAGGGGCACAAAAATGAATTGTCCCACATAAAAAAAAAGAGAGATCATGAGCTATGTAAGTAGATAATATAATCTCAAATAATAAAAATACTTTTTGAGATAAAATAGTAAAATTAAAAATAAAAAATTTCATAATTAGGGGTGCTTGAGCTGAAGTAGTACTGAGATAAATAACCTCTTAAGAAGTACCTGAATCACGCAAATTTTCAAAGTCAAAGCGGACAATACCTTTATATTTAAATTATAGGATGTTACAATATAGTATTATAGTCGATCTTTCACAGTATGACGTGACTCGAGGATGAATTAGGCAGAAGCTAGTGGACTTGTGGCACTCATGGCGAAAGAGGATGGGGAGTGATCGCTACGTGATATCCCAGTAGAAAGGAATTATTGAAGCAAATGCGTCTCCTAGCAGGTTTCTAAGTCAAAAATAGTGATGAAAGTAGCTCAATATAAGTAGATAACGTAATTCTAAATATTAGACACGCCTTTTAGGGCAAATTCATGAGGCTAATAATGACAAATTTTGTAGTTAAATATACTTGGATTGGACTAGTACAGGGATTGGTGAACTCCTAGAAAATACTGAAGTCACACCAATTCCGAAATATAAAGCGGACAATATCTTTATATTTAGATCATAGAAAGTTACGCCATGCTTACAAGTTGCTATCAATCTTCGGTGACATTTACAACCCTACACCAGATCCACCAAACGACCGAAGCTACTTAGTACCGATGTATCATGTACAAGCCATTCAAACTTAGTCATTAAGAAACTTTTTCTTTAGTCAGTTTAAAATGAACCAAACATGTCTCACATAAAATTTAATATTAAAATTAATTGTTTCACATTATATGTATAATTTAAAATAAAAAAATAATTTTATTTCACATCTTATATATATGCTAAAATAATAACTAACTTATATTACATTACTCATACATTTCAATATAATAATTAATTTTATTTCACATTATTTACAGCTTTTAATAAAAAATATTTTTATTTAAATTTAATTTTATTTTTGTTAAATCGACCGCACAGTCCTACTCGGTACTAAAAATCCTAACAAAGCCGGGCATCGTTTGGTTGGAGGCATTTTTTTTAGTACAACATAAATTTTAACTATAAAAATTAATTTTATTTTACATCTAACATAAATACGAATATTAGAATTAAATTTATTTCACATTTTACATATTTTTAATATTAAAATATTTTTTTTATTAAACATTAAAAATAATTATTTTTTTTTAAAAAAAAAAATTTCCGACCAAACAGGCCTTATACTGTTATTCCCACCCCCATCTCTCCCCTACACCCGCGCGCCGCCAACCAAACCGTAAACTAAATCAGTACCGCCGGCCATGGCCGCTGACGGAATACAAAAAGATCCATGGAGGCTCCACATACATGAAGAGCAAGACGAAGTAAAATCGCTTGGCTGCTCAGATCCACTTCCCCCGCCGCCAGCAGCGTTCGCCGGAACCCATGGATGAAAACAGCCATTTCGAATTTGACCCGCCAGCGCCTCCCCTCCCCACCAGCGCAGTGGAATTCTGCCGTAAAATGGAGGTTAATGAAAAATTCTATGGCGTTTTAATCGTCACTGGAGAGACCATCCTTCTCATCGTCCTCTCCCACATCTTCCACTTCTTCCTCCACCGTCTCGGCCAGCCAAGCGCCGTCTCCCAGATGCTCGCCGGAGTCCTCGTTGGAAAATCCGTCCTCGGTCGCATCATGGCTTTTTTCCACATTAACGGCCCCGGCGGCGACGAGGACCACCTTTCAAGCATGGCTTCCGTCGGCCGCATGCTCTTTATGTTCCTCATTGGCCTCGAGCTCGACTTCCCCTTCCTCCGCAGCAACCTCCGGCGAGCCGCCGCCATCTCTTACAGCGGTGCTTCCATCTGCTCCGCCGTCGCCATCTGCTCCACCCCGTTGGTCTACAACCTGACGTCTTCGGGCGGCAGCAAAGCCCTCTTTGCCCTCACCCTCGCCCTCATCCTCTCCAACACCGCCTCCCCTCTCGTCATACGCGTCGCCACAGAGCTGAAGCTCACCATGACGGAATCCGGCCGCCTCCTCGTCGCCGCCGCCCTCGTCAACGACATGTCCTGCCTCCTCTTCATCGCCTTCATCACCGTCTTCATCCCGACGGGGTCCAAAGAGACAGGATCCACCATCGTCAATAAAATGCTTTCCACCTTCATGTCTCTGTGTCTAATCACCATTATTGCGGCTGCCGTCCGGCTGGGAGTCCGGCTACTTGATCGCCGGAACGAACAGAGGAGGAATACAAGAGATATAGAGGTAAATGCTAAGAATTTGGACTTCAAATAAATATTTAAAATCCTAATGACTGTTTTACAATTTTTCCTAAAAATTTAAACTAATTGGATTGGATTAATTATACCTTTAGTACTGAGGAGAGTAAAATAAAAGTTTTTTTTTTAATACAGAAAATGAAAGTTAATTACTCACTGTGTTAAAACATCAACATAATGTTTTTTTTTTTTATTTATTTCTCAACATAATGTTGTTAAACATAGAAGTAATAGGATAAAAAACACTCGTGTTTAATTCATAGCCAAATTAGTCATCCCAATTGTCAAACTAATCGAGTAGTCACTATTTTTTACAAATGTAAAACTATGATATGCTCATTATTCCAATTATAATATCAAATATTCAAAATAATAAACTTAATTTTTGCTATCACGATAATAATAAATACTAACAACAACAACCAAGCCTTAATCCCACTAAGTGGGGTCGGCTACATGAATCTTTTATTTTCATTGCGCTCTATCAGTTATCAAATTCTTATCTAAGTCTAAGTAAGTAAGATCACTCCTTATAGTTTCTTACCATGTCTTTTTTGGTCTCTCTCTTCCTCGTTGTACATGAGAAAAATTCAATAACTCAATTTTTCTAACTGGAGCTTCAATCAGCCTACGATTTAGATGTCAAAATCATCTAAGCTGATTTTCTCTAAGTTTATCCTCAATTGGTGCAACATCAATTTTCTTTTGGATATACGTATTTTTTATTCTATTCTTTTGTGTATATCCACACATTCACCTTAGCATTTTTATTTCTGCAATATTTATTTTATTTGTATATTTTTTCTTTGGCAGACCAGCATTTAGTACCATATATCATCGCTGGTCTTACTACAGTTTTGCAAAATTTATCCTTGATTCTGGATGAGATTTTTCTATCGCACAACACCAGAAATATTTTTCTATTTTACCCATCCTGCTTGAATCTTACTAATAACGTCATTATCTATTTCGCTATCATTTTGTATAATTGATCTAAGGTATCTAAAGCGCTCACTCTTCTTGACAATTTGATCACCAATTGTCACATCTCCAATATAAGTATTTTTTTCTTGACTAAATGTGCACTCCATATATTCAATTTTTGATCTACTAAGATGAAAATCTTTATATTCTAGAGCATTCCTCCAAAGCTCTAGTTTCGCTTTAGCTCCCTCTTTAGTTTAACGCGTCATTGCCGGGTCCCAAGTCCCGGATGAGAAACGCGGAGGGTTGCGTTAGGCAGTCGACGACCAGCGAAAAACTTGTCGAATCAATCATGATATGATAATAATAAATAGTATGGAGATTAATTTCTTTATTAACATCAGTGAACATGGCATGATTGTGAAAAAAGGATCAAAATTGTAGAACTTTTACAGCCTTAGGACTGAAATTAAAGGTTTTAAAATTGAGATCAATTGGGGATGCTTTACAACCTCAAGGACTCGGATGCAATTTACCCTTATTTATATTATGAGCACTCCGAAAGAAATGCTGTAGGAAATTTTTCGCATGATGGTGCCTGCAGACTGACAAGAAGATGAGGTCAACATTGTTCTATTTGATTCTGCATATTCTAATTTAATCTCTGCATTTCATTCTAGCTAACAGGTTGTTGGGATACTGATCGCCATGATCGTGCTGTCGACGGCGTCGGAGCTGCTGGGGTACAGCAGCTCGATGACGAGCTTCTTGTTGGGCGCTCTGTTTCCGAGGTCGGGTCCGACGACGAGGACGATGATGGGTAGCCTGAGCTACTACGTGAACCACCTCGTGCTGCCGGTGTACTTCGGGCACGCCGGATTTCAGACGGATCTCGCCGAGCTCCGGCACCGGCCGGTGGCGCTCGCCGTCTCCTCCCTCGTCGTCCTCAGCATCGCCGGGAAGGTCGGCGGCTCTGTTCTTGGCGCGAGGTTGCTCAAGATATCGTTCAAGGACGGTTTGGTCTTCGGCCTCCTCCTCAACGTCAAAGGCCATGTTGACCTCATCACCATCTCCCTCGCAAACAAATATCGGGTATGTCTTGTTTTATCTGAGGCTAAATTTCATCCTGGTTTTCAGGTTGATTTCCTATTTCATCCGAGTCCCCAAAATTGGACAAATATTTCACTCATTTTTTATGAATCTAGCTAATTCTTTACTTAATAGAGGGACTCAGATGAAAAATATTATTTGTATCAAGGGCCCACTAAAAGAATTCAAATTTGTGGACCACCCAAATAGGTGCCCAAATAATTTAAAATTGTAGACAAAATCAAAGTACCTTAAGAATAAACTTAAATTTGACTATTAAATTATTATTATTGAAAATTTAAAATACATATTTAAGAATTTTTAATTATTATTATAATAAACTCAATTTTTTTAAATTTTATTTTAGAATAGTTATTTTTAATATTTAAATATATATTTTTAATACGGCTTGATAGCTTTATTTTTATTCAATATACATATTAAGATAAATTCAAATTTTTCAAAATAATTTTAATGAGGACTAATATTTTTGTTATATCTTATTAGACTAGTTTGATTAAATAATTTAGTTAAATTAATGCAGCTGACATATAATATCTCTTAATTGATAGATTAATTTAAAATAAGTAGAAAATTAGGACATTAATTGCAGGAAATTAAGGTTTGATCCGGGAATAATATATATAATTTTTTTTTTGGAAAATTTACATACATAACACTGAATTTATCACAAATTACGAATTTCACCATCTTTTAGTAAATATTACATATATCACACTCTTTTTATATTTTTATTATTATAATAGAAATGTAAAACTCATAAGCAGAGTGTGATATGTGTAATATTTACTAAAAGATAATGAAATACGTAATTTGTGATGAATTTAATATTATGTATGTAATTTTTTTTTTAAGTAATAATTTGGGAATTATATATTACTGCTGCAGATATGGAGTAAGAGGACGTACAATGTCCTTCTCATCACCGTCCTCCTAAGCAACATGCTCGTCGGTCCAGCGGCGGCGTTCTTCGTCCGGCGAGAGCGCAAGGCCCAGCGCCACCGCTCCATGGGCCTCGAATGGCTCACCCTCGACAGCGAGCTCCGCCTCCTAGCCGGCGTCCACCGCCCCCAGGACGCCCCCACCATCCTCAACCTCCTTGAGATCTCCGGCGGCTCCAACGGCCGATCCCCCCTCGCGGCTTACCTCCTCCACCTCCGCCAGCTCACCGGTCGCCTCACCACGGCCATGCTCTACCACCAGCGCGTCGACGGCCACGAAATCGACCCCGCGGGCGACGAAATTCACCGCGCCGCCGACGCATTCGCTGACCAGACCGGCATTGCCGTCCGCCAGATCACCGCCGTCTCCGCCCATGATACCATGCACCGCGACGTCTGCAACGCCGCCCAGGACGTCCGCGCCTCCCTCATCATCCTACCCTTCCACCGCCGGCAGCGCATCGACGGCAGGATGGCTGCCGGAGACGACGGCATCCGCGCAATCAACCGCCGCACCGTCCGCTATGCCCCCTGCACCGTCGGCATCCTCGTCGACCGTGGCTTGTCGTGTAAAGGTAACTTTATAAGAAAAAAAAAACTTTATAAGAAAATATTATCAAAAAATAAAAAAAAACTTTATAAATTATAATTAAGAAAATATATTTATTATCAAATTATTATTACTTATGCATCAGGCCTTTGTGTGGCAAAAGAGCCTAATAAATATTTTTTTAAATTTAATTATCATAAAATTTGATAATGAATAATAAAAATAAAATAAAATAATAAAAAAGAATTTAAAATCGTAAATTTTTAAGCTAATTGATTAGCAGAGGTTTAATATTTTTGTCTGCTCGGCGTCCGGCAATGGGCTGCAGAGCAGCACCAGGTGGCTGCCATCTTCTTCGGGGGGCCGGACGACCGGGATGCGGTGGCGTACGGCGCCCGGTTGGCGGTCCACCCCTCCGTGAGTGTGACGGTGATCAGGTTCGTGGAGGCCGGCGGCCGGTCATTGGCTGGGCTGGCGCCGGCGGTGAAGGAAGAGGAGGTGGCGCTAGCCGTCGGAGAGGCGGCAGAGGCGGATGAGGAGTTCATGGCTGATGTGTACCAGAGGTTCGTGGTTTCTGGCTTGGTGGCCTACGATGAGAGGGCGGTGGGAGGCGCGGTGGAGACGGTGGAGGCGCTGAGGGCCATGGAAGGGGTGTACTCGCTGTATGTGGTGGGGAGGGGGAGGAGGAGAGGGGCGGCGGCGAGGCTGACTGCGGGGATGGAGGAATGGGAGGAGTGCCCGGAGCTGGGGACGATCGGGGATCTGTTGGCATCGTCAGACTTCATGAGGAAGGGAACGGTGCTGGTTTTGCAGCAGCACCGGCTCGTTACCGGCGGCTCCGGCGGGGGCCGGTTGGAGTTTGAGGTGGAGGAGGAAGAGAGATTGATACGCCTGAGGAAATGACGAAGTTGCCCTTTTTTGTTTTTATTTTGAATAAATTACTGATAGGTTCTAATAGTTTGCCAATAATTATATTTCAGTTTATAGTTTTTAATATTTTTAAATTAAGTTCTTATTTTACTTGACTATTTTAGTCTTTATTCAGACATTGAAATCTAAACGAAGAATTTAAAAAAATTTCTCTATTATATTTCACTTTTAAGTCCTTATTTTAAAAGATTTAATTAATTTTTTTAAAATATAAATTAAAGTGTAATTATAAATTAATTATATAGACTTATCAGCAATTTATCTTTTTATTTTTATACTTTTTTACACAGCCATTTTAGTTTCTTTGCTTTTTTTTTAATCTTTTTAAGAATTAGTTTCTTTACTTTTAGAAGTGTTATAATTGTCAATATTTAAATGATTCCCAATAAAAAAATATTAAAATTTTTATTTATTGATAATAAATTTTTAATTTATTATTTTATTTTTTATCATTATAAAAATTAAATTTTTTTGTCAAATATCTGTAGTAATCATTAAGGGTAAAATGATTATAAAATTTTTAAAATTTAAGTATTTTTTTATTAATTCAATCTTGAACCTACGTAAAATCAAATTAAGATGACTCAAAATCGAATCAATTAAAAAATAAAAAATATTATATATATTTTTATTTATATATATATATATATAATTAGATTTAGTATGTAATTTTTTTAATTATTTAATGAAAAATTTCATTAGAATATTTTCTATTTTCATTCATACTTTATTTATTATAAATTAATTTTTTAATTTTATCTTTAAATAATAAATCAAAATAAATATCCATAATTTAAATTAATTAAATAAATAAATATATTATATATAATATTTGGCTAAAAGATCAAAAATTTATTAAAAGTCGGATTAATTTTAGCTCGAATTGAGCTTGAATTGATAACAAATGAGTCAGATCTAGCTCGAATTGTGATCAGATCAAAATTTTTTTATTCATTTTCTTGATTAAATCGAGATTAAATTATAAATTCTTAATTCAGTCTTGAGTTAAGATCGGATCCGCACGAGATTATATTATTAACAGCCTTGTGGATAATGAACGTATTTGATGATAAAATCATAGAAGTGTTTTTGGGATAATTTATTGGGCTCTGTCTATAATGAAATTGAATATGATTTGCCAGTCGGGCCTAACCCAACCCGGCCCGGCCCGGCCCGGACTTGCCCGCTCACTGCTGTGCTCTGCTCCTTCACACCCAAGAAACCCTATTGTGAAATTCGTGACATTTTCTGCCTTCTTCCGTTCTTCTCCCGATTCCGGCCGGAAAAAGCTGAATCGACGGACGACGATGAGCAGCATAGGCACGGGATACGATCTCTCGGTGACCACCTTCTCCCCCGACGGTAGGGTTTTCCAGATCGAGTACGCCGCGAAAGCCGTCGACAACAGTGGGTGAGAGCCGTCGTGTTTGATCTTTTCGATCTCTGAGCTTCTTTCGTCGGGCAATTAAGCTGATTTTTGTGCTGCTTTGTGGTCTTTTATTCTTCTAGGACTGTCATTGGCATCAAGTGCAAGGATGGGGTCGTTTTGGTTAGGAATTCGCATTCTGGTTTTCTTTGTTGGGGTCCTCTAAGCTTCTTCTCAAAGCTTTTGGTGCTTGCATTCTTTTATTTGAATGGGTTTTAGGGTGTGGAGAAGCTGATTTCTTCAAAGATGATGTTGGGGGGATCCAACCGGAGAATCCACTCGGTTCATCGGCACTGTGGCATGGTAATTCATCTAGAATGAAGTTAGTTTTTTTTTTTTCATAAGTAGTAGTAGGTTTCTTTGTATATATAGGAGAGTTTTTCTTTTTTCCCTTGTACATTTGATACACATACTGTCAAAAAAAGTTACTTCGGCTTTTCATATCAAGGTGCCGAAAGCGTGCAATTTCTTGCTGAAATTTCCCTTTTAGCTCTTACCGCTGGTTGAGATCTTCAAGCAGGAGAGAAAATAGAAGTAATTGACAAGGGACCAGTGTTTGGATGAACAATTTCGTTTTTGTCTTTTTCTAAATGCTAGCGGCATATATTAGTATATGTTCGTTGCTGAGCTACCCTACTGTTAGTCCATTATCTGGACAGCATAATTTCCCCACTCTTCAGTATAAGCTCAGATATTTTATCATATTTGAATTCGATTCTTGTTTTCTTTAGGAATTGATTTTTCTTAGTACGTAACTTGACAAAATTTAGTGTTGGGAATTTGTAGTTCAGTCCCATGAGTGTCCACCAAAATTCGTAACACTTGTTTGTTATGTTCTGTTCTAACTCCATGAAAATAAAGCTACTTTTTTGGTATATGATATCACACATTTTTAACAGTGCAAGCCACATTCTTTGAAGAACTTACTCAGATAAGATTAGTTGTTTTGATTAAGATTCCAACCACGGAGCCTTTTTTATTTTTTATTTTATTTTGTAAAGGAGAAACTGAGAATAGCTATTAGTTTCTGTGCTAAATTGACTGAGAGCCCCCATGTACTCTAAAACATGCTCCTGTTATAGGTATGATATGTGTGCCTTCATGTCTTGTTTGGATTCACTGCAACTTCTTTACTTGTGTGTGTGTGTGTGTGTATGTATTATGTATGCTTGTAGTATGTAGAAAGTCTGTTGTGAAGGATATTTGGAGTGTTTTTTCTATTTTTGATGTTTGCTATTCCATTGTCTTGAAAGACTTTTTTTGTCTGTTCCTATTAAGTATTTGTATTGTTTGAGACAATCTATGACTATTTTCTCTTCTTTGATTGAAAGCTAAAGTAAATAGTCTCTGCCATTTTTTGCTTGTTACCAAATTTTTGCCTAATGAGGTTGTTATGACATCTTTGGGCTTTCTAATTGATAACAAAAACTTGTGGATTTAAATTTCAATGACGTTTCAAGAAATTTGACTTAACAGAACAAGATTTTGATATCTCTATATGTGTTATTTGAGGGAGAATTCTCTCGTTCTTTGACCTGCCATACTCTTGAATGGC
>JAEMOT010001513.1:5842-59549 GCA_019297695.1 Apostasia ramifera | reverse complement strand
TCTTTGATTTTCATCTTTAATACATTTTACTTCAATTAAATCTTTAGTTTTTCTATCTCTTGAATGGCTTCTATGTTTTAATTAATTTGACCTTGAGCGGAAAAACTACTTAACCAGATTGCAGTTAGGTTTCATTATTTGGCTTGTTGGGGGACTGTATTATTTTTGCGAGGACATGATTAGCTCATTTTGTAGATTACTAGATTAGTATACCTTGAACTGAAAAACTTACCTAAACATTGGTTTGTCAAGGAGCTTATTATTTTCCTTTTTAAAAAATTGAAATAGATAGCTTGTATGATTTTTATTTGAAGGTTTTAAATTATCTGGTGAATATTATTATGAGGAAAATGCTATGTAGCTCTATGAAGCATGGAACTTTAAAAAATCACGCCGTGCTCGTATTGAACACATGGACATGTGGGGACACACAAGGACATGCGGGAATACCGTGTCAAATAAGCCACGCATTGTGTCCTAATAAAATAATATTAAAAAAGCTAAAGGACACTTCTTGGGCATGTGAGGGCACTTGGGGACACTTTAAAGCACTTCTAAGATACTTTTAGAATATTTCTGAGATGCGAAACATTTTGGAGGTATAGAACACTTTTGGGACATATATAGAATAGAATTAAATACATTTAATATAAATGTTAAATTTATTTATTAATATTATATTTTTTAATAAAATTTATGAATATATCTCCCTCCCCCTTGTTCTTTTATTAATATTTAAAATTTTATTATTGTTAAAATTTTATCTAATAAAACTAAAATCTGTCTTTTATTATTATTAAAATTTTACCTAATATAAGTCAAAATTTTAAGCTAACCAAGCTAAATTTAATTTTTTTCTCTCTTGCTGCCCTCGAGTCTTACGAAAATGAACCAATCGTAAAGAGTTTGGAACTTTAACTTCACCTTTATCCTTCTCTCATTCTGAATATTAAAAGCTCTTATTTCCTCTTACTGTCATGCTCACTGTAATTGTTTTGATAAGTAAAATTGTATTCTCTTATTCTTCCACCCACTTTGTAAAGTGAATTCTAACCAAATCTCTTCAATATTAATAACCTTTGTTCTGAAGTTTTTATCTTGATGCTATGAGATTTCAGTGCTATTTACAAGTTGTTTATACTTAAAAATTTAAGTTTGGACTATATTTTATATATATTAAGTATAAATTGTTAATTTTATTATTGTTATATTTTATGTATCACGCCGTGTCCGTGTTTTATACTTTGGAAAATTGTTGTGTCACCATGTCGTGTCGTGTCCCCGTGTTCTCATGTCATATCCGTGCTTCATAGATATAGCTTAAAAGAGTTCTAAGACTTTTGGACAATGGTTTTGTGCATTTGATGGGTGCTTATCTTTTGAACAATGCACTCAGCCAATGGACAAATACATTGTCTAAAGGTTCTAGAACTTTTTTGATTATTTATTGGAGTTGTGTAGAATTGTTCTTATTATAAATTTTTATTTTGGCATTATAATTTAAATCGAAACTCAATCTTACCAAGTCTACATTACACTTCAGAATTGAACAGAATCGTTTATGTAGCAGGTACTTTCGGCTCTTGTTATCACTGATTCACTGAATATACAGTTTTGAAGTTCTAAATATCTGTAAATTATACTATGCAAGTTTGCTCTGGTTATAATGAGCACATCACTTCATGCCTATAATTTCTTACAGGCTGTGGCTGGATTGGCAGCTGATGGCAGACAAATTGTTGCCAGAGCCAAGTCTGAAACGACAAACTATGAAAGGTTTTCTTCATGTTCTTCATTAGCTTTTTGCTTTCTTATCTTCTTACGTGATTTTTTGTTAAAGGTTTCAGCCTTTTTTTGGTCGGACTTGTAAGCAGCTTCAAAATGTTTGTGCAGAATATATGGTGAACCTATTCCTGTGAAGGAACTTGCAGATCGTGTTGCCAGCTATGTTCATCTCTGCACTCTTTATTGGTGGTTGAGGTATCAAGAATTTAATTTTAAGAACATTTTGCTTTTATTTCTTACATGGTTAACAAAAATATACCTCTTTGTATGGCTTAAAGAACTATCTTTATTATGTGCAGGCCATTTGGTTGTGGTGTTATTCTTGGTGGTTATGATAGAGATGGACCACAGCTATATATGATTGAACCTTCAGGTGTTTCATATGTGAGTTTGTTACCCTATGTATAATGATTGATTCTGATAATTGTGCTTTACATATTTGTGTATCGTTTTGTCTTTCGGTGTCTATTGATCTGATTTTGATGTACACAAATCGGACTATTAGTCACACAACTTTTACCTGTATGATGGCCAGAGGTATTTTGGTGCTGCAATTGGCAAGGGTAGGCAGGCTGCTAAAACGTAAGTTGGTAATGATCTTCCTAGGGCGCTACCTATTTGCTAGTCATTCTTCATGCTACATTGCTTTCTAGACATGTCTTTTCCAGTGCAAAGATTTAATTTGGTTTACATATTCAGTTTTTTATATATTTTTTACTTTCTGTTGAGCTGGTCTCCAAATCTGTTGAATTTTCCTTTTTGCTGGTTCTTTTCTTCTTAATCACAAAATACATTTTATACTTCATTTAATAAAATTATTAACCGTAAATTTTGACTCCAAATGATATATTTCATGAAGCACAGTTCGTGAACTTGGGGCTTCTGTATTTGGTTGCAACATGTTTTTATGATGTGATTTCTAGAGAAAATTATTTTAATGTCATGATACGAAATACAATTACTTTAAATTTGAATTTGTGTTGAATGTGAAATAAAGTTGATTGCATTCTAGGCCAAGGCCAACTTTTAGAACATAATGTTGTTGTTTTTTAAAATACGTGTATAATGTGAAATAAAAATAATTTTTGATGGCATTAGTGTATGATATAAATAAAGATTATTTTTAATATTGGATTTTTTGTAGGTTGTAAGATAAATCTAAAAGATTAGTGGGAGTGTTTTTAAGTTGGATTTGGGGTATTTTGGGGCCCTAGCAAACAAAGGCGAAACTTGTTTGGTTGAGTTAGATGCTAGTAGTAATATCTTTATCTTTATTTTGTTGCTGATGTCTTATAGCCTGCGTTCAACAGAGAAATTGAAAAGTTAAAGCTTTCTGAACTAACTTGCAGACAAGGAGTCATTGAAATTGCCAAGATGTAAGTGATTTAAATTGTGCTTTGTTTTGAAATAAATGTGTTTCTTTTAATGATATATTCTCTTGACATTCGTTCATCTTGAAAAAGGCTATATGCATGAATTAATTCTATATTCGCTACCTAGTTTCCTTAATATTACTGACAGATTCTGATTGAAACATGAAATCCTGCTAGCAATCTTCAACAAATTCAGAATCGGTGAAGTAGATACATCTTACTATACTAGTTAGTGCCGGAGCTTGAGAAATAGGATGATATTATCTCATTCCAATGTTTTGAAAGTAATTAGATGAAGATTTTGAAATGTTTATATTGATGTTTTTGTGGAAACTAAACTTTTCAATAAATTTGTCTGTGCAATTTTACTCTTTTGTATTTGGGCAGAATTTATGGCGTTCATGATGAAGCTAAAGATAAAGCCTTTGAGTTGGAATTGAGCTGGGTCTGTGATGAATCAAACAGGCAGCATCAGAAGGTATTAGTTATAACTTTTAACATGATAAGGCCTTCAGGCGAAATATTTTGGTAATTATGTTGTTGGATGTTCCATTTACCTTGAACATACGCTCTTTCTATTTATGAGATGTGACTAGTTATACTTTGGCTGTCAACATATGGGAACATTCTTCTATTTGGGCTTGGATTTTGCTACGGAAAACTATTCAATAAAGTTCAGCATAGTTGGAGTTTGGGATTATAGTTATAAACTTTAAACCCAGAAATCATGAAATATTTCAACATAGGCATAAAATGATTTATTGATGGTGATCAAACTGATCTGAACAGGTGGAAGTTGGAATTTGGAAATGATGATGCATGATCTAACCTAATCTTCTTTGTACTTGTACTTTTTGCTTATTTTTTTAATTATTTCTCGGGGAACTCAGGCCTGACCAATTGGCAGCACATGCATATATAGAGCCACCTGCCTCATTAGTCTTTTCTTCTTTCAATAATACCATTACATAAACATTGAATGCCGTTGACTTTCCTTTTATCCTTAATCCTGTTTTATTGTAATTTTGGGAAATTAATAGCAGTTATCATCCTCAAAGAAACTTTATCCGCTCTTCTTACACGAAATTTCGATTATTTTACATTTAAACTTCCTAAATTGTCTTCATATTACATTTTTGTCAATCTCGTTTATATAGCATCAGAACAACAACAACAACTAAGCATTCATCCCACTAGGTGTGGTCAACTACATGAAATTCGTTTTCATTGCGCTATATCAAATAACAAGTCCTTATTTATCTAACATTAGAAGAGAATTAAAAAAGTAAAAGACTTCTTTTCAACGATGGATGTAAATCCTCAAATAAATTATTTTACATCCCCCTTCCCCAAATTATTTGGGATTTATATCTGTCACTTTCAAAAAAGATTTTATTATTCATACTACCCCATTTCTGACTGCAAGTGAATTGGACTGATGTACGCAGCCCAAAATGCAAAAATTCGTATAGTATTTGAAGGTTTACTGTTAGCAATGTGGATAAAATGTGTAATAAAAGTTTTTTTATTTTTTATTTTTATTTATGTAATAGATGCAAATGCCTTTATAATTTTTCTGTATCTTTGGTTACTCATTTAAAAACTTATATTGTCAGCTTTTGGTATTATCTAATGTAGGGGTGGCAATTTTATGCGAAAATCAGAACTTGCTCGAAAAATGACTTAAGTTGAAATCAACTCGATTAATTTCGAGTTGATTTTTGAGCCAAAAATGTGGCTCGAAATAATTTAGAGTATAGAGAAGCTCGCTCAAAGAAAGCTTGAAACTTAATTTATGTATGATATGCATGAAATATGTCACAGTCCTTCACCTTAATCATCTTACACTCGATGGTAGTGGGGGTGTGACCAAAAATTCTTGGTAAGGAAACATTGAGTTCGACGATATCAAAATTGAGCATATAATAAAACATCTATTACAAATTATATTATCTGTTCACTCAGCAAACATCGTACACAATGTTTATTACAATTTAAAAACAACAGGAATTAAGTGGCAGCTCAAGTCTCGCCAATCCCCTTGCCCTTGTCCCGTGTTTGATCGTGTGGAAGAGTACCTGCCAAAAAGGCATCAGTCCCAAAGTACTGAGTAGACAAAGCTCATACTACTAAAAAAAAAAAATCATCAGTAGATTAGCTCAATAAATTCGATATCAACCTTCGATCACAATGTTACGAAGTCACTCTAACATTGATTGCCTTAACGTCGTGTGAAAGTACGGAGTTCATATCAATACTCCTTAACAGGGTTCATTATACCACGCAAGTAAATTCCATAATTTCATTTACGATGTTATAAAAGTATGAAACTACGGACACGATGTTTGCACAAACACTGTAGACAAACCTCGGCCACGATACGTACACCGACAATCCTTAGTTGCCGAACATCGGACCGTCAAACCACAATTAGTCAAACATTATTTCTCCATAACTTCGTATTACAGTTTTACCCATAATATCGGTATACTTACAACATTCATGTTTTTGTGATAGTACTACTCAACATATCAGTCCCACTAAACATCGGGGACGACGATTATCTCACCAAATATCGGGGATGACGATTGCTCAATCGGTTCTAATTTCTCGGTGTATTGCCTCTCTGTTCAAACTCACGGAATGGTTCTTAGTGACCACCCATAGTACCACATATTCCAGTTCACTGCCAATACTACCCTCAGCGATAGACTGGTCTTACGTCATCATCATTTTTGTCAATACTATCCTCAGCGGTAGGCTGGACTTACAGCATCATCTTTGCCAATACTACCCTCAGCGGTTGGTTGGACTTACAACATCATCTTTGTCAATACTACCTTCAGCGGTAGGCTGGACTTACAGCATCATCTTTGCCAATACTACCCTCAGCGGTTGGCTGGACTTACAACATCTTTGCCAATACTACCTTCAGCGGTAGGCTGGACTTACAGCATCATCTTTGCTAATACTACCCTCAGTTGTAGACTGGACTTACATCATCATTTTTGTTAATTTTTAGTTTGGGCAGACACTTATACTACGAGAAATCGAAAATCACTTTTTCTTACTCTTTCTCTCACAGTTTATTTCTTTAACACAAGTCCTCTAGACTTGTCTTTCAAGTTACTCTCCGCAACATTATCTTACTCAGTTAACAAGAAGATAACAGAGCAATCACAGAATTTCTTCACATAAATTTTCAGTTGTAAATCAGGAATTTCCTGCACATTTATTTAAAGAAAAATATGCATACCTTTTCGTACAAAGTAATAGATTCATAGCTCTATTTCTTTTATATTTATATGCATGAGATTTGCCTACCTTGTGTCTGTTATTTCCAAGAAAATAAATGAATATTAGCTTGGAATCTTCTCTATTTCAAGTTTGTCCTGTCCGCTGGGCTATTTTTCCAATTTTCAAAAAACAAGAATTACAGAAAGAGTTAATGAGAGAGAAAAGGACAGAATCAGAGAATATATATATATTCTCTTGCATGTTTTCATGCAACTTAGTACTTGACACGATTAAGAGCTATGATATTCTCTTGCTTGTTTTCATGCAACTCAACACTTGGCACGATTAAGAGCTAGCTCACACCGACTCTTTAGGACTTGCCCACCAACAGCATACTATCCCAACACCTGACTTCAGGATTGACTATACACGTGGCACCAAGATTCCACACTACATAACATCATTCATGACGTTATGTCTAACTAATAGCTCCCAGGTAGTGTCCAAACAATCACATTCAGCCTTAAATCAAAATATAGAGAACAGAGATATCTGGACGTTATAAAATATAAGGCTTATGGCTAATTGGATAACTTTCATGTGCATTTCTCCCCTAGTTGTGGTTTCGAATTTTCTTCACGTCACATTCAAGTTTTACTTGGTAAATTAAAAAAATAAAGTTTTTACTATTATATATTACAAGATAATATTATAAAATTTTAAAATTAACTTTTATATAATAGCATATGATAAAAAATTATAAATTTAAAATATATTGAAGAAAATTGAAAATGAGTTGCTTCGAGTCTATTTAAATTGACTCAAAATCCTTTCTATTTCGAGTTAAGTAGAAATAAAAAATTTCGATTTCGAGTTTAGCAAAACTTGCTCAAAGTTGACTCGAAGTCACCCCTTTCTACTTTTTCCATTATTGTTATTGCCATCATCATCATAGAAAGTTGAATCCATCTTTTCTGAGTCAACATTATGAATTATGTGATGCTTGTGAATTAGATAAGAAAATCATCATATTTCTTTATTATTCAAATAGAAAGCCTATATTTGTTGTCACACTAATAATTTTTTAATCAAGTAGAAAGCCTATATATGTAGGCACATATGGGTACAGTGTATCACAAGGGTAAAAATAATAAACATGACCTAACATGTCCCATAAAACTATCATGCCTTAATTCTAACTTTCCTTCTCAAGTTGTATCATGTCTAACCTGTTGCAAAGAAAATTAAACTTTGCAGGCTTAAGAGCAGTGAAAATATCTATAGTTTTATCCTTGGAGGAAGTAATATATGGAGTGAGTCCTTTTGGAGAGCACATCACAAATAAAGTGCTAATCCACCTTAATATTCTTTGTTCTCTTAGGGAACACAGGATTGTTTGTAATTTAGTTTGCAGGTTGATTATCTCAATACATGCTCATTGGTTCAGTTGTTTTACTGCTGAAATTCTCAAGTGGAGGCATGATCCACATCATCTCACATATTGTATTAGCTATAGTTCTATTTGTATTTGGCTAATAAGTATTGGATCATCCACTATATTTTACTCCTTACTCTTCTATGTAATTATGTTGTCACCAACCTAAGTATAGCTGCCGAAAGTGAGCCTATGATTACTAATTGAGCCAGTATAGTCAGTAGGTGAAAGTCTTTGCGGTAGTCATTTTTTTACAGTATAATTTTCCTAGATGATTAATTGATGCCAACATTCCGGTGTGATGCCATTGTTCTTTACATGAATTGTGTCACCATACAAGCAACAATAATATATCTGATCTAGTGATTGTAAGATAAGTTTTCTAACGGGTCTCCAATAATAGTCACTACTATCAAAATTATTGTCATTGTCATCAACATACCACATACCAACATACCAACTTAAATAAGTAAAATCAATAGCATATTTCTTTTGTTAGAAGATTGTTTACTTTTTCAAAAGGAAAGACCAATCATGGTCCAAAGTGGGAGTACATTAAACTAGATCTGCAAACTAAAGTGAAAATTGGAGGATGTGTGGTGTTAAGGAGAACCTGTTCGTCACAATATGGTTCTGAGAAGAATTTGGCAACAGAAAACTCCTCTCTTTGTTGTTTAGGGGTTGTGACAGTTGTGATAAGATGATATGCATAATCTCATTTTCCTTTTGAAGTAAGCATGGTTCTCTTAGATAGAATGATTAGCCTGGTTTAGATAGAAAATTCTCTTATAATTTATGGACCTCCAAAATTTTTGTTCATAGAATACACCTGATGTAATGCATCGCATATCTTCTTTTCTAAGGTAGGGAACATAACTGTTGAACGTATTTGTGGTTCCATGTTGTTAAGAAGCCAAGGATCATGTTGTATGACTGGTGCTAATTTTCAAAGGTAGGTGTA
This sequence comes from Apostasia ramifera, assembly GCA_019297695.1. Lineage (NCBI taxonomy): Eukaryota > Viridiplantae > Streptophyta > Magnoliopsida > Asparagales > Orchidaceae > Apostasia > Apostasia ramifera. The sequence continues at coordinate 50,758 of JAEMOT010001513.1, read as the reverse complement.
TGATGTATCTTTGTCATTTGAAGGTGGAGAATGTAGGCAATGTGTTTTCCCTTGAGAGCCACAAGAAACCCAAACACCTGAGCACGTAAGAGATAATTGGAACATTTATTATTAGAGGCACCAAGAGAGAAAAGGGCTTCGGATAGGTAGATTGTGTTGATGCCATACAAAAGAGAAACATATGGCACAATAGGCAAGCTCAAGTAAAGTAGTTGTGCAGCGGAGTCACAATAGAGAAGGCATAGTAGGTAGGTTCAATAGTTGAACAATAGGCCGATATGCGATATCTGCGACATCAGTGAGATGTATGTGCCAGAAGCAAGCAAGGAAGGAGATGCATGTGCCGGAAACAAGCAATGAAGGAGATGTGCGTGTCCGAATATGGGGAAGTACGATTGAACAAGAATAAAGTACCTTTATAGGCTACAATCGAATTTCAGAAAAAAGGAACAAAGTACCTTGAGATGCGTGTATCTCGTCATCCTAATAGCAGACAAAGGTTGCAGAGCTTTGTGCAATGTGGAGGGTAGGAGGTTTGTGCTAACAAGTCTGCGATAGGAGGTTAGTATGAGTGAGGCAATAGGTGGAGGTGGAATGCTTGTTCCAAAACGTGTGGGGGCGGGATGCTCGTGTGGGCATGTGAGTAAGATGGAGGGATACCTGAGGGCAGAGCGGATGTAGGGTAGGGCAAGCGATGGAATCTTAGGGAGAGTGGGCTAGACGGTTAGGTTTTTATTGATAGCATTTAAATTAAATGAACAAAGCCGTCTTGTTTCTTTATTATTTCAGTAGAAGCCTGTATGTGTAGGTACTCATTGGTATAATATGACCGATAAAATCAGCAATCATGAGCCAAAATGAAGCATAGAACTAACAACAACAATCATACTTGTTTAGTGTAAATTTGATGTTAATCCTCGTCTATTCAAATCTTTTTGGTTAACTTCTATAATTGTTTGTTTTATCTTTTGTTTCTTTCTTTTTCTTCAAAAAATATTTTATTGTCATTCTTTCAGATAATCTTCATTACTCTCTATACTTTTTTTTTTTTTGGTTAATTTCTTCTTTTGCAGGTGCCAGACGATCTCCTTGAGGAAGCCAAATCTGCTGCCAAAGCTGCACTGGAAGAGATGGATGCAGATTAGCAGATTCATGCTCTGCACATCTCCACTGTCCATCCACAGATAATGAGCTGCTGCTTCTGGAATTCTAAGATAAAAACTACTACAATTATGAGATATGGATTGGTGTCTTCTTCCAGCGCTGCTTTTCTGGATATTCACATTTTTTAGCAGTTAAATTCATTAAAACGATCCACTCACATATCTTCATTTTTTTTTTCTATATTTATAAGCGCTTGAACTGAATTTTTTTTTTTTCATATATTTTGATGTTACATGCATTTTTTTTTTTGTCTCCATTCATCACATTGGCCCCAACATTTCCGTACAAATTCAATTCTACAAGTGTCGTAAAAATCGGATCGGCTAACCCAAACCGGCTCATCATCCACCTCGGATTCAGATTGTAAATCTGGCTTGGTCAATTTAATCTAATGGTGATAAAAAATTGTTTTATAATTGTAATTGATGAACAAGTTTATTATTTTTAATATGAATATTTTTTATAATGTTATTATGATTTATTGTTAAATAATGATATTATCGGTTTAATTAGTTTGATAACTGGTTTGATTCTATTGGTTGGTTTGTGCTAGGTTCTTAATCTGGTTTAATGAAAAAAAATACTATTAGCTAGTAATATTTTTTTTTTGAGTTTCAATATTATTTTTTATCGGGTCTTTGAGGTTTTGAGTTCTTGCACGGTGTTGCAGCATCACCCTCGTGTGGAGTTGTTATTGCGTCCGGAGTCTCGAGACCATTCGGAGTCGTCCTCTGGCGTCGTGTGTGCAACAGGAGCGGGACTGTGCACATTATCAGTCTTACTTACAGCCTCCCAGCCAATTGCGTCCCAACCAACTCGAGTTAGAGGGTAGCATGCATCTTCTAATAATCCAATAGACATATCTTTAACATCGTTATTCAATTATCATTTCAAGATGTTACTTCGGATTATCAAATTTGACTCGTTCAAAAAAGGATTACACTCGAGCATATTATTGATACTATGATTTCTTTTCATTTTTATAAGATTACACGTATACAATATATATAGCGTGGATAGTGTTGCTGAGGAAAAATACGTCTCTTCTTATTGAATTTGGTTGTATTTTCAAAAAAAAAAAAAATAGCACTTGATCTCTATTCATTTTAATGCTGTAAGTATGAAACTTAAAAATAAAACTAGAATTTTGCCCACATTAGTGTATCGTTTGGTTCAAGTTTTTTTTAAATAAGCGGAAAAAAAATTATTTTATAAATTTAATGGGAGATAAAATTTATTTTAATATTAAAAAATATGTAAAATGTGAAATACTTTTAATTCTAATATTTGTATTTGTGTTGGATGTGAAATAAAATTAATTTTTATAATTAAAATTTGTGTTGAGCAAAAAAATTACCTCGAATCAAACGAGGCCTAGGAGTTTTTTAATTTAAGTTTTGTTAATTTGATATTTCCAGAAGTGATATATCAATAAAAATCAAAATATTTATCTTTTATTTTCTTTAGCATTGATGAATAAGCAAATTTAATTAAAATTTTAAATTGGGTTTTAAATAATATATTAATTAGCTTTAAAATGTCAAATTACGTATAATACTTCAATCAATACTATATATAAAAATTAGACCTTGCGACATATAAATAATAAAATTCGTAATTTTCATGTAATTTTAATAGCAATTATATAATATTAAAATTTTAAATATTAAATACATAAAATAACTAAATTTTATAAATATATATAATTATACCATATAAACATATGGAATGGTGGAGAAATATTATATTCGTTTTTAAGTTAAACATCATATGGGTCTTTTGGGTTATGGATTCAAAGAATTTATTTAAAAAATTGAGGAGACTGCTTTTTAATTCTCAAAAAAATTTTTTGATCATTTGTTTTCGATTAAAAACATTAAACTTAATTATTTTTTATTAATTTAAATTATTTACGTATTTTAAAATATCATAACATCATTTTATTTTTATCATTCTTTAAAAAATTACTAAAAATTTAAAATTTAATTTCTCTCTTTCTATTTCACCACACTAAAATGTAAAAATAAAAATAAAATATTAATATGTTAGAAGAAGATTTACATCTGTCATATTCAAAAATTCATTTTTTTCAAGTGATACTCTTAAAATCTATTATTTTCATGAGCACTCCTATTTAACTTCAAAAGTGAAGTGCTGCCTATAAATTTATCCCAAAATGAAAGGTGCTGCATAAAAATAATAGACTTTAAAAGTGCCGCATGAAAATAATAAATCTTTGAGGGTGACAGATATAAATTTTCTTATTTTTAAAAATACATAAAAAATAAATAAAAAAAAATTTAAAATATATTAATAAAAAATCAATAATTATTTTACAACCTAAAAATTTAAATTAAAATTTTTAAAAAATTAAGTCCAATTTGCAACTCCCATCCTTGAATACAATTTACTCTAAAATTAATTTTATTAACTTTTCAATTAACATATATATCATTTCATACATAAATTTTAATATTAAAATATAATTATATTTTACAATATATATATTTTAAAATAAAATTAATTTTATTTTACATTATATATATATATATATATAATGTAAAATAAAATTAATTTTATTTTACATTATATATATATATATATATAATAATTAAATAGAGTCATCCACCTTTGTGAGCTTTTAGAAGATAAGTTTGTTCTGTATTATTATTTCTTTCATAAAAAAATCTATATATATATATGGAGCAAATCAAGAAATTTTTTCAAGTGTGTATGTGTGATGTAGGGTTTGTCTCAAAAATTGATAATTACTCGATGTTCAAATTAATTGATATTTAAATTAAATAAAATTTATTTAGCCGAGCTGCCGACTATTTTGTATTTACAGCTCCTAATTTTATTGATTCAAGTTCAAGTCATGGTTGGATGGAATAGATCTGATTCGTAATTGACTTAAATATTATTTTTTATAATAAAAATTATATAACTTATTTATTTATTTATTATATTTATAAATAGAATGTAAAATATAATGATTAGAATATATTTTAAATTCATAAATATAATCGACTCATAGACAAAACCTAATAAATACTAATTTCTTTTTCTTCTCAATTCATTGGAGGATTCGACTCGAGTTGGCTTAATTAATATTTGAGTTAGATTAAAATTAAATGCTAATCGAGTCAAATTAGCTCAAACTCAAAATCGATCAGAGATTAATCAATCTCAAAATAAACAGGGTGAGAATAATCATGCCTAGTTCGCCTTGAGCTAGGAATGTTCTCACTTCTATTTACAAAGCAGTTTTGTAGTTCGGAAGACCAAATATTCGGCCCCTTAATCAGCGCCTACCATATATGCACTAAGCCTGACGGGATGACTTGGGGAGCCAGTTTCCCCAATATAATTATTTTCTCTATTTTCGTGCTTTTTTTTAAATAAGAGAAGAAATATTTTATTTTTCAAATTTAATAGAAAAAAAATTATTTTAATATTAAAAAATATGTAATATGAAAAAAAAAAATTTAAAATTAAAATTTGTATTGGATAAAAAAAAATCCTTAAACCAAACGAGATTAGAGTGCTGGTGTCCAATGGTCTGAAGCCTTCCCTCTCCCTAAAAAAGCAACGGGATATTAATTCACTCGAGGTTTTAACACTAGAATGAGGTATTAGTAGTTTCACTTATAAATTGAAAATATCAGTTTCGTTAGTTTTAACAGTTTCTATAATTTCAGTTTCCCCATCTTTGGCATAATGCATGCAATAATTTATCAGCTTAAACAAAACCGATGTGTTTCGAATTGATCCTGATTGAAACTAAAACGAAACCAACAAAATAGATTAGTTTTAGCAAAACTTAAAATCATAAATTCACTAGTTCAAAACATTCTGACATATCCCCTGTAATACGAGGATGCTCTAGGCGTTTTCATTTCACAATAAACAATAAATAAACAGTAGAGAATACATGAAAAACCCATAAAATTCCAAAGATTTTTTTCAAAACTGGCTTTTGCTATAAAAAAAACCCACAATGCATCACCATTTTTTTTTTTGAATAAAATCGTCGTTTTTACGGTCACTTACTCTATTATGATCATACAAGTCGTCCTTAATTTGGGACAAACAAACTGATATCGATTCGATTTTGACATCTTGCATTTCAAAAAGGGGTCAGCCAAATGATGTAAAACAGCGAAATTGTGAATAACACAACATGCTTTCACAATGTCTCAATGTTCAAAGGATACGGCTTCATCTTCATGCGAATTGCAAAATATAACTTAAGTATGACAAATGTAACGCTCAATTATATTTCGAAATTAGGCATGAATGTTATTACATTTCTTCGTTCTAAGGTAACGGAATGAGGCCACGAAGTTAGAAGTGTCAGCATAACCAAAGTCAACCATGTCATATTTTTTTAATAAAAGAAATTTTAAAAGCATTTTAAGAGTATTATTATATGATATGAATTGATTAAAAAATATCTACTACACATTATTATCTCCGGGAACTTTAAAATTTCCTTAAAACAATGATCACTTAAATGCTCAATGTTAGAGGCACTACCGAAAGTAATTAGCTGATCTGAATCGTCAGGAAGAGTTGCAACATAATAGCTCGCATGTCAAAGACGCTATCATCCCAATGAGCTACAACATAATGGAAGAGTAGACAATGACCTAAGGCTGCCATGATATTTTAAGATGGAAAACCAAAAAACAAACAATAGTTCACCTAGTGTTTTTTATGGCAAAATTTAAAAATATGTTTAGTTAGTTCAATAAATTACTTCATCAGAGTGGTATGATTTGCGAAGTAATAACAATATAGAATTAGGTACACATTAAAGAATGGCCAAATATGCGATCATTCCTGCCCTAAGAACTACACGGTGTGCTCTAAGTTGAGAGAATTATCATTTTCAAAGTCAGTGATGGTACAATGCACAATATCATATTAAAGATTAACAACATTAAGCGAAAGAATGTTCATTTAAAATTCACAAACCAGGCTTTGTTTGGGTCTACAATCAGCTACAAGGCTGTGTTTCACAAGAAATCCTCATTTAACACTTCAAAAAGAACAGAAATAGCCTTTTTATAACTGAGAATCATATCCACTATTTCCATTCAATTTTATACTATAGCAGCATCACCAAATTAGCAGTATTACCATGGGAGATGGTAAGCCTAGAAAAGACAAAGCAACAAAGGATTATAAGAGGGGAGAACGCTAACATGTATCAAAGATAATATTATAAAGAATAACTTAGGTGATATGGAAATTTACAGTATAGAGAAGAATGGCCACTGTTGTAGTAAGTACATAACATTATGATTAAGAGAATAGGGAAAAAAAGGTAGGCTAAAAGTAACTTGGTTAAATGATAAAAAATGAGATTTAGATTAGTTAGAGTCATGATCAAGCTCTTATTTGATAAAAATTGAATTGGACAATAAAAGTGACAGAAGAATTCGTACAGCCGAAAACAGATAGTTGCGACAAAGCTGCTATCGTTGACGATCCTTAAGGCAGAGAATGCAATAGAAAAGTGTATATTCACACACTGAAGTGTAAAACTTGCTTTTCATGTGATTTCGTAAAGGAAAATGCTCATATCCATTCATTCCTTCCAAATGAAAAAAGGTTGTCACATGTATATTTTACAGTCATATTGTAATGAAAAAAAAAAACACATAAATCAGAGTTCTTAGCTAATCATATTCCCTTGGTAGCTAACCAGATACAATTATAATGCTTAACTGAATAATTTCACCAGCGTATTCACTTCTTCGCAGCCTACCGTTTAATCCCGTTTTACTTTTAACATGTGTTGAGATTATTCTAATTCATATTGAAGTTGCAGCAGAGCCAATGCCAACAATTTAAACAACGTAAAAGCCAATTTTCACTTTCATGATTCCCTCAAAGACAGATAACAACCATCCGTATATACACAGATAAGCATTCACTTGTTCTCCACAAAAATTCCTAAATTGAAGTTTTCCCAGCACAAAATTGCATTTTCAATAATCTCAAGTGCGCAAATGTAAGATGTTCCCATTATAGATGACAGAAGCCATGAATTGTGAACAATTTCAAGATCAATCAGACAGAAAAGGCCCGAAAAAAAACCTAACGATAGATCAATATCGATAGCAGAAGCATACCTAAAACAACGGCCGAAAGGGGATCACTAATCGGAGGACGGGTCTCGGAAGAGACGATTGAGATGGGAGGAGACGAGGCCGGAGGGGTCCGCGGCTGCCTCGCGGAGCAGGGCGGACTTAATGGAGGCCATGCGAAGGGAAAGGGACTCGCGCTCCTCGCGGAGGACGGAGATTTCTTCAGCAAGCTCGCTGATACGGTACTTCTGCCCCAGAGATTTCAAGCTGATAAAGAAGATTCCCGTCATCACAAAGAACTGGATGAAGCTCCCCTTCCGCTTCATCGCGTTCCGCAGCAGCCCCAGCGTCCGCTGCCGGCTTTTACTTCCGAAGCTTTCGCCGCTTCCATGATCGCCGCCCTGCGAGGAAGACGCAGAACTCGCCGGCATACTCGTTCGAAACGGTGCCCGAATTGGTTAAACCTTCTAAAACCCTTAATTCATTTATTAATTATAAAAAAAACTTAATTTTTTTAATATTACTTTAAAATTCATTATAAATTTAAAAAGTTTTATTTTAAATTAAAAAAACATTTTAACATTGAAAACAAAATTTATATTTTACAAAAAATTTTAATATTAAAATTAATTTCACATTTTATATATATCTATATTTTTAAATATTAAAAAAAATTTATTTCATATCAAATTTATATATTAATATATATTTTTTTAGTTAAAAATAATTCACTCATTCAAAATGAGTTGAATTTACTTGAAGTTTATTACAAATCATACTTAACACATTTGATTTTATTTCAAAGTGATTCGATGTATATCTAAAGCTCTAGTTTAGTTTATAGCTAAAAAAAGTAATTTAATATTTTAAATTTATTATAAATTTTAATATTGCTTAACATTCCTTTAATGGTACTATGGTCTCTTATGAGTTACTTTCTAACTATACTTTTTGTTAGCTTCTTGCCCATATTCAAGCTGGCTTGAGGCTCATTTAGGAGGCGTTTGGTTCGTGGTAATTTAAATGTCATCTTTTAACTGATAATTTTATGATCTAATAGAAAATTATTTATAGATATTATTAAATCAAACAATTATTTTATCTAAATAACATAACATAATATCAAGATAACATTAAATCTAACGCCCCCTTAGTTAGATTGTCTTTTTTTTCGTTAGAATGACTGCATATATGATAATTTCTTTGCCTGCTGCTTTAATCAGTTCATCTTTGCGGTTTCTGATTATATAAGTTGCCCCTACCTCACTATCTGATTTGAGTTTAGCCTTAAAGGTCTGTTTGTTTGTAGGATTTAATTTAACAAAATTAAAATTAAATTTGGATAGAAATATTTTTTTATTGAAAGTTGTGAATGATGTAAAATAAAATTAGCTATTATATTGAGATATGTGAAGAAAATGTGATATAAAATTCGTTATTATGTTGAGATATGTGAGGGATGTGATATAAGTTAATTATTATTTTGGTAATGTGTGTAGGATGTGAAATAAAATTAATTTTTAATATTAAATTTTATATGTGATGTGATATGTCTATTTAAAATTAAACTAAATTAAATTTAAATTCCCAAACTGCTGTACTTAAAATTTGGGTAAAATTTTTTGCACTTATATTTTCGCTTAATGCTATGGCCTAAATAGGAGTTTTTACTTATATGACATAAAAAAATTTTAATATTTACTTATTGGACGCTCTGAACTTAAATATTTTATGACACATATTTATTTATTTTAATTTTATAATCACACACTCTAGTTAAAAACTCTTATATTTTATTTGAGTAAAGCATACCTAAGTTATGTTATAACTTAAACAAGATTGATTGGAATAAAATCTAACCGTCAATATATCTTAAATCAAATCTTACATATTTAAAACTATTTAAATCTGTTAACTATGTAGAATATTTTATTATATGCCTATTTTAATAATAAAGAATTAGATGAATAATCAGATTTGATTTAAGATGTACCGAGGGTTAAGTTTTATTCCGATGAATCTTATTTAAGTTAAAACATGACTCAGATATGATCTACTCAAAAAAATATAAGAATTTTTAACTAGAGTGTGTTAATTGTAAAATTAAAATAAATAAATGTGTTATGTAATATTTAATTTTAGAACATCTAATAAGTAAATATTAAAATTTATTAGGGGTATTTACTTATTTTACTCCTAAAGTAAGCTTTATTATATATTTTACCCTCAAAATTATCTATTTACTTTTGTCCCCCAAACTTTGAATGATTATTTACAAACTAAATTCTTTCCCTCACTCCCACTATCTTTCTGTGACCGTAATTTTGAGGGTAAAATACTGACCATTTTAAACATTTGCCATTAATCTTGATGTAACAACTTTGGGGGCGAAATATATAATAAAATTTATTTTAGGGGATAAAATTAAATAGATAATTTTATATATAATAAAGCTTACTTTAGGAGTGATATAAATAAATTTTTCAAATTTTTATGTCGGGGAATTTTTTTTTTTTAAGAAAAAAAATATTTTTTTTTTTAAAAATATGCTATTAATGATTTTTTATATATAGCTATTAATAACTTTCAAGGATACAATTTACTTTTCATTTGGTTCAGACAATTTTTTTGGCTCAATATAATTATTAATTATAAAAATTAATTTTATTTTACTTTTAATACAAATATAAATATTATAATTAATTTTATTTCATATATTATATATTTTTTAATAGTAAAATAAATTATTTTTTATTAAATTTAGAAAATAATATATATATATATATATGTATATATGTATGGTAGTTCGCCTATTTATTTTGACCCGTCACTCTGGGCCGGTTTGCCCCTACCGGGAGACGGTGAGATCGATCACCGATCAATCTGCCGGCGAGGGATCGAATGAAAAAGAAGAGGAAGACAACCCTGCGGCCTCTGACGTAGAGGAACCAGAAAGGCTAGACCTTCGGAATCCACTGGATAAGTCGATCTCATCCCTCTTCTTTTCTGAGTTATCTATCAGCCGCCGCGGCCTCTCAGGCCGTCTCGCGGCCAAAGAAAGCGAGAGAAAGAGGAGTTGTTGGTGTCCAACGGAGATCTATTCCAGATCGGGGAGATGATAACTCGTTCGAATCTCGTGGAGCAGCTCAGGGAGTACCAGATCCGGTCCAAGCACGAGTGGGCAACCGTTTCCTTCTTCTCCTCGACGTCCAATTTCTCCAGGTAGATCGATCTGCCCCAATCTCATGTTCCATTCACCTGTTTGTTATTCGCTGTACACCCTTTTGGTTGAAATAGGGTCCTTTATCTATCGCATCAAAGTAGTTCCTGATCAAAGTGAAGTAATACTTTGATTTGGGTGAAATTTTTTGCTAATACATCACTTGTGCGGTATTCTGAATAGAAGAGGAAAAAATGATTTCTTTTCAAATTCTATCCTATCTCCTTTATTCATGAAAAGAAATAGGTTTTGTTGATATTACCTGACTGGGCCAACGGTATTCCTGGTTAATTTGATTGTTTTTTCTTTGGTTGACTGGATATCATGCATCTGCTTCTGAAACGTGTTTATGTTAATCTATTTCAAGTTTTCTTTTGCTAATTTTTGGGATCCCTCCATATAAGGGTGTGGAGGGAGTTGAAAAGGTTGTCAAAGAAAGCTTCTTGAAGAAGGTCATCATTGAAGAAAGCCACTTTGGAGTTTCGATGAACATAGAAACCTCACCCATGTGTTTGATGAGGGCTGTTTTCTCAAAGTTTTGAGTTAAAGGTTCAAGTCAATGTTCGGAAACCTCAAATGAAGACATGCCACGAATGAAGACTTCACGGCCAATGTTTGGTCCCGTTTTGATATTCACTAAAAAGAGATTTTCTTAAGTGAATGGAAGATGTGCTTCGAGAAGACTAGGAAATCTTAGATAGTTATGAGAAGTGGCTATGTAGACTTGCCAACAGTTGTGGAGCAGAGGCCATGTAGGAGAGTATCAAAGAGATCTTAGTTGAGAGTTTTAGTCCTGCGGTGAGGATGTATAGCAAGGGTGATCCAATCTTTGGAGTTTCACCATCGATGTTGCCGTTGCTAGAGAAGAAGAATAGAGATAGGTCTTTGTTTACACCTAAGTAAATTTTGTTGAAAACCCTTGTAACTCTCTATTGAATCATCAAAGAGAGCTACTCAAACTAAATCTTATCATCTAGATATTAAGCATGTGGTAACGTGATTTTATAGATTTCTTATGTTAAATTCTATAGAAGTTTCTCTTCAAGTTAGTGCATGATCCTTAAAAAAAAGTGTTAGAGTACAGATCTTAGAAGAGTGTTCAAAATTACTCTTTTGATTCTGTAGTCGAAGTCTATCTTAGTTGAAAATCCCATCATATATTGTTCGAGAATTCTTGTCGCATTGTTTATAAATGTAATTATTAAAGATACAAAAGATCGAGAAAGCATGTCATTCTTGTTGCAGTAGTCCCTTGGACATGATGTTGTGCTTGAAATTGCATAAAATGATTAACTATTAGTGCAAAATTTTACGTTGTTCCAAATTTGTCAAAGTTCATTGTAGGCAACTAGGTGTTTAATTGTTTTTGCTTTTTCTTGATAACATAAGCATCTCATTAAATTTATTTTTAGTCATAGAATTCTTAAATTTGATATAAATCAAATTGACATTACTATTTAGTACTTCGCTTCTGTGTGTAAAGAGCTTTACAGCCAAGTTGTGATTGCTAATTTATATTAGCTAGTTTGGCATGTATATAGAACAAAGTTCTTAATTTTTAGGATTTGTATTTTTGATGCAGGGTGGATGTTGCTTCGGTGATATGGGAGCTTTTGATGTTTGCGTTCCTTGTTTTCTCAGCAGTTTCTTTGTACTTCAGGTACATGAGGCTTGCCTTTTTATTAGTATGTTTGACAGGATGTTGTCTTGTCTGCATGAAAATCACCAAGCAAGTAAGACAAAACAGGAAAAGCAAGCGGAGGATGCTCTTGCCTTTGTCCATGTAAAGTTAAGGCGACATGCCTAGTTAAAGTCATAATCCAATGTTTTTTGCTAACATTTATCTTCTAATTAAGCTTACCTTTGGTGTAGAGAGCATTTACATTGCCATTCTGATAAGTAAAAGATAGTCAGTTGGTGTCCCTCTATTCTTCACAACTAAATAGATGAAACAAATGATGCACATCTTCGAGCTTGTTACCCTGATGTTGCCAGGCTCTAAATGATATTGTTCTTTCTTCTTCTGAGTAGATTATGTCATTTGCATCTTGATTTACTCTTAGTGCTACTGTTGGAAATGTTTTCTTGTAGAAAGGCTTGTGATGCAATTGAGTTAGTACGTCACTATTCTTTAGAGTTTTATTTGAGTGTCTAGTTTCAAAGAGTTTATAGGATTAATTCAAATTGTTTCACATATACATACGTACGTACATATATATATATATATATAATAGTTTTGACAAATGAAATGGGTGCTTCTTTGTATGTACAAATGTTGTTGAAGAGCTTAAGTCCCCTCAAAGCTTTTCAAAACTTATGTTCAAGCCTCGTTCAACCCTCTTACTCGCTTACCCTCTTCATTTCCCTTTAAAGCCATCGTAGTGATATTATGTGGCATCCCTTCTTCACAATATCTTGTTTGTATCATTGTAAATTTGCACATGTAAATAGAATCACTTATTGTTTTGCGCCATGTTTGGTGACTTTGATTGGGAGAGGAGAATGACATTCTCCAATGACTTTTTTTTTATCCTTCTCAAGAAGAACTTGATTATACTACTATTTTTTATTTGTGTAATTAATGGCCATGGCTACAATTTTAGGAAATTGTGATTAGCAGATGGGAAGGCAAAATGATTTTGACTCGTTTTAAACAAAAATGAATGAAAAAGATCAATCTATATAGATGACCCAGCTAGTTTGGTATTCAGGCTTTCCTATTGTTAAGTTATTATATATGAGCTTTTAAGTTGTCTTATTAGAAAGGTAAAACTAAATATGTTATTTTTTCTCATGAAACCAAAGCTATTGGAAGAAATGAAAACCTTTTGAAAAAATTACTTGAGCCAAACAATATATTTCAATATTCGTAAATCTGGTGAAATTAAAAAAAGATGTCTAGACCTTTTAATAGGTTAGTATGTGGGCTATGAGTGACCACATCACACAACCATAGAATGATAACCAAGGCTCCAAGAGGCAGAGGTGCTGCTATTTGTCTTTTCTGTATGGTTGGTTGTATCACACGTTTAGATGTCATAATAATTATAGAAGTGAATCCTTAGATCTTTCCTGTTTTATTGTATCCACTAATTCCTTTACTGTTTACGCATATTCCCATGCATTTGGCTAGTGTTTTATGTGTAGTTTGGTTTATATGTTGTGAACCCATTGACCTCTTGTCATTGTGAGCCCTAATTTCTTAATGCTATGTTGCTATATATTTTCATTGATTTATGTGTAATGGTGTTGTTTTCCTTCTTAAATTTTATGTTCTTTATGTGTTAAGCTAGAATTTATGTTTAATGAATTAATTACAAATTCTTCTTTTTCTCTTCTTATGATTAGTTCTATTGTGTTAGATTTAGTCATAGCATTTATAGCAGTGGTAATTGTAAATTGTGTGGCATATAGAGTAGAAAACCCTAAAATTGGAAGGTTTGTTCTTAATCACACGAAACTGGAAGGTTTGTTCTGTATAGAAAACCCTAAAACTGGAAGGTTTGTTCTTAATCACACGAAACTGGAAGGTTTGTTCTGTATCACCCCCCCCCCCCCTTTAAAACCCCCTTCTTTCTTTGCATTATGTGGCATCCCTTCTTCATTTCCCTTTAAAGCCATCGTAGTGATATTATGTGGCATCCCTTCTTCACAATATGTATCATTGTAAATTTATACATGTAAATAGAATCACTTATTGTTTTGCGCCATGTTTGGTGACTTTGATTGGGAGAGGAGAATGACATTCTCCAATGACTTTTTTTGATCCTTCTCAAGAAGGACTTAATTATACTACTATTTTTTATTTGTGTAATTAATGGCCAAGGCTACAATTTTAGGAAATTGTGATTAGCAAATGGGAAGGCAAAATGATTTTGACTCGTTTTAAACAAAAATGAATGAAAAAGATCAATCTATATAGATGACCCAGCTAGTTTGGTATTCAGGCTTTCCTATTGTTAAGTTATTTGATATGAGCTTTTAAGTTGTCTTATTAGAAAGGTAAAACTAAATATGTTATTTTTTTCTCATGAAACCAAAGCTAAAGATGCTGGGTTTCGAAATAAGGGTGTTTCGGAGTTGAGTTATACTTCAGTTGTGAGATTGGGAGTGTGTCCAATTTGTCATAGTAAAACTTTGGTTTAGGGTTAAGTGGATAGAGAGTTTCTGCTAGCAACCCTCTTGGCAATTGGAATTTTGAGGTGACAAAAATAAGGCAGATTACGATTTAAGGCTTAAGACTTAGCACCTTAGAAATGAAGATGCTAAGGTGAATATGTGGGTACACGAAAAAATAGAATGATAAATGAGTATATCCATGAAAAAATTAGAGCAGCATCAACTGAGAATAAATTCAAAGAGAGTTAGCTTAGAGCTTGAATATATAATTAATAGGCAGCCTAAAGCGCCCCAGTAAAAAAATTTGAGTCATTGAATCTTGCCTATGTAAAAAGAGGAATAAGAAAACAAAAAAGACATCAAAAGAACTATAAGGAATGATCTTACACACCTATTAGAGTTAAATTTGATTTGCTAATTATGCAATGAAAGTAAAGGATTTATATAACCGTCTTTACCTAGTGGGATAAAGACTTGATTGCTGTTATTGTTTAATAGTAAGGCAGAGTCATCACTAAAAATGTTTCTAGATTGGAACACTGAAAATTTTACTGTATTATTTTAGTACCAAAACATTATTATGCCTTCATATTAGATTAGTTCTGTTGGGATGGTTCTTAATTATCATGTGAAATTTTTGTCTCTGCATATTAAATATTTGAATCATGATTCTTAGATGTAATTTGCAGCAATTATAATCAAAATAGATTTTGTTTTTGTTGCTCTCCCTTGGCATTTAGTGAGAACATGTAACTGTAGCTTCAATAGGGTCATTTGCATGTAGTCATACTTGACGGCCATATATTACTGATACGGTTCGATCTAGCCCTGTCAACTTTGGATTTGTTTCGATTCTAATACTGACTTTGGCGAGTAGATCTTAATTTGAAATTAAGGATTTGGATCAATCATTTTCTTGTGTTCTATGATGCATTGTATTCAAAATTGATCGAAAAAGATGGAATTAGAGTTATAGGCTGACTCTTTCAAGCTCAGACTTTTGATAATTGATCCTGCAAAAAGTTGAAAACCGGGGAAGCTCTTGCTTTGTTTTGAATTTGGTTGGAAGAAAAAAAAAAAAAAAAATTTTAGAAAAATATTCTTGATGTGAAATAAAGTGAGTTAGTTATATTAAAAATTACGTTGAATGTGAAATAAAGTGATTGTTTAAGCCTTGTTTGATTCAGAATATTTTTTTTGACTCAACACAAATTTCAACTGTAAAAATCAATTTTATTGTATATTCAACATAAATATAAATTTTAGAATTAATTTTATTTTATATTTTATGTATTTTTTAATATTAAAAAAAGAAAAAGTCTTTAATATTAAATTTTAAAAATAAATTTTTTTTTTCTTATAAAAAAAAAAGCTCGAATCAAATGAGGCTTCAATGTAATTATTCAATAAAAATTTTATTTCACTTTTTATAAAATAATTATTTCTTTCTCTTATTTAAAGTATATTTATATAAGTTATATTTATCAAATTATTTATATAAAATTAAATTTAATAATAATAAATAATATAAAATTTCATTAAATAATTTTTATTGATATTTTAATATTTATTTTATTTATTTTATATTTTATTTTATTCAAGTAAATAAAAAATTTATCATCCTATTCTCTTATAATTTTATTTTTGATAATTTCATTTCTACCGTTAATCCTTTAGTTATAGTCTCATTTCATTAAATCTTAAATTTTTATTTAATCAATTAACAGATTTCCACAATTCAAAATAAAAATTAAATTAAAATAAAAACTGATTTCCTTCTACTGAGTCTCCTCCTACAGATAGGGTGAGAACGACTCGATCAAGCCGAGCCAAGCATAGCTCAAAGTGAGCATATCGTAATTTAATTTGAGTTTGAACTGACTTATTTTAATAGCTGATTTGTGCCTTAATCAAGCTAACATAAGTTCTCCAAAATTTAAATTTTTTTTGAAAAGTTGTTTTAGGATATAAAATTAGATTAATCACACAACAATTCCTAAAAAAATACCCTATCAATAACTAATGCATATTTATATAAATAATAAAATAATTACAGAAAATCATTGCATTATTTATATTTAAAAAATAGAGATTGAGCTAAATCAGTCTGATCCGATCATGTTTCGTGGCTCGGCTCAATGATCTACCCGAGCTTGATTTGAATTAAATATCGATCTTAATATCGAGCGACTATCTATCTTCGAACCAGACTCTCACCCCTACCTACATAGAAGTTGTTGAATGTAGATAGCATAACATTCGGTATTCAATGAGCACCTATCATGTATACAGTGGGGCTCATATTCATTTAACGTGGCACGCGCATCTTGAATGTCGAAGGATGCAAACTGCATGCACTTAATTAATTAAAATACGAAAGAAATTTATTTTGGAGTTGCGATATATTTAACCTAAATTAGGGGTGCGTAAAAATAATTCTTCTAAAATTAATTAAAAATATGTAAATAAGATTATATGTCGTGAAGTATGTAGGTTTCTTTAATTTTAAATTGTACAATTTATTGGTGAATTTTGAAGTTGGTTCATATTTTACAAATCTTTTCACTTGGATCCTTTTTACCTCTTTTTCTCACTTAGATCACCATGATTGTTATCTTTCTTATAAATTAATCATAATGAATATTTATTGTTCTTTGATATAAATAACAACAACAATAACCAAACCTTAATTCTACTAGGTGGGGTCGGCTATATGAATTTTTTATTTCTATTGCGCTCTATCAGTTACTAAATTCTTATCTAAATCTAAGTAACTAAGATCACTCCTTATAGTTTTTTGTCATGTCTTTTTGGTCTTCTTCTTCCTCTTTGTACATGGACAAAATTCAATAACTCAAATATTCTAACTGGAGCTTCAATCAGCCTACAATTTCGGTGTCCAAACTATCTAAACTGACTTTCTCTAAGTTTATCCTCAATTGGTGGAACACCAACTTTCTTTCGGATATACTCGTTTCTCATTCTATCTTTTCGTGTATATCCACACATCCTCCTTAACATTCTCATTTCTGCAATATTTATATGTTTTCTTTTTACAGGCCAGCATTCAGTACCATATATCATCGCTGGTCTTACAAAATTAAAATATTTTATATTATTTCATCAAATTTATTATATTTTAACTTTCATTGATATAAATAAATTAATAAAATAAATATATTAATTTATTATTATAAATATTTTATATTATTTTTATTAGATACTATTATTCATTTGAATTTTCAAATTTAGTAACGAAGGATAACTCGATCAATTGGAAGATTAGTCCGACCGATTTTCACTATGTGGCCAACATCACTTAAATCCTCTTTTATGCGTATGAAATTGCGTTATATGTGCTTACAAAGTTAAAATATAATAATTTTGATAATTTTATTGAAATTATATAATTAATTTTTTTTGTTGCAATTTATTTAATATGTGAAATACAATTTTTGGATAAATTTATTCTAAGTTTTTGTTAATTTTTAATATTTCTCGTTCTTTTAAATATTTTAAATTTGGGATAATTACCTTCATGCCACACAATTTAGTTTTATTTATGACTTACCCGTCCATTCTTAGTTAATTACGCTATGCACACTCAAAGCATTATAAAATTTTACATACACACGTTTTAATTTATTTCTATTATAATAAGTAATCATAATTTTTTAATAATCTAATTATAGTTAGTTAGATTACAAAAAATCTAGGCCATTCATTATATTATTTTAAGGATATTTAAATATATTTTGAGTGAAAATTTTAAAATCTTAATGTTTAGGTGGCGGCAAAGGAAGGAGACATCCGCGACGTGAATTGATTTTAGGAAAAATTAACGCTCTAGTGTGGTATTGAGGAAGAGAAAAAATATATACTATTAAGAGTAAAAATATAATTTTAATGATTTACTAATAGAATATTTTTTTTTCAAATAAATTTTGATTAAGTTTTAACTCAAATGTGTGTATGTAAGATTTTGTAATATTTTGAGTGTGCATAGCATAATTAACTAAGAATAGATGTGTAAGGCATAGATAAAATTAAATTATGTGGCACGTAGTTAATTATCCTTTAAAATTTTTGTCAGTCAACTTAATTTTAGTTTTTTTATAAAAACTTAATTTCAATTGAAAGGATAAAAATAAAAAATTATCAAAGAAACCGTATTTTTATATAATTAATTACAATTAATTTTTTTGTCATGTTTATTTATTCTCTATTTTTCTCTCTCTCTCTACAGCTCTACCATCAAAGGATAAGCCTATTGAGGAGGGTAACCCTAATTTTAACTACATTACACCCTTGTTAATTATCAAAATATTTATGATATATAATGCGACTGAAAACTATAAAATTGTATAATATTTCAAAAAATATTTTTAATTTGATTATTAATGTGATAATTATAAAATTTTAATTATTAATTTAATTTGTAGGTATACATCACAGAACTTTAAAAAATAATTATGAATATATAATTTTATTTATAAACTTTTATATATATTAAGAATTATGTTTTCTGTTCAAAAGTTGTTTTATCTAAATTTATTTTGATAATTTAAAATTTTGTCAGAAAGTAAATACTCATTGTTTAATTTCATGATCTTTAAATTTGTAAGAAATTAAAATTTTTTAAATATAATATAAAACTATTGTGAATAAAAAAAATAATTAGAAGGCAATTGACTTGATTAACTGACTTCTATATCATAGACAATAGTTGACCAAGTGATTGCCTTCTATAATATAGAGTAGTTCTTTACAATAAATTTCTGTCTATTCTTCTTTTAGAAGGCAGTTGAACATAATCAATCTCTCTCTATAGTCACATATTACGACAATTAATAATCGTCATAAAAAGTCTATCAGTTACTACAGCATTTGAATATGCAACAATTATTTTGCGTATTTCAAGGCAGTTTCAATCATCATAAAAGAGTTATTCCATACTAGTATATACCTAATTTTAACTACACTCCTGTTAACTGTCAAAAAAATATTATATGCACTAGTGTGCACGATGCACATGTCAATCAGTGTGCATTTTGTGAATAAAAGTGGTTGTTACATGCTAATATGGTGGGTGCTTATTGGGCAATGCATCATGCGCGCTAATGTATACAAAAATTTTTCATATCTTTTTCAAACCTCCAATGCCCTCATAGAACCACTCCAAGCACACCACGACGGAGCTCCACCAGCAACCCCCCACTCTCACCCCGCACCACCATCCTCTTCATCCCCGCCGGCGGCCGCCTCAATGGTTGCACCACCTACGACTTGATGGTGACGACGAGAGCAAAGCCACTACCGACGAAGCAGCTGCCATGTGACGCCTGTGGCCGAAGAGGGTGAGGAGTGATAGCCGAGTGATGTCCTAAGAGAAAAGAATCACTGAAGCAAAGTGCAGCTCCTGGCAGGCTTCTGGGCCGAATAATGAGTGGTGAGAGTCACACAGGAATAAATCGTCCCACATCGAAAAGAGAGGAAGATCCTGAGCTGTATACGTAGATAACATGATCTCAAATGGTAGAGATGCTTTTTGGGACAAAATCGTGAAGCTAATGATGAAAAATTCTATAGTTGAGCGTGTTTGAGCTGGAGTAGTTTTGGGATGAGTGACCTCCTGGGAAGTTCTCAAGCCACACAGTTTTTCTAAACCCAAATAATACTTGTACAATGAGATCATAAAATATTATAATATAATATTAGAGCCGATCTCTACAATGAAATCATAGGGGCCGTTTGGATAGGTGGGTTAGCTGGGTTAACTCAAGTTAACCCAGCTAACCCACCAAACGCGTTATAACGCGTTACCCTTATCCTTGGGTTAATAAACCCAGCGGCCTGCCCTTACCCCGCCTAACCCCGGGGTTAGCTACCCCAGCCGAGATCCGGAGTTAAGGGCGGAGACAACGGACCTACGCTCGCTGTCGCGCGCGATTCCTGCGCGAGCGGTTGGGTTTTTTCGCGCTACCTAGCTGCCGGATGATGGCATCGCTCCAGGCGCGGCGACGGCGGAGAAGTTCTGCTCTGATACGCAGGCCGGCGCAGTGCCTCTCCGGCAGGGACGGCCTTCTGGCTTGGCTGAGGCGAGTGTTTCTGGTTGTATTTGTTTTTGTTCAGGTAAATGACAGATCTGCCTTCTCTACTCTCAGATCTTCTTGATTCTGTGCTGTTTTTTGTTTTCCCATTCTGTGCCTGGAGTGAGTTTGTGCCCTAATTTTTTTTTTTAAATCTTACCTGCTGCATAGTCATTCCATGCTGCTTTTCTTGGTGCTGTGCTGTTTGTCATTCTTGATTTCTGCTGTTTTACACTGTTTCCTCCTTAATTTTTTTTTTCTTTGTGTTCTGCCTGGAATTCATGCTATCCATTCTAACAATTTTTTTTTTACTTCATACCAGCTGCAATTGCTGTGCAGTTGTCCATTTTTTTTTTTTGGGTTGTTGCCATGGCTCTGCATTCTTTGGTTCTCTGTTGTTCACCTACGAATTTTCCCTCTGTTTTTGTGAGGGTTGAGTGATGCTTGTTTGGTGTGATGATCTGGCTTTGTCTCATGTTACCCATATTTTTATTGTCATTATTAACCAATTTTATTGATTATCATTTTGCTACTATTCTTGCTATGAGACATAGGCATATTACTATGCTTATTAGGTGGACTTTGTCTTATGTAACTCATGTAATATGATTCATTGTCATGTTATTTCATAATTTATGCCATGTTCCTCTTTTGTCATTGTTTAAAATGAGAGCTCTTACCTCCACTATGTTGTTCCAAATTATGTTCATCATCCTTTGGCTATTTTTTCGGCCTGTTCTGCCCTTGGTTTCCTATTTATTGCTGAAATTGGATGGTTATCTCACCTGTGTTTCCAAGTTTCAGCATTTTTTTCTACTTGCTTTGCTCTACCGGCTTTCTAGTAAGTATATTTTTTCTTTATTCCCAATTAATATTTATGTTCTGATACAGTTAAGATATAATTCGTATATGAACAGATACAATACTTGTTTGCTCAGATATTACACTTGTTCTTACGCCACTTTCGAAATATGGGCAGTGATGAATTTTCTGATCAAAAAAAAGAAAAATTTGGAGGTCTGATTAATCTCAAAGTGATTTCATGTTATGTGTCTGTTATCCTTGGTATCCAGGTGGAGAGGTAAACATCAAAATGTTTACCTTTTTGCCGATCCAAGTTACCTTAGCCGATGTAGAAATTTCTGAGCCCAACACTGTCTTAAGTAAACATTTGTTTGGTGCTGTTCTTCTTTGTTTTGGTGTTGTGCCGTGCTGTTTATACCCCCTCTGTTTTTAATTTCATACCTGCTGTCATGGCACTTCAATCCTGCGGTTCTGTGCTGTTTTTCACTGTTTCTCCTATCTGGTTTAGTGATCCTTTGTGGGGTATTTCTTTTGTGTTCTGTCTGGAATTCCTGCTGCCCATATTTTTTATTTTTATTTTTTCATTTCTTACCTGCTGCATTGTCATTACATATGCTTTTCTTGGTGGTCTTTATTGTTGAAGTCATTCTCGGTTTGCTGCTGTTTTGCACTGTTTCCACCTTGATGTTGTGATTTGGTTTTTTTTTTTTTTTTGAGGTTGCTGGACTAGATCTTCGTGCCTGCATTTCTGTGCTGTTTTTTACTGTTTTCCTATCTGGTTTACTGATTTGTGGGGTTATTATTTGGTGTTCTGTTTGGAATTTCCTTCTGCCCATTCTTTTGAGTTTTTATTTTTCATATCTTACCTGCTGCATGATTATTCCATATGATTTCCTTGGTGCTGTGCTGTTTGATATTCTCGGTTTTGTGCTATTTTCCACTGTTTGTTATAATGATTTTGTGTTTTCTTTTTTTTTGGGTTCTGTCTTCTGCTTGGAATTCATGGTATCCATTGTAATATTTTTTTTTATTTTAATTTCATACCTGCTGCAATGATTGTGCAATTGTCCATCCTTTTTTTCTTTTGTGGATCCCCCCTGTACTTCTTTGTTTGGTGTTGTTCTTCTTTGATTGGTTCTGTGCTGTGCTGTTTATTTGCACAGGTTCATTGCTGACATGAAGCTGACATTATAATGTATTTTGTATGTGACTCCATCCCCTCTGATTTTATTCGATGATGCTCAGAGTTATAGCTTTTATCTTTTCCTGTTATGCGTGTAGTTGGTGGTTGGTATTGGAAGTTAAATTAAAATGCTATCTATGCTTTGGATAGTGATGCTAGCAGTCAATACCTGAGATTTGTGCTATTTTTCACATGTGCCAATAATTTAAAATTACCGATAGGTATAATGGCTTAAACGTTTATGACAACTTAAATTTTATGCTACCTTCATGCAGCTTAATGGACTTTCGAACTTCTAATGCATCTTAAGTTGATTGTGTAAAATGTTGCTTGGATGTGCTTTGAGCTTAAAAATTCAAAGCCACATATATCATTTGGGAGTTTATTAAATCCAATAAGCTTAAAAGTTAAGTTGTTGCCAAATGCACCTGTAGGTTTATTAACTTTGTAGTTATGTTTTCGTTGAGGATAATGATGTAACATGTGAACCTTCCTCAGGGAGTGGAGGTAAGCGTGTAGCCGAAACCGGCAAAGAACGTAGGCGACGTAAAAAAAGTTTTACAAAAGAAGATGCAGAGTGCTTACTTTCTGAAGATGCAGAGTCCTTACACTATGGAAGACGCGATGAAAAAGTTAGGATGTATGCAAAATTTAACAGACACCGCACTGTGTGCAATGATAGATGCATTAAATGAAACTCCTAACAATATCACAGTGTTCATGATGCTAGAAGGGAGTCGGTTAGAAACCTGGATTGGTGCAACTGTTTTCCGACATACTCGATTTGGCCGAATGCCAATATTTACTGACCGACCAAACCCATCATTTGATCCTCCCCCCACTTTCTAGTGTAAGAATGAGTATTTAAGTTGTTTTGTCTCCAAAGTTACTACGGACAGTTGTTTTGAGGTTGTTGTACTATTGTTTAGCGTTGTAGTAGTAATGTTGTTTTATTCTGTACCCTCAACGTTTGTAATATTGTCTCGTTATACTTTGAAAGGTGTTGAAATAATTAGATGTTTCTGTATTCACAATTTGGTAATGGAATGTTGTAATATGCTACAGATGGACATTAGCAAATTTTATGGCAATGAGGTTGCCAACCTCATCACATGCTTAGATGAAGAGGCAGCATTACTGGAATTTATTTCTGAGTTTGCTGAGTTAGACCAATCTAATGTACAAGTTCCTCGAGTTATGTATGATAGACCATACCCCGGTAAATTATACATTCATGAGATCTTAAATGGGCATGATGTGCGAGCATATAACTGTTTTTGCATGCCTGCACAAGCATTTGTTGGCCTGAGGGACTTACTAGAAGACCGTGGTGTCCTAAGAGATACTCGGTATATGCCAGCAGCAGAGCAGTTAGCAGTATTTTTGCGGGTTATTGCGCAAGCCGATAGTTACCGAAGTGTTTGTGAATTTTTTCAACACTTACTAGAAACAGTTAGTCGTAATTTCAGACAAGTCCTACAAGGAGTCCTGACTTTGAAAGATGATTTCATTGTACTTCCAGATTCGACCACTCCATGTTATCCACACATCCGAAATAACTCACTTTTTTACCCATACTTCAAAGATATCCTAGGTGCTATTGACGGAACACATATTCCTGCCATAATACCTGTTCACAAGCAAAATCGATATAGAAATAGAAAAGATTTCATATCTCAGAATGTTATGGCTGCTGTATCTTTTGATCGACAATTTANATATATATATATATATTAACTTCTTATGTTATAAATAAATCAGGAAAGATGTACTTGGTTGATTCTGGATATGCTAATAATGACAAACTTCTTGCACCTGTACGTCGTGTACGGTACTATTTGAGTAGTTTTCATAATCGTTCACAACGAAGATATGAGTCTCCTCAAGAGTTGTACAATCATAGCCACGCACAATTAAGAAATGTTATTGAACGCACGTTTGGTATATTTAAAAAAGGTTTAAAGTGTTAACTGATATGAAACCATTTTTCTTTAATATACAAGCGGATATTGTACTTGCATGTTGTATTTTGCACAATTATATTGATAGATATCATGGTCATGATACCTACTTCAACATGCGAGAGGCTGATTTAAAGCAAAAGGAGAATTTGGAGGAACAGACTGAAGATGAAGACCAAACAACTTATGTATTTGCAAGTGAACAACGACGAGGGAAAATTATCCGGACGACAATTATTGAACAGATGTGGATGGGCCAGGTTAACTTATACTGAAATTTTAAAGTGATTAACCTACTAATACTGTTAACTGTATCATATTTAATTATATTTTGTTTGTTGTAGGGGGTAACGAATCGATGAAGATCATGGTGCTTATTTGTACGAGAATGTTGTTCTTGACGAATATATGCAATTTCATATTTTTTATTATTTATGATGACTGGATTATTTTTATGTTGAATGGATTAGTAACTCTCTTCTTTCTATTTTATCTTTTTTATTTACTATCCTGAGTTAACTTATTTATTTGCCAAACAGAATTCAAAGTTATCCTAGATTAATTCGGGTTAGCAGCCAAACGTCATGCTGTACTCAGCTGGGATAAATTATTATCCTACCCCCAATCCGGCAGCTAGGAAGCCAGCTTGATGAGCTCCTTCTCTGAATATTTCATGGACCGGAGACCGGCAGCTAGTTTGGGTTCGTCTCTCAGCCTGGCAGCGGCGTCCTGCCGGAGATAGATGAGGGAGGAAGTCGTTCGATGGCGCGGCGGAGAGCGTCCGTGGCCCGGGGGAGCTGGAGGAGGTCTTCAAGAGCAGAGTGGAGGGTTTCGATGCAGGAGAGACCGCCGGAGATCCAGGCGAGGGAGGCCTGGTTCGCCGCCGGCGATGTCTTCCATGAGCGGAGGGAGCAGATGACGGGGTGGGAGCGGCAGGGGAGGCTGGTGAAGCGGACGTGGAAGGATTTTGCTGCCGCGGGCCATCGGCGTTTGGGGCCCGGGCTGCCAGGCTGGCTCGGAATCTGGAGACCATGGCCGGATGATTGCGAGTTTTCTTGCTCTTCTTCCTCGATTTGGGAGATTGTGGGGCCGTTCTTTGCGGAAGCCCTACAGCACGTGTGACTCACATGTGCGACTCACACGTGTGGGGAGTTCCCTTCGGCCTTTGGGCCTCTGGCTTTGAGGAAGGGACTCAGAGAGGTGAAGGGGGAAGCTTGGAGCAACTGAGAAGTTGGAGTGGAGGTGGATGATTCCGGCGAGGTCGCGGGGAGGGGATCAGCAGGAGGTTCTGCATTAGTTTTAGACTTGAAGGTAACTCTTCTCCCTTCTCATCTCCTTTAGGGCTTTCGCATTCCAGATCCTTATGCGAGTTCACTGTTGGAGGCTTGTTAGAATGGTGTTCTTGTTTCCCTTGAACACCTATGCCACCATTCCTTTTTCTTTCCCTGGACTAGCGATTACAGCCGACCTGCGGTCAAGTGTAGGAGAGTTCCCAAGAAGAGAAGTTTATTTGTCAGAAAACAACAGTTTAGTCTCCTCAGTATTTGTAAAACCTCTTGTAAGTGTGACATATACTCTTCCTCAGTCTCACTCTATATCCATGTATCATCTAAGCATTGCAAACTTGCTAATGAAAGGTTTTCGAAATTAATTCATAAGTCGCATGATTGTGCGAAATAGAAAACCTTTTGCCACTTATTTTCCGTGCGAAAATTTGTTGTTGCTCTTTTGCTTTTCCTTCTTGTATTCCTTTCTTTGAATTCAAGTGATAAGTTGTTATATTAAATGTGTTGCTAGTTCACGTTTTTATGTAAGTTGTTTTCATACCATGTGTTTTAGTTAGTGATTCATGATATGCTTCAAAATTTTAGTGTTTTGAGTTTTGTTATATTTGTCCATCACTTTCTTCATGTGAGATTGTGATCATGGATAGTGGCAATCTCGAATACAGACATTTATTTTTTTTATGGGACGTTTAATTTTAAGAATGTAGAAGTATAATTCTGATCCATTGTAATATGAATTGGTATGTCTTCGGTAACAGTTCATTTTTAAAATTGAGATATCTTGTTCTTTCTTGTGTTTTTTTGACGGTTGTATTTCAAGCAGCAATATCAAATTGCATTAGGTTTTTTATTAACTTCCTTTTCGCTGGGCTTCAGGAAGCCAAAGCAAGAAGGATGATGTTTCATTGAAGAAGCCAAATCAAATTGATGTAGATTCATCAGATTCTGAATATGAAGGTTAGTTTTTTTTTTTCTTATACGTGCCTGTCATTTTTATTTGGGAAAATTTTTATTTATCAGTCTAAATTGATTTTGGATAAAACATTTGAAAGTATAATGTATGCGATCACAAGGTCATTCCTGATGCCAATGAGTCATTGATATCATAATTGTAAATTATTTATCTTATTTGTGATCGGTACCATGCTTACGGCCAAGCAAACTAAAAGTAGCAGTAATGTCTTAATTGCAATCTGTTGCCAGCAGAGAAGCCAGCAATCCACTATCCAAGCCAGTATTATCAACAACTTCCTAAACAAAATTCAGAAGAAAAATGAAATGCTTCTGAAGATTTAGACATAATTAGAATATCAAGATTGAACTTACAGAGCATGTCAGAATTAGAAAGTAGAAAGCAAACTAGAGTAAGACATGGGTAATAAAATATGACATGCATCTCATATTACCATGCACATATAAGTTCAACCTTTTGAGTGTAACTATACTAACCTACAAAGGACGCACTAATGAAAACTCTAGATAAATTTTATTCAGATTAACATAAATGAGGTCATGACCAAGTTAACTAGAACTTACTCATTTAAGTAAATTAGTACATGAAAAATGTCCGTTAGCATATTTCTTGGAGAACATAGGGATGTTGCCAGGTGTCCTAAGCAAACCTGTCTGCAAGAAAAAACTGAATTTTTTGGTACCTGAAAATATTTGTTACTTTAGAAGTAAACTTCTGGCTACATTCAAAGGCAGAATCTATGTCAAGTGGATGACTTTGAGTTACTCATGATATGATATGCATCTGATCTTTTTTGGGCATTTATGTGCATGCTATCTCAAATTTTAAATATTTACCTATTTTTTAAATATATATCGCCACATAGTTTAAATTTTACGAAGAAGGTAATGTAAAAAGTTGAGTAGTATGTTAGTAAATGTCCTGTTTTTATTGTTAGTATCGAATCTGAGTTTGTCCATATCATAAATAGCATGTTGCCTATCACGAGTCATGATTAGATACTTGAAGCGACGTGTGAATCACTTTAAGGTTTCTTCATAAAGCCCTTCTACCATTGATTTTAAAGCAAGATTTTCCTTCTCAAATTCATCTAAAGAAGTAGAGCACCTCGCTAGTCCAAGAGAGGAAAGTTGCTTTAGGATCCCCTTGGTCTTGGTTCTTGAAACCTCAAGTTCTTCCCTGAGGTCACCTATAAAGTTAACTAGATCATCATAGGAAAGATCACTTACCTCAAGCTCTTTGGTTGGATTGGTCGTCTTCTCCATTTGTAATTGCTATTAGAGCAATGTATGCCACATGATTCTTCTATGTTTTTCGAATAATGCGTAAGAATTAGGTTCATCCCAAGTTGCCACTAGGACTTTCTTCTTATTGTTGTTCTCTTTAGCTTCTTGCTCCTTTATCAATTTTTGGCACACATTTGGGAAGTGTTCAGGTTTCTTGCACCCATAACAAATGATATGCTTTTTTGAGTTGTTGCCCTTATCCTTGCCTTTTTTGCATTATTTGATCATATTGAATCCTTGAACAAAATGTTTAGGTTATATTTGTAAAATTTTTTGCCACATCACATCATCCTTTCACTATATGTGTGGCCATAATTTCGTCAATGCCACTCTTATTATCATCTTCATCTTTGGAGGAAGCATCTTGGGTCTTCTTGGAGGATGTCTTATTTGTCTTCCTCAGTAGCTAGTGCAACTCCCTTCTTCACTTCTTGCCTTCACATTAGCTCTCATAAATCTTTTGAATTTTGATGTGCCACGGCACTCAACTGGCATCCACATTACCTATCCACATTTTGGTATCTAGAGATGAGCTCTCATGAGCTAGCAAAAATATATTAAAAGTTAGGGCTTGAAAGATGGCCTTCAAACTGGAATCGTGTTATGGAAGATCAGTGGAGTGGACAAAGTTATATTATCGAGAAGTGCTTGAAACTATCCTCCTTGTTGATTTCTTTGGCCAGCATTTTTTTGACTACACTAGCTGACTGAAAAAACAACAAAGCTTGGGGATTGTGCTCAAGTAAAGGTATAACTTACTATAAGTTTGAGGGGTATGTACTGTAGGAAAGCCATGAAAATAATCCATTAGCATCTGGCTTCTTAACTCTCTACTATAAATAGGGAACTTAGACTCATAAGATGGTTGTTGATTTTTGTATTTCTCATTGAAACCACTTTTTAATCTTTTTTTTGTGAGAATTAGAGAAAGTTATTTATCATGCTTTTACTTGTTTTTCCAATAAGAATTTTCACTTAAAATCTTCTATGTTTTTTACTTCTTACTTTCTTAGTTATTTACATTTGTGTATAGTTTGTTATCTTTATTTTATTTGTATATGCTCTTGTACTGCTCTATATTTAATTTTTATGATAAAGTCCCTAGAAAAGTATTTTGGAGAGTCTTAGAAAAGAAAATAATTTGTATTACTTAAATTCAAATTATTAAAGATAGAAATTGTGTTCGGACGAGAGGATTTTTGACTAAGGATTCTCTTATTACAGATGGAATACAATAAAGCTTAGCTTTAAGTTTGTATTTTTTTTGCATTAGTTGTAAATGTCTTGATTAAACTCATTCAATATGAGTTTTAGCGATTTTCTATGTATTACTTGTTTTTTCCAACAAGAATTTTCACTTAAAATCTTCTATGTTGCTTCTTTCTTTCTTAGTTATTTACGTTTGTGTATAGTTTATTATCTTTATTTTATCTATCTGTGTTCTTGTAGTATTCTATATTTAGTTTTTATGATAGTTTTAAGGGAAGTGCTTTGAAGAGTTTTAGAAAAAAAATAATTTGTATTACTTAAATTCAAGTTATTAAAGATATGTATAAAGTTGTTTAAATGAAGGAGAATTTGACTAATAATTTTTTTATTATAGTTAGAATATATTAAAGCTTAGCTTTAAACTTGTATCTCTTTGCTTAGTTATAAAAGGTCTGATTAAACTCATTGAGGATAAGTTGTCTTGGTGTGTATTTTTTACAATTAATATTCATCTTATTGATAAAATTTATATTTTTTACAAATGATATTCACTTTATTGATATGACCAGAGATGTGATTAAAGTGAAACTTGAGTTATGGTGGAATATTTTAGAGTTAAGGTTTTCGTCTTAGTAGATTAAAAACTAAATATATAATGTGCATATTTAGTTAAAGAAGAAGCACTTGTATTAGTAGTGTGACAATTAATGATTAAATTATTAAAAAAAGTGAATGCTTTTGATAGATACCTTAAATCAATCATACAAAATAGTGGTAAAGTAAATAGTGATATCATTAGTAGAGTTCAAGCAGCATAAATAAAGTAAAGAAATACATTTTGAGTATTGTGTGATAGAAAAATTTCACTCAGACTTAAAAGGTAAATTTTATAGAACAACAGTAAAACTAGGAATATATACTATTGAATATTAGCCTACAAAGAAAAAAATATTTAAATAAATTAAGTGTTGCAGAAATAAGGATGCTAAGATGGATGGGTGAGCGTCCGCAAAAGTATAGGATGAAAAATTAGTATATTCGCGGAAACATTGAAGTAACATCAATTACGAATAAATTCAGAGAGAGTCAGCCTAGATGATTTGGACATATAATTCATAAGCCAATTAAAGTTTTAGTAAAGAAAGTCAGACTATTGGATTTTATTTATGTAAAAAGAAGAAGAGGAGATCAAGAAAGACATGATAAAAGACTACAAGTAATAATTTTACATACCTAGAAATAAATGAAGATTTGTTAATTGATAGAGTGCAACAGAAATAAGAGATTCATATAACTGATCACACCTAATGGGATAAAGGCTTATTTGTTGTTATTGTTGCTATCGTTTTTGCACTGCTCGTCATAAAGCACTCACGTACCAAGAGTATTTTGATTATTCTTGTATTATATATGTATTTTCCCTTTAAATCCATAATTTCTATCATTAATCTAGCAAAACCCATTTAAAGTAGTGGAAAAGACCATAGATATCACAAGTCATCACACTTTGCAGCCACAACAATCCCATCCTATAGTAAGCCATCCTATGGATAGTATCATCCAAACGCAATCCAAATATAAGCTTATTACATTTATCAAATATTATCCACATAATTCCCAGTCAGTCTCCACCACTCATATCTCTTCTTCTCATCCTCATATATTGATAAGGTTTGTCCTGCATTGCCAGCACGAAGACAGCTTCTTCTTCCACCAGTCATGGCAGCCATGGCCTCCGCTGCAGCAACCATCCCTTCCTTCTCCAGCCTGAAGGCCTGCCTGAGCCCAGCCTGCGCCTCGCTTCCCGCAGCCAAGGCTCCCATGGCCGACGCCGGCTTCCCCAAAGCCTCCCTCAAGACTGTCGGGCTCGCAGCCGCTGCCGCCGCCACCGTGACGATGGCTGCAAGCAACGCTCTCGCCTTAGAAGTCCTTCTCGGCGGCAACGGTGGAACGCTAGAGTTCATCCCCAGTGATTTCACAGTGGCTGCCGGCGAGACGGTAGTCTTCAAGAACAATGCCGCATTTCCCCACAACGTCGTCTTCGATGAGGACGAGATCCCATCCGGCGTCGATGCGGAGGCAATCTCCATGAGCGACGAAGACCTGCTAAACGCTCCCGGCGAGACCTACTCGGTGACGCTGAAGGAGAAGGGAAGCTATACCTTCTATTGCACTCCTCACAAGTCTGCTGGGATGGTGGGCAAGGTGACAGTTAACTGACCGTTGATTGATAGTGGAGTTTGAATTCCTGTCTCTTGTTGAAAGATTTGGAAGTGGAAGTTTTTTGGAAAACTGTGTTCCTCTAATGGTATGTAGAACATTTCTGCAGAACATCTTCATATCTCCTGTTCTTTTTTTGCAGTTTACAGTGTAAATTTCACGAGTCAAACTGTTATTTTTGCGGAGATGAGATCCCAATTGTACACGTGGAGATCTCATTTGAAGAAGGTAACGACAGGCACATGATGAGGTATTTTGCATTAGCTAGTTGAATCGTATAAAAGTACAAAACTTGTGAAGGTTTGTACTCCAATGCGATCGGATAGTTGGGACACGTGATCATTAGAGCTAGGAAACTGTGTGACTTGAGTATTTTTCAGAAAAGTCACTCATCTCAAAATCATTTCTGCTCAAGTACGTTTAATTATAGAGTTTCTGTCACTAGTCGTACAGTTTTCTCTCAAAAGATGTATCTACTATTTAAAATTATGTTCAAAATTCTTTTTTTTTTAATATTAGACAATTCATTTTTGTACTCTTTTTAGTGCTCATTAGACCTAAAAGTTTGTAAGGAATCATTCTTTGCATCAGCTATTTTCTTCTCTTGGGACATCATCCTACTATCACATCCTGACCTCTTCGGCCAAGGGTCGTCATAGTGAATTTTACATGCATGTTATAAATATGTACCTATTTTCATAAACACATGGGTTGTATGACATGTTTTCATTATATTTATACATATTTACGTGCATAGATATATATATATATATACTTATTTATTCATAGATTTTCATGTATGTGTATATATATGCACATAAATACTTAATTTTGTTAGTTTGTATAAACATGAATACTCATGTATTTGACATATTTGTCATTGATTCACTTAATAGCCACTTGGTGGCAGTTTTTAAAAGGGTTTCACTATAAGAAAGAAAGTGCAAATTATTGAGTTCTGTCGTCTCAAAGAGTTTCTATTGAAGAACCTAGAAAAGAGTATAAAGTTAAGTGTACATTAAATACCTATAACTAACTTCTTATAGGACCTTTTACAAAAAAATTATAATGAGAGAAATTATCATTACAAAAGTCTCATCGGTGCTCCGACATGCACATTATTTGTGCTTCTCACGGCTTCCAAGCGGTAGATTTAAATGTTCGTAGCTGGCGCATTCTTAAGTTGACCTTATTCGTACTAAATGTACAATTGACAATCGCTTCTTGACCTGTGTGGAACTCATGTGACACATTCAAGCAAGATATGATAGCTTTTTTGGGCAGTTCGAGATGCTGGTGATGATGACCGCAGTTTAGCATGGCAACTTTGAGATCTCTCTCTCCCATCTCCTTTGGTCAGATCGCTCCGCACATAATAATATTGCCATTTTTGGGCAGTTCGAGATGCTAGTGATGATAACCGCAGTTTAGCATGGCAACTTCGAGATCTCTCTCCCCCCATCTTGTTTGGCATTTGCCTAATTTTAGGCAAAAGAATATTATAATAATATTTTAAATTGATTATAAATTTGAATAATTTTATTTCATATCCAACACAAACTTCAACCTTAAAATCAATGTTATTTCGCATCCTACACACCTTCCAATATTAAAATAAATTGCTTTCCCATCAACTCTATAAAATAAAATATATTTTTGTTTTACTTAAATTTATTCTCCAACTAAACAAGCATAGGTCTAAATTTAAAATTTATATTATAACGTAGCATATGTTATTTCATATTTTAAATTTTTTAAAAATAATCTTACGTAATCATCTGTTTTATATTCAAAATTTTAAGAGGTACCTAAATATCTCAATTATATGTAAGAATTTTGTACAAATATATATGATTATATTGATAGTTAAAATATTCATGTATGCGCTAAGATAAAATTTTGATAAACTTTTATACGTTTAATGCTCGATATTTCCGCATCAC
Organism: Apostasia ramifera; assembly: GCA_019297695.1. Taxonomy (NCBI): domain Eukaryota; kingdom Viridiplantae; phylum Streptophyta; class Magnoliopsida; order Asparagales; family Orchidaceae; genus Apostasia; species Apostasia ramifera. Next base: position 17,203 of record JAEMOT010001513.1, on the reverse strand, counting down.
TAAAATTATTTTTTCATATAGAGAATAACTTGAACACTTAAATAGTTTTGTAAAAACATAAATACATATAAGTTTTTATTTTAAAATATTTAAATAATAAAGTTTTTTTATTGAAATTTATATGTGGCATCCCATTATCTCAATATAGAGGTATTGTGACGCCCGTAGCCGAAGAGGGCGGAGAGTGATCGCCGGGTGATGTTCTAAGAGAAAGGAATTACTGAGGTAAAGTGCGACTCCTGGCAGGCTTCTAGGCCGAGTAATGAGTGGTGAGAGGAGCACAGAAATAAATCATCTCATATCGGAAAGGGAGGGAGATCCTGAGCTGTATAAGTAGGTAACGTGATCTCAAATAGTAGAGGCGCCTTTTGGGGTAAAATCGTGAGGATAGTGATGAAAAATTTTATAGTTAAGCGTGCTTAGGCTGGAGTTGCACTGGGATGAGTGATCTCCTGGGAAGCATTCAAGTCACTCAATTTTCCTAAAGCCAAAGCGGACAATGCCTCTACATTGAGATTATAGGATGTTACAAGTATTATCCACTTTGGCTTTAAGAAAATTATATAACTTGAGCATTTCCTAGGAGATCACTTATTTCAGTGCTACTCCTGTCCAAATATGTTTAACTATGGAGTTTTTCATTATTATCCTCACAGTTTTGCCCCAAAAGATGTCTCTAATATTATTTGATGTAGGACAATTCATTCTTATGCCTCTCTCACCACTCAGCATTCGACCTAGAAGCCTACCAGGAGCCGCACTTTACTTCAGTGATTTCTTATCTTCGGCTACGGACGTCACATTATATATTAAAGTTAATAACAATTTCAAGTTACAAATGTTATTAGATAAATTTGTTATAAAAAAATATCATGGTCTGCTGAATTTATAATTAAAAAAAAGCTAAATTGCATTCGGGCTCTAAACTTTTACAAAAATCTCATTTAGGTTCTTAGAATTATCAAAATATTATAATTTAGCTTGAATTTAAATAAAATATTAAATTATTATTATGCACTCAAATTATTCTTATTGTTGATTTTTAAATCATCTTTTTAAATATTAATATTTTTATATTTTAATTTTAAACTTTTAAGCGGAGAAAAAAGATAAGAGAAATTAAATTATAATTTTTTTAATTTTTAACTTTTAAAATTATAAATTATAAATTTTAATAGAGCAATGAGAATGCAGGGCATAATTGATTCAAATTAGTGAAAAAAAAATCAAATATCATGTTTGTTACTAGAAAGAGCTTAAAAATTAGAGTGATTTTAAGAGGGATCAAAATTGTAAAATTTTAATAAATTTAAGGACCGTAATTGAGATTTTTTTGGGGACCAATTTATAACTTCTTCCAATTAACTTTAGGGATTTTTACATACAGGACATGAAATTTACATGAAATTACGCATTTCACCATCAATTCATAAATATTATCACTATCACATCATATTCATTTAAATTTTACGCATTTCACATATTTCACATCATATTCTTTGATGGTGAACTTCACATTTCTAAATTGGCCTTGATCTTAACTATATTATTAATATATTAATTAAATACTATAAATAAATTAATTTATATAAATAATAATTTAAATATTTATGAATTTATGTATTTTAATTTATTTATCCTATTTAAAATTTCTAATTAGGGTGCTGAATTTAAATCTATATGACTATAATTTTTAATTGAAGTAAGAAAATTGATGTGTCTACAGTAAAAAATAAAAATAAATATTAGAATTTAAATATTAATGAATTTATGCATTTTAATTTATATATAATATTATAAAGTATATGAAATATGTGAAATATATAAAATGCGTAAAATTTAAATGAATATAGTGTGATAGTGATAATATTTATGAATTAATGATAAAATAAGTAATTTTATATAAATTTTATGTATTTAAAAATCCCTTAACTTTAAGGCCAGATGCAATTTATTATATAAATGCAATCTGACATCTTAGTGCTATTTTTTATTTTTACTAGCTATTTGGCACATGGGTTGCACTCTGAATTAGAACCTAAAATTAATATTAATAAAAATTAGGAAATTAAATTATAATTTTTTATAAATAAAAAATATTAAGAACCAAAGATAATTTTCTGTACTTTGTGAAGTTGAAGATGAAATCTAACAAAAATTAGTGATTTGATATTTGAAATTATGATTAAGAGAATTTTCAATTTAAGATACCAAATGTTGTTTTTTAGAGCTTAAAATTATGTCAAAAAAAATTAGGAACTAAATTATAAGTTTAGTTGTAGGAAATTAGAACTTAATATTAGGACTAAGAAAAATTAGGAGATTAAATTCTAATTTCTATTATTGAAAATTAGAACATAAGATTAAGTTGTAAAGAAATTGAAGGATTGAATTGTAATTTTATATGATTTAAGATGAAATTTAATAGAAATTAAAGGACTAAATTATAAATTTTAAAAATTTAAAATCAAAACTAAAGAAAATCATGATATTATAATTTTTTTTAAAAGAACGTGAGTTTTAATATCTTAAAAAATAGTGAGCTAAATTGTGGTATTTTAGAATATAAGATTAAAATTAGGAAAAATTAGAAGATTAAATAATAAATTTTTAAAATTTAAGGAAAAATTAGAAGATCAAATAATAATTTTTTAGAATCTAAAATTATATTTAAAAAAATTTATGAGTTAAATTAAAAATTTAATAGTAAAATGTTAAATTCAAGATTAAAAATAAAAATAATTGGAGACTCAATTAAGACTTTAAGATTTAATAAAAAAAAAAATTAAAGACTTTGATTGAAAAAGTTTATTGTTTATTGAAATTTTATTTATTGTGCTGCGTGCCGCCAACCTATGTAGCACGTGCTCCAAAGCCTGTAAACCTCACCCGAATGCAGGGATATATTATATTTTTAAGTTTAGTTTTAATTAAAATACTTTTNATACTTATAAATATTTGATATTAAATGTATAAAATAATTAAATTTTATTTGAATGAATGCAATTATCCTTCTAAAAAATGTTAAATTTTTTTTGGAATCTTTTTTTATTTTTTATTTTTTTTTTGGACACTTTAATAAACAAAGATTTCGCGCGGCTTAAGAAGCGGATGACTTTCGGAGTTCCGATTCTACCCCTCAAGAAGTACTGAAGTCTTCTTGCTCTGGACTCGCGCTCTCACCTCCAAAAAGTCTGCCAGCGATCGACGTGCAGGGATGAGCTCGTCGACGCGATTCGACCTCTTCGAATCCGCCATCTGGCGCCCGGCGTCCTCATTTCTCTTTCCTTCTCCGCCGATGACCGGAGAAATGGAGCTCAACGAGCCGCTAGGGTTTGCTTTGGACGTCTTGAACTCGTCCCCTTTCCCTAAACCCTGCTTCTTCGACCTCCCTCCACTTCCGTCTTACTGCTTCGATTCCTGGGCGTCAGATCCGGTCTCCCTCTCGTTCTCGCCCCTCGCCGCTGCCGTCCGTAGGGCTGAGGCCGAGAGCGAGCTGCGGAGCCTCAGCGACCGCGTAGCCGCGCTCGAACTGGGATTCGAGCGGGCCACCGGAGGGAGAAACCGGTCGAGGGACCGGACTTACAAGTGGTCGGCGGAGGTCAAAGGGGAAAAAGCGGACGATTTGGGTCGGAGCTACAAGCTTGTTGCTAAGGCGAAGGCTGCTGGAGGAAGGAGCGTGAAGTGGACAGCGGAGGTAAAAGGGAAGGGAAGTTACACGTTCGAGGCGTCGACGGCGCGTGCCGTTGCTGCTGCCACTGATGTGGAGAAAGAGAAGGAGAAGAAAGCAAAGAAGAAGAAGACGGGGGCTGAATCTTCTGCCAGACTGGTGGAGATTGAGGAGCTGCAGAACCGTAGGTCAATTGTTATCCGGAAGGTCTGCCATCCTTGATGTTTATCCGGAATTTGATAGGTTTTTCCAGTAGATCTGGTATCTTTGTTGCTCCTTTATTTGAGCTGCATAGTATTTATATTGATAGGAATTACGAATATTGTTTTCCTTTTGAAAACGATTGTTTTGAGGGTATTTTTTGTTATTAAAAATTCACTTTCTTGATATTTTTTGAAGTTATTAATTTTCCAAGGTCAAGAACTGTTTGAACAAAATTGGATGATTTGTGAGAGTTTAACTTCTCTTTCGCAAAAATCTTCTATTGAACAAAATTGGATAATTTTCTCTAAACGGCTTAGCTCTTATCTATACTCGCGTTCTTCTCTGGCCTTGTATCGTCTCTTTCATCAATCCACTCATTATATTTATTTCCCGTATTGTATTCAGGTTTTGACTTTTAAGTCAGCAAGTTAGATGTTGTGATTTTTCTATGGACCTCTGGTTTTCACGTAGAAATTCGCAGCTTATTTCTTACTTTCTTTATTTTCTCTTGTTTTTATTTTGATTGACCATCAAATAGGAGTGTGGAATAGAACGGTTTGTTTGGTTGATAACCAAACTGAAAATACAGATCGAGTTCATTTTTAATTTTCCAAAACATCAAACCACAAAAATAGATTATAAACCAAAAACCAAGTCAAAATAAAATTTGTTTGATTCAATTTGGTCCTGTTAAACAAAGTATCTCAAGAAATTTAAAAGTTCTAAAACTTCTTACAATAATCTAACTTACTGATACAAGAAATATTGTTCACTTATGAACATTTTAAATTTGAAAAGCTTATTCTAAAAAATAAGTATGGGCAAAAAACAACATAATGTGGTCATTAAAAGAATATTAAGTCTATACAGAATCAAAAAAACTCAACTAAATATGTCACGAAAAGATAAAAATATGTAATATTATGGCCTAGAACATCTACAATAAACAATATAGGATAAATTACACTTAGGTCCTTAGTTTAAAGCATAATATCACTCAAATTCATGATTTAAAAAATTAACATTTGGGTCTCCAATTTAAAAAAATTATCAAATGGGTTCTTTTTATTTTTTTTATTATTAATTTTTTAGAAAATGTTCAAATTGCTCTCCTTCTCTCCCCCCTCCCTCCCTCCCTTTAGTTCTTGCCGTTGTTAGCAATGGTGGAGAAGCCTGTCGCTGGTGGAGTGGCAGTGAAGCTACCACTGATGAGGGTACAAAGGAAGGGGGAAGGCAACCTCTTGCCCCCTCCACCAAAAGAGGGTTGTTCTGCTGTTGGCCAGAGGTGGAGGGAGGCGTTGCCACCTGTAAAGTGTGGTCGGGGGGCTCCATCGTCCTCTCTATCTTGGATTTAGAGAGGGGAGGGGGCGGGCACCAACCCGACCACCCTTTGCCAGCGATGGCTCCTCCACCCACTCCGCCTCTGGTTGACGGCAGAAGAGCAACAGAGCCAACAACGGAAGGGCAGCAGAGCCGGCGGCAAAAGGGAGGCGGAGCTGCTGTTAGCGTGTGGGCGAGGCCTCCCACCCCCTTCCTCTCACTAAATCTACAACCTACAGATCTAGAGAGAGAGAGAGAGAGAGAGAGAGAGAGAGAGGGAGGAGAGAGAGAAAGGAGGGGGTGGGAGGCCTTGTCCCCCGCCGGCAGTTGTTCCGTTGCCGCTTTGCCGGCGATTGGTTCCTTCGATGGTGGCTCTTGTAGAAGAGGACGGGAACTTTAGTCATTTCTAGAAAATTAATAAAAAATTAAAGAAGAACCCATTTGATGATTTTTGTAAAATTGAGGTCTCCTATTTTAATTTTTTAAAATCATTGACCTGCATAATATTAACTCTTAAACTAAGGACCTATGTGTAATTTACCCAACAATATATAATGTTTAATATAAAACATGAGAATATAAACTTATTAGTCCAAACAAGACTATAGTGAATGGTTGGATAAAGTTATATTTAAGAATCATTTAATTCTGTTGGGTTGGTTTCTAAACCCATAAAACTGAACCCAAACCGTGTAATTGAAATAATTGAAAATTTAAATTATTCACCAAATTTACCGTCTTCAAATAGTTTAAATAAAAAAAATGAACCAAATTATTTAAATTTAATAGTTTGATTTGGTTTAAAATTTGAAGACGGTATTTTTTTGTCAACAATAAGAAATAAGGTTGATTGTCATTTTGAAATGTGTTTAGGGTGTGAAAGAAAGTTTTTTTATTAAATTTTGCGAGGATGTGAAATAAATTATTTCTAATTATCAGAAATTATACTGGATTTGAAAGACTTCTTTAAACATGTCTATCTTAGCAAGGAGCCAATTTGGACCTTATTTCACTATCACATTCTTAATGGAAGCATGCCTCTCTTTAATTGTGCTTCCAAAAAGCGTTAGTGGACCCAAGTTTCTGTTTGGTATTAACCTTTGGGCCTTGACTGAGTCTTATTTTTAGATTTCAAAATTCTCAAATATATCATTTTTCAAATTTTCAGTGAATTTTAATGTTAGTTACATATTATAAGTGAAGTGATATGATGTAATGAAACAAAATGATTGAAATCATCTGAAAAAACGCTTTTGTTAATCCTCCAACTTGAACCTCAGATGTGGCCAAACCGCAAGTGAGGCTGATACTAGCATGAGTGTTCCCTTGGATTCATAGCTTTATTTCATTGTGATCATATCATATGACAGTATATTTCATTACAACTAAGATTTATATGTTCAGTTTTTTTTTTTGGAAAATGTGATATATTAGGTTAATTGGATTCCAAGTTTTGACATCGGTTGTAAACTTCATTTCTAGCAGAAGTTTCTGGTATGGAGTCAGTTATTAGTATGAAGGTTGAAAGGACTACTTTCTATAATTTTGATTGTTTCTCTTTGCCATACAACCAAGGGGACATTTATCTACTCACTGCTTAGAGCTCTAATATTTATGGGACTAGGAAACTACTTATTGACTTGAATTATTCTTATGATTTCAATCTATAAATTAAAGAAATGACTAAAGGAGCTACTATGTTGTCACAAATAAAATTTCCTTTAGTTTAATAAACCTGGGAAACCCTTGTGTATTTTGAGACCGGAGTAATCGATTCCAGTGATTTATTGACCAAGCGTAAGAATAAATATGTTTCCATGAGTACCCATTTCTTTATTGACATTAATGAAGGATTGCAAACTGATTTCAACATCATTTCCTTAAATTTGAAGGCATTGGCAAAGAGAGCTCTCATTAACAGCAGTGCTAAGAGGAAGGCTCTGTCACCCCAGGATGCTGCAGTGATGATTCAGATGAGCTTTAGAGATTATTTGGTCCGGCGTTCTCAGGTTTTCCGTGCACTCCGAGAGCTAGCTATAGCCAAAGTGAAACTAAAGGAGATCAGGTCTCTGTATTATAATCTTTCATACAGGCGGTGCGTAGCAAGGCATGCTGAGGAGCATCAGACATTTACTGAGAAAATTATTGTCCTCCTTTTAACTGTTGAAGCCATCCAGGTAGCTTTTTATCCTTTTGTTATGTTTCAATTTTAGATTTTATTTTCTCTATACTCTAACTGAGGTGTAGTAAAATGCTACCTAATTTCAAATCTGATATGGGAATGCCATTCCTTAAACAAAGGACCTTGACTTATAGTTGATTATTGGTGGATTAGCAGTGAACCAGGTTACACCTCTTCATTCTTGAGTAACCAGTACTGTATTAAGCTTTTTTAGCTTCTCAGCTGCCTTGTTGGCCCAAATAAAAAACGAAGACATGTATCTGAAATCTTGATAACTTGTCGACGGTATCTTACCGCTTGGCATCATCACTGTTCCTTCCAGGGCCCGGTCGAATCAACACGACAGAAAAATTTGTTTTTAAACTTCACCAATATAAAGCTAGCACAAGAATACAAGCTAAATTTCATATCACTAATCATGCCTTACATAGACATTAGCCACTCAATATTGGGTTGAAGGGTTGATATCTTGGATAGGGAAGGTTGAGGGTTTGCCTTGGGTGAAGATCCTTAAAACAGCTTAGTTATCCTCTTTGATTTTGAGCAAAAGCTAAAAAATAAAAAATCCAGCTACTCTCCACCATTGCTATCATTCTCGCGCTACGCACACAATCACGCCACTGTCTCGTCAAGCTTGCCAGCCACCTTCCCGTTAATCTCGCCAACATTTAGCCTCTATCTTGCTGAGTTTGCCTGTCTGCTCAAGTCGCGTCTACATGCGGCTCTCTTAGAATGTCGTTGATTCGCCTGCGCTGCGCGTCCCAGTACAACCGCACATTGTTTGCCCAACAGCATCCTTGCGGGGCTTCCTTGCCGCCACCTTCGCCTGCACACATCTGCGCACTTGCGCCTGATCGCACCCCGTGAGTGTTCGCAAGCGTGCACGAGTACGCCAGCACATGCTCGTGAATGCACCCGAATATGCCAGCGTGTCACGTGCTCGAGTGCACAACCAGGCCCGCATGAGTGTGCCATCAGTTGCATGCATGTCCTCATGTGTGCGCATAGCGTGCCAGTGGTCACGAGACTTGTTGCGTGACAGCGTTGCCTTTTGTGTCTCGCTGATTGGCTCAAAACTCCTATATCTACTTCCAAAGTGTCACAACATACTTCAAAAACAATTGAGAAATTAGGTAATCTCAATACTGGAGCTTGAATCCTGCTTTCCTTCAATTTTTTAAGAACTCTAGCAACCACAGTGGTCCACTCAATTTTTTTCTAATTCAATCAATGATATGTGCGGTGATTGTACTTTACCAATCCCTCTGGCTTTTATAGGAGGGGAATTTAGTGTTGCAGAAGCTAACCTTAGGAAATCAAATTGAGGCTAATACACAGGTGTGGACATATTCCAGCCCAAAAACTTAGATCAAAGGGTATACTCCACTTTTATATTAACTCTTTAATTTGTTGATCATCTAGTGTAGGATAATTCTCCCGTGTATCTTAACATTTAGCTCTATAATCCTTCCCAGCCTTCAAATGGCAACAAGGAATGCATTGTAAACCCTCTACTAGTAGGGAAGCTTTGTGTTTCCATTATCGATCGGTGTGATAAGAACATTAGACCCAGCATTGGCCAGATGCAGGTCTGTACTCATTTGCTAAGATGCGCTCACCTTCACTTGGCTAGTGTCAAACTATTGTTGTGGTAATAAATACTTTTATCCCTCCCTACAAAAAAAAGATACTTTTGAAGATTACCATAACATATCTGTATTGCACTTATATTGGATACAATGGATCCTGATAAACTACACGAATAAACTACATGCGTTCACATGTTGGATATGTTGGGTATAAACATGGGGTACAATGGAGATATCTTAAATATTTACACTAGTTGCTCTTCGCATGATCCTCATCTCCTCACATCTCCTGCATCATCGCTTTTCTTCATTCTCGAGCAACGTTGCTCAAAAGCTTCTCTTCTTGATTATAAAGAATAATGGGGACTCCACTAAATGAGATGTAATATTTTTTAAATGTAGATAAAATTGACAATATTTACATATGCACATTAATATATTTGGTAGTTTATCTAGCATATTTTTGTTATATCATATTTAGTATTTTTATGATTGCCATCACCATACAGATATGTTATTGCATCCGTAATTCCATATCCCTTTTTCTTACGCTTCATTGCACCTTCCCCAACGAGGGAGCTGACTGTATCGAAAACATGCGGTTTCAGTGGGCTGACTCCCCACCACTGGCTCCCTATCCTTACAGCTTAGAAAGATAAATTAATGGTCAGATGTCAACTAATTTAACCCTAGTTAATTGCACCGGATAGAGTAATTAATGTAATATAGTCCTCTTTGGCACACCTCCTACTAATTTGGATGGTAGGAGGTGTGCTGAATGTAATTTACACATTTGAGATGTGCTTTCCTTAAATATTTACAATAAAATGCTATTATTTTCTTAAATAAGAAATATTGATATTTCTTTTTGTTTGTTACAAATTGCCATTCTTTTCATCTTTTTCTTCTTTCTGCTGTCACCCTCTTGTTCCCTGATTTGTTACTTTCTACAATCCTTACTCGGTTTGCAACAATTCGTGATACTCTGCACCACATTCATGTCAGGGATCTGATTACGTGATTCGGGCTGCAAAACGATCCATGATCAGAGAACTGGAGTTAATGCTCGAAGATGTGGACCCTCAGCCAGCTGGGAGACTGGCATCACTGAAGAGGAGGAAGTTTGATCTGCCTGAAGGAGTTTCAGTTGCAAGGGAGATGACAAGAGCTGTAGCTCAGGTTGTGCAGATGATCGATGAAGACGACGGCTCTGATACTGTTGTAGCTACATCATCTTCATAGAGCAGCTGAGCTCTATCTTCTGTATCCTATTTTTCTGCATCTGGGACGAGTTTCAGCTGGGGGTTTAAGTATTGAAGTGATCGCCGTTTGATGGTTTGAGAAGAGCATGTTTCAATGTTATTGTTTATGTTTTTTTTTTTTTCCTTTAATGTTGTTCTACATGTACGACTACTTCTATGTTGTAAAACTGATGGCTTTGTTTTGATTTCAGAAGGAATGCTATCCTTGAGACATTTTTCAGATTTTGCTGGGCTCTTTCTATGTTTTAATTTTCTTTCTTGAATTGGAGGTGTATATATTAATGAACTCAGATAGATCTAATAGCTTTTATTTAATGTGTTTATGAGGTGTTTTATTTATTGTTATGATATTTAGATGTATAGATAATATTTAAAGTTTTGTGGTATAATATGTTTAGATGAATTATATGAAAAATTGTAAGAATGTTTTTTTAAAATGACCCTAAAGATGTTATAATTGTAAGAAAGTGAAATGAAATTACATTGATTTTCTTATTATTTTTTAAAATAAAATATGATGTTAAATGAACTCAGGTAGACCTAATGGCTTTTATTTGAAGTTTCTATGAGGTGTTTCATTCAATGTAGATATTAAGGCTTTGTTTACCTTGAGCTTTTTTATTAAATAAGAAGCATATATATTTTATTTTTTAAATTTAATGAGAATTTTATTTTAATATTAAAAAATATATAACATATAAAATAAAATTAATTATAATATTTATATTTGTATTGAATGTGAAATGTAAATTAATTTTTACAACGTTAAAATATAAAAAGAGTTTAAATCAAGGATTTAAAATTTTGTGATATATGTTTAGATGAATTATATAAAATATTATAAGAATGTTATTTTAAAATAATAAGATGTTACAATTGTAATAAAATATTTAAAAATAATATAAATATTTAAATAATAATAACTTATAAAAGTTATTGAATCAAATATTTTTTAAATGAAAAATGAATGCATTTAATGAAGTGTTTTTTTAGAAAGTTAATAATCAAGTGCTTTGTGTGAATATAATATTGATGATGAACATAGAAATAAGAAGTGTTATGAGTGATATATTCAAATTTAGTTATTTTACGTTGACTATTTTCTAAAATTAATGCGCATATAATATACATAGA
>JAEMOT010001512.1:419220-475520 GCA_019297695.1 Apostasia ramifera | reverse complement strand
AGGTTTGGGACCTCTAACCTCTACCCTACGAGGGTAGAAGTTAGAGGTTAGAGGTTCAAACCTCACCCACGAGGGTAGAGGTTAGAGGTCCCAAACCTCACCCACGAGGTTAGAGGTTAGAGGTCCCAAACCTCACCCACGAGGTTAGAGGTTAGAGGTCCCAACCTCACCCACGAGGGTAGAGGTTAGAGGTCCCAAACCTCACTCACGAGGGTAGTGCATAATGTTCAAAATAAAGGAGTGCCACGTGTATGGCTGTGATGCAGCGCTGGAGCCACATGTCAACATATATATTTAAATATTTTATTTGTATTAAAAAAGTAAAAAAAAATTATACTGAATTTAATTTAAAACTTGACCATGCAAACTTTAAATTTGGCTATAAACAACATATTTTAAATAACTATCATAATTACAAGGACTTAAAAGTAAATTTTCTTAATTTTATTGGTAATTGAGTTCCTCTAGTTTGTAGCTCTTATGCCTAATTATATCTTTACTATTTAAAAATAATAATTGGATGCATATTTTTTTTTGCTATAGGACAACCCAAATGCATATTTATGCCGGATGATTTTATTTAATTCATAAATTATGGGATTCTATTTCCATATTAAAACAAAAGAGACAGAGCCATAGTTGTTACTTTCGCCTTTTTAAGAGGTTTTAACTCATACAACACAAAGATGATGGAGATTTCAGGAGCAAGGCACAGAATACGCACTAGATATTTAAGGAAGAACCTGAAGTCGTTTGATTTGGCGCTAATAAATACCTGAATTGAAGTTTGAGAACATTTTGGAGATCGAATATATCCTCTTAATTATATGATTACCTATACCACATAAATAATAAGTGGGCTAGAAAAGACTTCAATGAGACAGGCAATTATAAGTAAGGAGCATACTAAAACGTATCATTATCATTTGACTCTTGGATTTTAGAATATAAAGATGAAGACAATGTTGATCTCATTGATGCCGTTAGAATGATGAATATGCAATAAGGTCAAAAAAGAAAAGGAATTAGCTAAGTGGCAGAATAAATAAGTGCTAACAACACAGAATCAAATTATAAAAGTTATCAATCATAATCATGAAACATCATCACATGAGGCTGAAGTTGAAGAGCATGATGAAAGGTAACAAGTTAATCTTCAAATGATTAGAGTTCTTATATAAAAAATGTCAAAATTCTAAACTATCATATGTGCATGAAACAACATTTATCGGACTATCGTCAAATCTAAAATGACACAATTATGTTGCATTTTTTTTCTATTTTCATAGGTAATAATCTGATTCGTTAGTAACTTTATTAAAAGCACATGCACATAAATAAATAAATAGATAGATATATTATATTTTGTGTTCGCAATTTATTTTACATTTTCATGGCTTCATTGCTTCATTGGCCTTGTTTGGTAAATGCTCAAAATTAGGCAAAAAAATATAATAATAATATTTTTTATTTATTATAAATTTTAATAATTTTATTTCACATTCAATACAAATTTCAACCTTAAAAATTAATTTTATTTCACATCCAGTACAAATTCTAACTTTAAAATTAACTTTATTTCACATCCTACACACCTTCTAATATTAAATTAAATTTTTTTCCCATTAATTTTATAAAATAAAATATTTTCTCTTTCTTTATTTAAATTTATCCTCCAACCAAATAAGCCCATAATTTTATGTATTTTTTATAATATTTATAGTATCTGATGGAGTAGTGGGCAATATGTCTGCTGCTGGCAAAACTCAGTGGTATGATCAAGAATAGGGGTGAGAATAATCCGAGTTTGAGCTGAGCTAGGTATGGCTCAAACTTAGCTTGTATCAACTCGATTCGAGTTCGAGCAGGCTCATTTTAACTTCGAGCTAACTCAAATTTTAATTGAGCTAACTCAAACCCATCATGGAATGAAATTATTTCTTAAAAAAATGACATTATTAGGATTTTAAATTACTTTAATTATGCTTACTAGATCACCTAACAAATAAATTAACCATAATTAACATATACTTCTGTAAAAATAGTAAATAATTATAATAAATGATTGAATATATTATTAATATTTAAAAAAAAATAGGAATTGAGCCAATTCGATTTGATCTGACCTTAGCTCATGACTCGGCTCAATAATTTGAGCTGAGTCATATTTGAGCTAAATATTAATTCGAATATTAAGCGATTATCAATCTTTGAGCCAAACTCTCACCCCAAATGAGAAACTAGTAATTTATAATTGTTATTTTTATAATCAACATAAAAAATTGCTAAACTGAAGTAGAAATTAAAGGCTAATGTTGAAAGCTATTTTCAAGTAAGAAATTCAACAAAGCTCATGAAGTATTGACAGAATCTTTTTTTGCATATAAGCTTATAAGTTTTTCAATGAAGCAATATGTAAGCAATATATATTGAAATAATCATCTAATTGATAGCATATATATATTTATAATCAAACAAAAAGAAATTCATTACACAACTGATCCATTACATAAGAATTTGGAACCACAACATACTCTTCCTTACTCAACATACTTCTTAATTAAAATAGAAGCTTCGTTATTAGAATAAAGGATTCATTTTTCTTCGAAAATAAACAAGGTAATCACAAAAAAAACAAATGCAAAAAAAAAATGCAACTCGAAAGAGGTTTCGATTCCTTATTATGACCGTCCAACCAAACATTTTATTTTTATTCAAGTGCGATGATTTGATACTTCATTAACATAGTTTGTGTTATCAGTCCGTGAAAAAAAAAATCAAGTTGTTGAGCTACTATAACATGAACATCGATAAAAAGCGTCTACTAGTATTACCACTTATTCTAGAACAACAATATTGCATTGCAGAGTTACGACTTAATAGAAAAGATAGGATTGAGCTGCTCTGTATTTCAAAAAACATAAAAGCAAAACTATAATTTCATCAATAATATTGTTTTTTATTTTATTCTTACACATCATAGTTTTTTTGACTCATTTGAATATTATGATAATAGTATGATTCGAATTTAAGACTTCATAGCATTTAGGCAAGCTTCATCCTCACTAAGCTGGTAGAACATCATCATCAATGATATTTAAGGATCTCTAAAAGTGAAAAACAAAATTCATTTTAATAAAAAATTCAAATTTTATCAATAGAAATCTAACTTGACCTAAAAGAATTTCCTCAAACCTCATATTCGGTAGTTCAAGGAACTAGAAGCAACCTAAAATGGCCACATCGGGTTGCTGCCCACAGAAGTCAATCAACCTAGGAGATGATCGAAAAAGTTGGAGATTATTGAAAGCTCAAGACGACCTCGATTATGATCACATAGCTCAATGACTATTCATCCCACTTATGATGATGAAAACTTAGAGAGAATCGTAGGATCTTAAAGGTTGATGTTTCGAGTTAGTAAATCCCAAGGGGGTGATGGGTTCTAATTTAATGATATTTAATGAAGTTAACAGATTTAAATATTTTTACAATTTAAGTGTTTGACTTGTGAAATTAGAAATAGTTGAGTAATATTTAATTTTAATGCTTAATAAGTAAATATGAGAATTGTTTTTATTTCATGTGTAAAAACTCCTTTTTTTAGGAGGGGATAAGAGCTTTAATGGCGGCAGCCGCTCTCATCCCGCTCCCCTCCGCTGTCGCCTCCACCGGCGGCGCCGCAAACCCTAACCTGCCGCGCTTCTCCGACTCCCTACGCACTCCATTTCCGATCGTATCGCCGCCGGCGAGCACCGCAGCCGCATTTCGTCCTCTGCATCCCTCTCACCTACTCCCCCATCTCAGCATTGACCACCCGGACCACCTCCGCAGTCTCCTCCGCCTCGCCTGGGAGCACCGGGACCTCGCACTTGGTCAATCTCTTCATGCCGCCATCGTCAAATCCGGCGACCACCACGATCAGACTCGCCTCGTCAACTCCGTCATCACCGCTTATCTCAAGCTCGGCCAACTCTCAGATGCCTGCCAGGTGCTCGATGAAATGCCTTTCCCTGATGTGGCCTCCTTTACCTCCATTGTTTCCCATTATGCTAAGATGGGTATGGAGAGCGAAGCAGCCCGCCTCTTCAATCGGATGAGGCAAACTGGCATCGAACCTAACGAGTTCACCTTGGTCGCCGTAGCTACGAATTGCATCAGGCAGGCCAACTTCGATCTGGGCTCTCAACTTCACGCTCTGGCATGCAAAACCAATCACAGTAGCTGCACCCACGTCTCAAATGCACTGATGGGTATGTACGTCAAATGTGGACATGTGGGTTCTGCGTTGGAGATGTTTGATAGAATGCCTGAGAGAGATGTTTCTTCATGGAACGCTGTGATCTTGGGTCTGATTGAGGACGGCCGACACGCAGAAGCTCTGGAACTCTTCAGGAAGATGATTGCTTATGGGGAGCACGGAGACAAATTCTCGTTATCCACCCTCCTGAGGGCCGCTGCGGACGGCTTTGACGGGGAAGGTGAGTTGATTCACACCTATGCACTTAAAATTGGTCTGGACTTAGATTTGAGCGTGGGAAATGCTCTTCTGCATTTCTACACTCGATTTGGTCAAATAGAGGATGTAGTAATTGTTTTTGATGGAATGCCTGTGAAGGATGTGATCTCATGGACAGGAATGCTTGCTGGTTATATGGAATTTGGGCTGGTGGAATCAGCTGTTGACCTCTTCGATAAGATGCCTGAAAGAAATCATATCTCATATAATGCCCTTTTAGCTGGATTCTGTAAAAATGGTCATGGTTCAAAGGGCCTGGAGCTCTTCCAGGAGATTTTGGAGAATGAGCTGGAGTTATCAGACTTTACAGTGACAAGTGTAGTAAAAGCTTGTGCTCTGATGTCTGATAGGAAGAAGAGCGAGCAGATTCATGGGTTTATCATAAAGTCAGGGTGTGAACTCAGTGATTTGATTAACTCTGCATTAGTAGACATGTGTGCTAAATGCAGTAGGCTGGAAGACGGACGAAGGATCTTTGAGAGTAGAAGCAGCCTCGAAAGCAGTTTGATCACCTGGACAAGTCTGATCCATGCTTATGCTGAGAATGGGCAGCCTGAAGAAGCTTTCTCTCTTTTTCACAGAATGCTGGAAAGAGAGGATCTGATCATGGATGAATTCGCACTGGCTAATATTCTTGGAGTCAGTGGAACACTGGGATTTTGTCTAATGGGTAGGCAAGTGAAGGGGATTGCTATAAAAGCTGGTTTCTTATCTGATATAGGAGTGAGCAATGCAATTGTCAGCATGTATGCAAAATGTGGCTTTTTGGAGGATGCTTTACTTTCTTTCTCTCAAATGCTCCAACATGACATAATCTCGTGGAACACATTGATTAATGCTTACCTTCTATTCCGTCTTGGCGACAAGGCTTTAGAAGCCTGGAAAGAAATGGAGATTCGAGGCATGGAGCCTGATGCTCTCTCCTTCTCATTGATCATTTCGGCTTGCAAGTATACAAGCTCAAACTCTGTTGAAACTTGTGAAAGACTGTTTCATTCAATGTCAGATTTTCACGACATAAAGGCAGCTCCTGAGCACTATGCTGCCATGGTTGATGTTTTGGGCCACTGGGGCTGTTCCGATAAGGCAGAGAAGCTTATCAGCACCATGCCTTTCGAGCCAGACGCAACCGTTTGGCGAGCGATGCTCGATGGCTGCAGAACCAAAGCTGATTCGAGGCTCGGAAGAAAGGTAATTCGGAGTATCCTTGCATTGGAGCCTCATGATCCGTCGACCTACATCCTCATCGCGAACCTCTTCTCCGCCTCTGGTAGATGGCATTGCTCTGAAAAGGTGAGGGAGGAGATGCGGGCGAGGGGGGTGAGGAAGAATCCGGCGCGAAGCTGGACAGTTGGCCGGAATTCAGTGAACTCTTTTTTCTGTAGGGACAAGTCTCACCCTGAATGCAAAGACATTAGTGCAGCGTTGGAGGTTCTGATTGTGGAGTGCATGAGGGCCGGGTATGAGCCAGATACAAGCTTTGTGCTGCATGAGGTTGAGGAGTATCAGAAGAGGGATTTCTTGTTCTACCACAGTGCAAAACTGGCTGCCACTTATGGGATTCTGATGGCTGGTGGGTTGAGGGAAGCTGTGAGGGTTGTGAAGAACATTAGATTGTGTGGGGACTGTCACGAGTTTTTGAAGTTTGCTTCATTTGTTGCAGGGAGAGAGATTTGGGTCAGGGATTCTACTGGGTTTCATTGCTTGAAAGAACGGAAATGCTCATGTGGGGATCACTGGTGATGGCTCATGCGGCTGCTGAGTTATAGTTGTAAGATTGTTCAAAGGAGAATCAAAATAATTTTGGGAGATTTTGAAGTTCACAAACATGCCATATTGAATTAATTTACTATCCATCTATTAATTTTA
This sequence comes from Apostasia ramifera, assembly GCA_019297695.1. Taxonomy (NCBI): domain Eukaryota; kingdom Viridiplantae; phylum Streptophyta; class Magnoliopsida; order Asparagales; family Orchidaceae; genus Apostasia; species Apostasia ramifera. The sequence continues at coordinate 469,132 of JAEMOT010001512.1, read as the reverse complement.
TATATGAACAAATGTACATTGTGCAGTGTTCAATGTGACATAAAATAGTACACAAAAGAGCAGGATTGAATCGATCAATTTCCCACATATTTTTCACATCTTAAATTTACATTCTTCACTCCCAAAGGAAGCATTAATTGCATGTCATTCATCTCCAAATACGAGGTGAAGTATAATTACCTTTCAAAAGGTGAGTTTTATCTTTGGGATGTAACAAGACAGGGATGTGAGGAAAGACATGTAATTAAATGATAAATGGATCATTTCTTTTATCTTTAACGAAGTTAGAAGTCAAGTGTGATAACTGACACGAAAGGTAAAATATAAGTTTATGTTATTTTAAGTGAACAAGAAATAAATTTTATGATTTATGGCGCTATGCATATGTAAATCTATGAAGCATATTATTTCTGAGGAGAAGTTAATTCTATTCAGATGGAGTAACACTTCAGCATTTTGGAGTCCAATGACTCATTGCCATGTAGCGGAACGATGCTATTTAATAGCAGATTTCATGGGCGCAAGACTTTGCTCATTAAAGATGGACTCTTTTTCTTTTTTTTGGAGGGAAACTTGAATTTTTCAGCTTTTGTTTTAAGGTTTCTTTCTACTAAAAATATTGTATTATTAAGTTTTATTAATTTTAATAATCTCAATTATTTTAATATTATTGAACTAATTTTGCCCTTAAATATGCTTACATATTTAATTTTATCATATCAAAAACAAAACAATTCAAATCCTAGAGAACAAAAAATAATATTTTACTTCATTTTTATTTTCTAGGATGTTTATGTAAAGTATGTATATATTTATTAAGATTTCTACTCATTTTTTTCTTTGTTTTCTTGTCTAATCCCTTTTATTTTTGAAGTGAACAGAATTTGGTATAGTTTGAATGTAAGTTTCGAGCTAAAACACTCAACCAACTATCTATTATAAATAGTTCGGATGGAGATTCTAGCTAAAATACTCGACCAATCATTTGTAATTAGGTATCTTGGATGGAGATTGAAGCTAAACACTAAACCAATTGCTTATAATAATCCAGTTTGGATGGAGGCTGAATGTAAGTTTGTTTCATTATTTTTACCATTCTATCTTTTCCAATAGAAGGCTAATATGCAATGTAATTTTTTCGAACACTAAATCGAGTGTCAAACGTTGATCTAGAATATAATTCATAAGATTAATCTGCATTATCGACCTAAGTCCTCCTAACTTTTGGTACCAAAATTAGTTTGCAACTTCCAGACGTTGGCAAAAATCTACAGAAGAAGATCTAATGAAGTATTAGCAATAACTTAGCACCATATATTCATTAAGGAGCTATGTACAAGGATTTATGTGCTAGGATTACACACACAAGCGATACATACAAGCACAGAAAACATAAGTATATACATGAAAGTGCTAAGTAGAAGGCTAACTACAAGCATAATTTTATTATGTACAAGCATATAAATGCAAGGCATAAGAATAAAAATGGCACATATAAGTACATGTATAAACATGTAGAGTGGATGGAATTATAGAAATGCTGGGTATAAGTATGCGAGGGCATCGAATAAGCAAAAAAGACGAAAGTAAATTCATGAAAGTTCTAGGTACAAGCATAAATAGTTGCGACTAAGCATGAGAGCTACATACTAGCAAAGTATTACCAAGTAGAAGCATAAAAGTGAGAGGTAAAATGAAAGTGCCAGATTGAATTATAGAATGGGAAGGTGGAATCATAGAATTGCTAAATAAAGGCACAAGAGACCTAAATATATTCATGAAAGTGATGAAGGTGTAAGCATGAGCAAAAAATAAAAAACCTGTTCTGCCGCAGAATCATTCATGAGTAGGACGTACATGTCTTTATCCAAGCCTTTGAATCCATTAGAAAAATAACAAAACTACAGACGAAGAATAAGAAGCGATGATCATAGAAGCTCCAATCCTCACAAAAAAAGTAGAACATGAAATACAACAATGTTCTTAGTAGACTAAAAATTAGAGTTTCTCTTCAAAATAGAGTGCCAACATCATTTAGAGACTATCTTGATGAGTCATGCCAAGTCTATCATCAATTCCCAACAAATAAGAAAGTTATAATTAGTTAAGTATAAGTAAAATTTTATTTGCTAATATGTGGCCAGAAATAGATAGAAATTGTTCAAAGAAACATAGGTGTTGATAGCTATGATTTTCACAAGAATAATACAAGAATACAGATGAAGGCCTCAAAATGCATGATTAGAGAAAAGCCTCTTGTCTAGAATGTCAACAAAAATGCAACAGTAATAGACTAATGGCATCTAAATTATTTTTTTAAATATTTGCCTGTAAATAAGTAAACTTTACAGGCGTTTTGAGCTAGGTTACATATGTAATAAACAAAGTACAAAATCCTGAAGAATAACATTCCACACGATAAATAAAGTAGGCTCCAGATTTGTCCCTGACCATGATTTAGTGCTCCTATTTACAGAAAAAGCTAAATTCAGTAAGTGCGTTGCGGATCGAACCTTCTCCTACCATTTCGTCGATAATAAGGAGTTTCATCGAGAGTTCTCCTCACGTAGTCCACAAATGGCTGCGGAGTCCGTGGGGATGACTGAACATTGGCATTGGCTGAGATGGGCTCTGGGGTTGAGAGGCGAGTTATGGCTGATGAGGTAGGAGCTGCTGGCATTGATGTCGCCACCGATTTGCTCGAAGTTCTTCTCGGTCGATCAAGTAGCTTAACGAAAATAATAATAGTTATGATCAAGACAAAGACACAGAGAATAACTGCACTCCATGTAATGCTACTAGCTCCTACTAGAGCAGCTGTTGTTTCATGCTCATAGTTCACATCTACTTCAGCTTTTTGACCTGCCATAGAGAAATCAGCATTATAATCACATTTGAGTCTGAGTCCGAGATGATCAGATGGGGAAAATTTCCAAAAAACAAAAAGGAAAGCCGTCATCACTTTTTTCTCAGAGGTAGGAGTGACCGATGCAAAACAGAAGGATCCAAAGGTCTATATAGAACTTTCACTTTTTATTTTTACCTTCAGGGGTAAATAGAACTGCCACATCACCATGATAGAGCGACATTACATGCAGGTCAAAGAAATTAAATCTTGGGATGCAAGTCCTCCGATAAAAGCCATGTTACATATGTGTCCTTCCACTTTTACCTCTGTCATGATTAGTTACATGCTAAACCATTGACTAAAGACAAATATAACTTCTCATTTCAAGAAAAAAGGATAAATATATCTTCTCATGGAAAAAGGAAAATCATTTGAGGGCCCAACATAACATCATATATGAATTGTTGAGTTACATAATGATCTTTTAAGAACAAATAAAGGCCGCATAGAGTTCTCAAATTCCATAAAAACGAAATGACTTATGAATGGCAACAAATCTCAAAAACCCATATGTAAAGAAAAAAAACATTTCGGACCTACATAAGATGCTTTCAAAATCTGGATCCACATGCAACAAGTCCCTTACCTAGAGACCCAGATGCAATTGACATCTTTTCATTATTTGCAAAATTTACTTATTACAATATTACCAAATAATTTGTTATCTGTTCAAATTTTAATCGAAGTCCATTATTTTTCTGGAATATAGGTGTAAATTAGTAGATAGATGAAATTTAGCCAATTTCTGGGAGCCCTATTTATTGTCTGTAGAACTTAATAAAGGATAATGAATACAAATTTTCTTTTTGATGAAGAGTGGATAAATTTCATATTGATTAATTCAGTTATTCAGGTCAAAAGGTGCCCATTAGATGAATCCACGGATTTTGTCAAGTTGCTGAATGCGAAGGATCCCTGAAGAGGTTATGGATGGATTAAGCCTAATAATTCTGTTGAGCTTGAGAATCCCCGAAGACTAGCCATAGAGATTTTTGACAAATTGAAAATTTCAAACCAAAAATAGCAACCACACAATGGCTGAAGCAAAACAAGAACAAAGAAAAAAGAAGACAACGATCACCAGGATTCAAGTAGAAACTATTACAAGAAAACCATCACTGGGGCGAAGGAAAAGCTTCACTAATTTAATAAGAGAGTAAGAGTACATAGTTTGTTACAGTAAGTGAAACAAAAAGGAGTTCTCTTCGCTCGAACAGAATAGGTCACATGCTCAAAGATATCAAAGAATTCATTTGACCGCTTACCAATGCCTTCAACCAAGGATTCATCAAGTGTTTGCAAAAATCGGAATGGGTGTCTTAAATAACTGAGCAATGCCATTCTTTTGTGGCCTATTGACACATATGATTGAACAATTACTTCATCTTTGTAGTGAATCATTCAATTCTGTTAAGCCAGTTTTTAAATGTTTTGAAAACATCTGACTTCTACTAATAGAAAATAAGCGAAGCCTTCCTCAAACATTCAATAATGAAGGTCAACATGTAACTAGCTCCTCCTTTATAAGCAACGTTAAATAATCTTCGTAAGTCAGAATGAATGTAATTTAAAGTGTTCTTCGACTAATGAGTTGCCTTGTCAAAGGAAAGATATTTCTAGTTACCCAACACGCACTTCTCATAGAACCACAGCTTGACGGTGTGTTCGCTGCAAACGAGCCCCTAGTTAATCAAAATAGCTAAGCCTTTCTAGCTACTATAACTGAATCGAAAATGCCAAATCTTTGTTCAGAATAGACAAAGAAATGTTGCACACCGCTCCCCTAGTTTCAGTACACCACTCCAAAGTGTACAAATGACCATCTTATCAAAAATGACCCTTCATCAATGTCATAGCACCACTAGATATCTTAAGAACTCCCCCTTCTCAAATTTTGGCAAAGGCCTATGTAATAAAACCAAAAACTATTACAATCATACATCATGTAGCATCTCCTTAGAGGAGATCAAAAACATTCCATGGGGAAAGGCATTCCTCTCACCCAAAGAAAATTAGAAACTATAGCTCTATTAGCCAAGTAATCAGCAACACCATTCATACTTCTTGGTATGTGACTAATTTTACAATTACAAAATAAAACAAGATAATTCACCACATCCATGAGCATGGCACCATGTTCCCATGTGCTACTTGGGTTGGGAACTTGCTCTTGTGGTTATTGAATTCCTTCATCTTGGGTACCTTGATGTGCTACTTGGATGCAGTTCTGGCGGGCCAGGAACTTGTTCTTAGGGTTATTGAATTCCTTCATCTTATGTATGCTAGCCGGCTAACTTTTGGCCTTGGACGATGTGTTTAGGGCCTATTTGGTAGCAAATTTAGCTTTGGAATAAGAAGAATCTAATTTAGAATTTGAAGTGGTTTTGGACAAAATGAAGCCGCTTCACTTGAATCTAAATTGTAGATAGTTTTGACTTCATAGCTTTAAAATGACTTGAAGCCAATTTTTTTATTCAGATCAAAAACAGGTGTTCGGCGTATTCACTTAATTGAATCAGCTTCAAAAGAGCTAAAGCTGCTTGATTTTGCTACAAAGAGAGCCCCAAGTAATAGGGTTGGGTGGGCCAGTGGAACACATGATCAATTTCCATAGAACCCACTTATTTGTTTTCTTAAACTTTTTAGGCCCCTCTACATAAATTTTTTAATTTATTTTATTTTTTAATAATATCCTCAACCCTAAATATAATTTATCACTATTATTTAACATTTAAATTCGAAATTTCTCAGCGGTCATTTGACCGTTCACAAGGTAGCATTCATTTGATCATTCGCAAGGCAACGTTCATTTGACTGTTTGCAAGGTAAGGTTCACATGAATGTTGCAGACACGTCATAAAAAAATATGACTTAGAATGTGTATAAATAATCGTATTTTGGTTTCATTATTCCCCCCACCAAGCTGTAAGCCTCTTCTCAGAACTCTCCCTTAAAACTTTTCAAATCTTTTTGAATTCATGGTTGCTAGTGCGAATGATGGAAGAAATTGTTGAATGTTCCCAGATATTTTCAAATGTGTGCTATAATGAAGTTGAAGGTCAGCCCATCGATCCAAACTTTCATCAGGAACAACCTCCGCGTATAACAGAGGAGCTGCAGGGGAATACTGGAGCCGACCCATTAATGCAATCGTCGAGAACTGCAACTCAAGCTTGAAGTAAAACGTAGCAAGATATGAGAATTTTTTAACATTAATACGCAATTACATATTATCAGCAACAAAATTGATCAATTTGCAGTTTAAAAGATAAGTAAAAAATAATATTCTTACAAATTTAGAGGTGCGGGCGAAGGGACTAGTACATTCAAAAAATACTTGGTAAAATGTCATAATTTTGACGAACAATCGTGCCAACAATCTACAGCCAAACCATTGCGAAGGCTACTAAACACGCACGATTAGTACTAAACTTTGGACGTTTCGTGACGACAAGGTGCGACATGCATTGGTCTGTTTCGTTCTCAAAAACAGAACAACCATTGACTATTTATGAAGAGAAGGGCTATCTTGAGTATATGATCGAATATGTACAACTTACCTATCAACGAATATTAAGACATACACTGAAGGAGTGCTTGGCCATCTATGAAGAATATTGAACAACCTTAATAAAATATCTAAGAAATCTTACGTGCATGGTAAGCCTAACATGAGATATATGGACTAGTAGCAATGAGAGATCGTGGCATGCCTCTAGATCAACGACAAATGGGGGATACAAAAACGAATCCTGACACCTGATCCACTTAACGAATCCCATACATGCATAACTATTTTTAACTACATTTTAAATATGTACAAAATATTGATTATTGATGGTAAAATTTTTTCCAACACTTTAAACAATGCATCGAATAATAATCTCATGGTTAACTATTTATCTTAGTACATAAGACATATTAAATGATACTTTATTTCATGTTCGTTGTGCATGCCATCATATTATAAATTTATGTGTATTTAAAGCATTTTCCACATATAACTTAATAATTAATAGAATCAAGTATATAACAAAATGAATTCACAACTCGCATGTACGATCAGGCTGCAAACGGGTTTGCTAGCATAATGGTAAGAATTGTACCAAATTTGCTTTACCATTTGACACTAGATGGAATTCACTCTATCGGTTGATAGATTTTGTGTTACCTTATGAAGGATACTTATACCTTTCTACAATTCACATACTTTAAATGAAAATTATTAATTAAGTCCATTAGATTAAAATTTTCTTTAAAAAGTTTTTTAATTATTAACAATATTCAAAGAGGTCACAAAACAATTTTCTAGTTGCTACTCCCCAACGTCTCTTGCATTTTTAGCATACGCTTTTCAAATATCTCAAAAATTTATTGAATTTTGTGACAATCCATCACTAGCTATTTTGTTTCCAAAATAAAAGTAAAATTCAAGAAGTACTAGGAAATAATACCACCTTTATATTGCATAGCTTCTTTCCTTGATCCGCTACAAAAAAAAAAGTTATTGAAATTTTCCTTAGAATATACGGAGTCCTTGGAGAGGGATGCAGAAACCCAAAAGGCATCTGCTCATAGTACTCGCCAAGAAACGTTTGCTCTTTAATACACAACAAGCTAGAAATAGAGGCAAGATAAAGCTAGGAACCGGGAGTAGGGAAGAAAAAGGAAATTTTCAGTGTGATGAGGGAGGTAACAAAAAAGCGACTGCGGACGACCACCATATCGAGAACATTAGATCCACATGCTGAGAAGGAACCAATGAACTTGAATGAGCTTCATTTTTATCAAGATTTAGGAGCCAATACTAATGATAACACCAGTACTTTGTCATAGTGGAAAGGTGCAATCAAGCAAATTTCTAGTGTTAGCTGCCATGCCTCATGACATACTTACACCACAAGTTTCAACAGTTACTACAAAATCAACTCTTTTACAAAACAGGAGATTAATTGGGGATTATCGAAACTCTTTATAGCAATATCCTTGCATATGCTAACCTGCTTTAAGGAAATTAGTTTGGGGTAAAAAAGAGAAATCAATAATATAATTTTGTGGATGAATTCAAGAACAATAGTTATGAGAAAGAGTTTAAAATTTCGAAATGAGTATTTTGTTATGTTTCAAAGTGAGGTATATGTACTTCAATTTGTAATTTAAATTGTGTTAATCTTTTACTTTATACAAAAAGATTAACTTTCTTCTTCTTATTCTCACATCAACTTAAAAAGTTATTTTTTACTTTAAAAAAACATAAAAAAATAAACCAAATCGAGTTCTGAATTGGATTGATCTAGTCCAATCCAATTTAATAAGAGAACCACACTCCTCTCCGATCAAAGATAACCACTTGCAAAGATCTAATGGAGCTGAAGGCGGAAAAGAAGCCTGCCGCTGAGAAGCCGACGGAGTAGAAGGAAAAGAAGTCGGAAGCATCCGAGAAGGCCGAGAAGGCGACAGCCGAGAAGTAGATTTGTGCTGAGAAGCAGCTACTAGCATTGAAGAAGTGACGATCCATCGGTGACAAGAACAAGAAGAAGATGAAGGCCAAGAAAGGAAGTGGGACCTACAAGATCTACATCTTTAAGGTCCTGAATCAGGTACACCTTAATATCGAGATTTCGAGCTAGGCAATGAGCATCATGAACTCGTTGATCAACGATATCTTCGAGAAGCTCGCCCAAGAGGAGTCTCACCTAGCATGCTACAACCAGAAGCCGATGATCACCCTAGGGAGATCCAAACTGCGCCTTGTGTTTCCCAGCGAGCTCGCTAAGCACGCTATCTCTGAGGGTACAAAGGTTGTTACCAAGTTCACCAACTCTTTAGATCTAGTTTCTTATCCTCACCTATCTCTAATCTGGGTAAGCAGCTTTTAGGATTTACTTGATTTTGTGTTTTTTAGTGTTTCTTAATTTGCTTTATGTAATTCGTGATGAGACTATGATGCAATATTTGGTGTTTGATTGTAGAGTTGCCTATTTTCCAGAAATAGAACTTTGTTGATGTGAAAAAAAATCAATTTAATATGATTTTGGATCGGCACAACAGGTTCGATTCCAGACTAGTTTTTCCAAACCAGAATGGTTTTGATTCTGGTCCAAAACCGACTAGTCCAAATCGGTGGATCAATAGTGGAGGATAGAATCGACCAATCTCGAACTGGACCAGACCGGTTCAAGCCAATAAGCAGGGATAATAGAAAGCGCCCGCTTGCCACAATCGACTAATTTACTCCTTATGAAGCAAGGACATGACACGGAAATACAAGAATACGATATGATGCGATACGACGACATAACTTTTCAAAATATGTGACACAGACACGGCATGACACGTATACTTAAAAATACTTAAAACATAAAACAAAATTAAATTTTTAAGTATAAATAACTTGTGAGTAGCACAGAAGTTTCATAGAATTAAGATAAGAACTTGAGAAAAGATGTTGATATTAAAGAAATTTGGGATATAAATTAAGGGTTCACTTTGTAAAGTGAGCAAGAGAATAAGAAAATACAATTTTTGCTTGCCAGGATAACTATGGTGAAAATGACAATAAGAGGAGGTAAGTGCTCTCGATACTGAGGATGACAGTAGGTTAGGTGAAACTAGAATTCCAAACTTTTTATGAATGGTTCATTTTCTTGAGGCTCGAGGGCAGTGAAGAAGGAAAAAATTTGATTTACCTTAACTAACTTAGAATTTTGATTTATATTAAGTAAAATTTTAATAATAATAACAATAAGAGATAAAATTTTAGTTTCGTTAGATATAAAATTTTAACAATACTAAAAAATTTTAAATATTAATAATAAGAACAAAAAGGAGGTAAATGTGTCCATAGAATCATAGATTTTAGTTTTATACTTAATATTTTTACAATATTATAATATTAATAAATAAATTTAATATTAATATTAAATGTATTCAATTCTATCCTATATATGTGCAAGAAGTGTCCTATATTTTAAATGTGTCATACATCTTATAAGTGTTTTAAAAGTATCTCAGAAGTATCCTAAATTGTTCTCGTGAGTATAAAAAGTATCCTATAATTTTTTTAATATTATTTATTAGAACACCCCACGTGGCATGTCTGACACAATGTCCCTGCATATCTTCACGTGTCCTCCAGTGTCATGGACACGATGTGATTTTTTAAACTATCCATGCTTCATAGTCTACTCTCATCTTGTGTGCAATAGCTCAAGCCTACCGACATCCTGTAACGAGCTAGGCCCGATTGCTTCATCGCCCAAACTACATAAGAAATTACATATTGGTGTTTGCTCTTCAGTCAAAGTACATCAAAGTATAAGCTTACATCAAATTTAACTATTTTATTGATTCTTGAGTTCATAAAAATTATTTACTCATCTAGATTATTGTTCTGCACTAATTATTAGACCATATATTCATTTGAGAGATAACTAACTGTTAGATTTATTTGTGAAATATATGTCCTTAATTTCTAAAATCTCAAATCTAACCTGTTGAATTTTAATTTACTACTTTAATCTAATTGGATAAATTCTTATTTAACAGTCATTCTGATTTACTGTTAATTTTAAAATAATTTAAGTTTTTGAATTTAAAAACTAATTTATAACAAATTATATTTTAGAAAATATTTTATGTATAATATAAATAATTTTCTAATTAATTATTATTTATTTGCAAATTAAACTTCACATGCAATTCATTCCTACAATACTGGCAAACCCATGTACCAAGAGAAGGTAGAGGATTTAAAGGTAGAAACCATCAGGTGGCACCTCATGGCATAGGTGAGCCTCGAGTACAAAGTTGCAGCTTCAACCCCTGAATATGCTCCTAGGGATCTATATCACCTTTGTAGGGGTCAAACTTCGAAGGATTATAGTCCTTTAGGACAAAAGAAGCTCTCATAACTAGAGAAAAAAGAGCATCAATGTTGATTACACCAAGTAATCTGTAGAGAATGGGGTTAGGGAAGCTTACCTCAAGAAAGAATCCTCCTCCAGGTTAATGAAGAGGTTGTTGTTAGTGTGGAGAATAAGGTTGGTAAGGGAAGTACAATGCCATAATAAGTCACACCTTGGAGTAGGGTGGTGGCGAGTTTCAAGTGAAGGAGCTTGTGGAAAAGGAGGAACAAAATCGGGTAGGAGAATAGGAACTCGAACGATGAAGTGGACCAACACCATGATGAGGAGCAGAGCAGTCACATTTGATGCTGTGACAGAACTTGCAAGCCTTTGAAGAGGAGGGCTAGAAGCAGCTCCATATGCTTGCTTAGGCTCTACAAACACGAGAGCAGAAAGCAAGTAGGAGAACAGGATAAAGTGGACCAACACCTTCATAAGATTATTGCCTAGGTTAATATGCAAGAAAAGCTTCTAGTGTTTAAGTTTTCTTATCAAATTAGAGGCAAGCCTAATGCAATTAAGAAAATGGGCTGGTTTAGAGTTAAGATTAATTTTATTATTATTATTATTAATTTTTTTTTCTAAATGAACTCACAGACTTTGGATGATGCAGTGAAATAAATAAATGGTTAATAACTATGGATGAGATGTATCAAGAGGAGATTAAGTTGAAATTCTCTAATTACGCTATAATAAACAAGTAATTCACAACGAAACTTAGCAATGGGTTTACTGGTGGACGTTTTCTTGCCAACTCTTCTTACATTTAGCAAGGACCATCGTGTCCCTGCTATTGAGTCCTAGGCAGTAAGGCTGTGCACATGTTTGCACACATGGGCAGAAAATTGGGCATTTTTCTTCGCGATGTCGCCTAGGTTGGAGCATTGTAGAAGATAAAGGAATTAGGTAAATCTGTGCTTTACCTCTTTAACTGTAGTTTTGCATAAAGAAGACAGCTGCTTAACATACCTTTCATGATTTAATAATGTTAAAGTAGAACACTAACTAATTATAGCAATCTAGCTCAAATAATTGTATGCCTCAAACGTATAACCTGTAAATACTGTAAAACCAAGCAATTCAGCTATAGGGAGACCAAGGCTACTACCCCATATCTATTCTTAGGCAATAATTAAGCAAGAAACCTAACAAGAAATGTAATTTTTAGGAATAACAAGCTATATGAGTATGCAGATATAGGTTCTTCAGCTATAATTTCTATCTGCATGTGTATGCACATGTGGGTGGGCTGTGTGTGGGGATGATTTTAGGGATGAATTGAAATTTCAGAAATATTTATAATCAATGACCTATTCCTAATCTCTCAATTACTTCTATTAAACAGGAGACAGATTGCATTACACCAAAAAGGGCATAATAAAATCATACCAGTGGAAGGGAGTACAAAAGTAATTTTATCTCTAAAACTTTGATCTTTCAGGACTTTGACCTGGAGCCAAGAAAATGTATGTAATGAGCAAGTGTATAAAAGGCATGCTTCTTATTATATTAATGTAGATTACAAAAATAGGTCTCACATCATATTCAACAAAGCCTCCGATGCCAGAACCCTCCTTCTTAATTAGAGAAACCAGCAAAAGGTCTTTAGCATTCCAAAATATGTCCAAATCTACAATATGGGAACAACAAAACTCGTATGAAAAAATTAACATGCCTCCTGAACTACCAAAATAAGAAAAGTAGGAGGTACCTGTATTCCCAGTCAGACCTATCCTGCTCTGATTAAATTTACGCGTCAAATTCAGCTGATTAAACATTTAAAAGAAGAAAAACCATCACCCTGATTTAACTTACATAAGAAAGTAAAACTTCACTAAGCTTGAAGAAGTATTTATACCTCTTTTATTCCAATTGAGAAACCCCCAATAAAAAGTGCATGAGCCGTGCCCATTATGCATGGAGCTTCTTTCAGTGAGACAATCATAGAAACATAGTGGAAGCCCACATTGCTATTAACTTCTTCTGATTGAAAAGCCTTTGACCTCGAAAATAAATTTTGCAGGTGCTTTGGCGAGTGAGGAATAAAAAGGCAATACGAATCACCATTTCCATGATCGATCCATGGTTTCGCATAACTGAGGTGCATGGGATGAGAAAATGATGATGAAATTTAAAACAAAATTCAAGAAACTATAGACTGTTTATGGTTAAGCGTACGAAGAAATATCACCCAAGGAAAGGAGGGTCAACCCTACAGTCAAATGGTACTTCAATGAGGTCGCCTGAGCGTCCAGATTCGTAACTGCCATAAGCATTTTTACACCAAAAAGTATCTGTTAAGTGAAACCTTTCAACCATCCTAGAAAATTACAAGAGAGCTAGCAGTAATAAATGTATGCAGTATAAAGATCAACACACCAAATAGGTTTACCATGCAGGTATATTAGTCTCTTTCCAACTAATTCAGTTAACCATTAGGATAACACAAGAAATAAGTGCAGAATGAGATCAATGCTTTTATGGTAATCGAAAGTGATGTCTTTAGAGGTAGCTAGCTTCAAAACTTCTGCATGGCAAATAATAAAATCTAGCTGGAAGGACCATTGTAAAAGGTGCAACGACAGTTTAGAGCTTTCAACACACTACCACGATGACAATTTAAGTATAAATGACAAGTAAGACTTTTATATAGGAACAGGATAAACAAGGTAAAGCAAATTTCTGAAACTTGTTCTAATTTATAAGAGGAAGTTCCTGTGATATTGTAAGAAGAGATGATTAAAATCAAGACACCAATTCCAAAACTCAGAACCTCATCCTCCAATTTCCCCTTTTCAATTAAGACTTCTGAGTTTTTTAAATGGTAACACGTATTTGGATTATATCATAATAACACAAACAAAAACAAAATTTGAAGTAATTTTAAATTGAAGAGTTCATGCAAAACTATTCAACAAAAACCCTTTTCCCCGAAGGGTATATACTTCACAACAAAACCATCAAACACCTAAACATGAAGCCAATCGCTTTCAATGCAACCACTCATGATCTACCAGTCCCCCCAACAAAAATTACCGATCAACACAAGCCCAAAAATGTAGAACAAGGGATGATGTGATTTGCAAAACCCCAAACCAACAACATCAGCTGTTTGATAAATAATAGTCATCACATACCTGCATCAGACTTATAGGAATTAAACATACATCCGCTCCCCACTGTATTAGCATATAACTCACAACAAATATGTAATAAAAGAGGCATTCACATACATGACAATGAGAAATATTTTAACTTATCAGCATTATGAACCAGGTTCTCATCCTTTTCATTGTGCACACCCCAAACTTATCAGTATCATGCCTAGCACACTTCCATTAACTGTCCATTGTAATTTACTTTGTTAAACGGGATGAAATCTAAGAGTCTAAGCAACAAATTTAAGTTAGACTGGATGAGATTGGCTATCAGTTTGTTTTACAAATTTTCTAATTTTTCTAAGGAAAATTGTTGGACATGGGCCATAGCGATCAACAATGAAGACGCCGTATAGCCCCATCACTAGCAAAGTGGAGCAGTCACCACTAACGAGAGAGGCCAAGTAACCCACATCGTTGGTGATAACAGTAAGGTCATATATGGCAATGACAGTAGAGCGAGAGAGAGTAAAATGGAAACTACAACTGTCTACACTAGAGGCCAAGATGGGTTTTATGAATCAACAAAACCATAAATTATACAAACTACTAAACAAAATAATCCGTTAATAATTGAAATTCTCATGTCATAGCTAGGGTGCATCAGGCATAATATTTAGGCTTGCATACACTAAAAATAATGTGAATCAAAAGAATAATATGTAAATTGACAAATTTCATGTATGCACATCCCCAAATAAATAGAGTATGAATATAATTAATATATGATGAAATAAGTAGTATTTTCAATCACAAAAATTAAAAAGGTGAAGAATTACATCGCAAGAATGCAAATTAAAAGGTATAAAAGTCTTTGACAACAATGAAATTTGATAGATAGAAAACTAAGCTAACACATAGTATAAGTTATAATATCATATAAATGCAAAGTATTACACAAGAGGATATGGGTGAATAAAATCCATACTAGCCCATCTCGTTAAGGGATTACACATGCAAGCCCACCCCACACTGTGAATTTGAAGTGAACATACAGCACTGAAAGGGAGAGCTAAGAAGTTTGATATAAAATGCCATCTTGAATTGACTCACAGCCCAATGGAGGATCATGCCCCTCAAATCTATTACTTAACTATGCTCTAAAATCTTCTAACCTAACAATGAACCTAACAAGAAGAAAAATCACCAAGAAAGTATCAATAATTGCCATGGCATGTGACAGTTAGATAAAAAAAAAACTGACCGAGAGGAGATATTACATAAAGTAGTACATAATATGTATTACATGAAGTAAACAAGTTAGACACAATATCAAAGATAGAATGGCAAAAAAAGGTAATGTAACAAGGTACCTAAAAAAAAAGCTAGACACTATATCAAAGATAGAATAGCAAAGAAAGAAGTAATATAACAAGGTACATAAAATTCAACATCTTAAACTTAACAAACCATCCCTTACAACCATATGTATAACCACCTATCAGTACCACATGACTGTAGCTAAGAAAACCTGGCAAATAAGAGGAACCAATTCCAATCTGAGTCAGTTCAAATCGGTCCTACATATTTCTTGTTTTGCTCAAGCCTAACCCAACCTAAGCATACAGATCTCTTTTATGTTTGAGCGCATTGAAGATTCAAAGTGAGACAAGTCAGGCTAACCTGCTTAGAACTAAAAATTGCTTACACGGAAAGGCATAAAATTAGAAGGTCAAACAAAATAATCCAAATCATCAAGTCAAGAACATAAACTGCTCACAAGACATATAAAAGACTGCTATAACCACATTTTGACCAACAAAGTATAGAACTGAGTTGGGTAAAGTTGGGTCAAAAAGAAATCAATACTGTTTGAACCCAACCCGAAAAATTCAGTCAGCCCTAGTCAAATCCACATGAGAACACATAGCCACTTCTATGACCAATCCAAGACTTATACAGATCAGATTAGGTATAGGTAGATTCCAAGGAATTTTATGAAGTGAGAAAGAAAGTCCACAAAAGAGATAAGAACGCTTGCTCGAAATTAAATATTTTATTGATTTTACAGCAAACTACTAATATTTTGCATGCCACAAAGTCGCTTTATTTCTACAAAAAGTATAACATTACAAGACATCAATTCTCAAAATTTTGGTTCACCAAATGCAAAAAAGTTGCAAAGTTTAACAATATGGAATTATGACATAAAATGCTGCTGATCAAGGACTCTAGAAAAGCCAAACATACCAATAATTACTTTAGAAAGTGACACATCATGAATTCACAAAAACATAATAGTCAATCATCATAGTCATATCTAGATTATGGTAATACACTGTCAGACCTGGAAAACAATCTTGAAGACAGAAAATGAAAATTCAAGTTAACTAATACTCCAATGTAAGTAAGATAATCATACACCAACCTAAATCTTACAGGAAACTTGTATCCTTGTGACGAAAATGGTGAATTAGTTAACGCTCCTGATGGAGCATCAACTGCAATCTGATCCACCATCACATTAACCACTGTGTGGAATTTAAAGTTAGAACCCTGGAAAAAAACTGTTGAAGCCAATATTAGCTAAACTTGCACGCATGCAAAGAATATTCTAGTTAGAGTTCCAAACAACTGACCAGGATCCAACATAAAAGCAAAAGATAGCTTACTTTGAATTTCAAAAAAAGATAGCTTACCTTGAGTTCGACCTTCGGCAGATGCACGAGCTTCTCCAGAATTTCTGTTGATAGACAGAACAGTTTCATTGTTGCAAAACCACTGTCCAGGTAAGAGGCTAGCAATCCCTAGCATGATTAAAAGGAACTCGATAGAACACTTTTGATGTTTTCTTTGCATTTATTAAATGCTTAGTAACTACGAAAATGAACCAATATCTGCTAGACAAATTCTTTGACATTAACATTTTGAAACAGAAACTAAACTTTAAATGATTGCAAACAATAAAAAAACAACATAACCCTGAGTTAAGGTAAGCTTCAATCACTTCTGACAATTTTGATAGAAGATGTAAAGCATTTAAGCAGAAGATATAATTTAAACTAGGCATCTATAAGATCTCATTATAAACTTTTCAGAAGCTCTCTTTTTCACATGTAACAGATTCGGAAATAAAAGGATAAACTAAAGCCACCAAGGCTAAGAAGATACGGTAAAGCAACAATAATCAAAACCAAAAGCAGAATTCAAAAAGCAGTTTTTTTTTTGTTTTTGATAGTAACAGCAGTTTTGATGTGGAGCTGCCCATATACATCCGCAGGTGCAAGCAATTAAAGCAATTCCTCGTCTTCGTAGAAGCTAGCAGACATTTAGCTTTGAATATGTATGTGAGACTTTCTTATAGTGAAGATAACCCAATAATAGATCAGATTAGATCAGAAAATCATTCCCACAATAATAAAGGATATAAAATATGAATGATGTGAAACATTATCTGAATGCAACCTAATCTCAGAGATGAGTTGTAAGAGTAACAAATAATTACAAAACACAACAGGAATAAGTTCAAAGAGTGAGCATGTAAAAACCAAAAACGGCAGAACATTTAAAACATAAAGAACATGAGATCAAAGATATGCAAAGTCTATCAGCCAGAGGGGAATGTGCTTTTTAATCAATCAGAGGTGTGGTATGTAGTAAAAAAGAAACCTTCAACGATAAGCAATCCAAGTGTAATAACCTCTCAATGCAGCACGAACAAGACACGGGGACAGGACGATATGACGATTTTCCAAAACAAACGATAGAGACATGACACGATAAGTCAAATGTAATAATAATAAAAGTAACAATTCATACTTAAACAAAATACAAGAACATAAAACAAACTTGATTTTGTAGGTATAAACATGTGAGTAGCAAAGAAGTCTCAGAAAATCAATATAAGAATTTAAGAAGAGACGTTATCAACAATGAAGAGGGTTGGGATGTAGATCTAGGGTCTGCTTTGTAAAGTGAGTGGGAAATAAGAAAAAATACGATTTTACTTGCCAAAATGACCACCACAAACACAACAATAAGAGCTATTAAGAGTTCCTCGGCATTGAGGAGGAGAGAAGGACAAAGGTTTAGCTAAAGTTCCAAACTTTTTGCTATTGCTTTGTTTTTGTGAGGCTTGGGAGCAACGAGGAAGAAATTTAATTTAACTTAAGATTTAATCTTAAGTTAAATACAATTTTAATAATAATAAAAGAAACAAATTTGTTATTTTATTAAATAAAATCATAACAATAATAAAAAATTTTGAATACTAATAAAAAGAACAAAAAGAAGGTAAAAATGTCATGTAAGCTCTCAAAAGTATCCTACATCTCAAAAATATTTTAGAAGTAATTGAGAAGTATTCTAAAGTGTCCTAAGATATCCTAAGTAACTTCACTTATTCAAAAAATACTTTTTAGTTTTTTAACTATTATTTTATTAGGACATATCAGGTGGCATGCCTTGACACCATGTCCCCCCCATCCACGTGGCGTAGTTTTAAAAGTGTCTGTTCTTTATAGTCTCTCAAAAGACATGCCAATGGGGAAAATAGGGTTTGGGTTCAACAAAACTTTTAGCAGCCTTGCTCAACCTCCCTTTCTTATCATATCTTTTTTGCCTTTCTTTTTCCTTTTTTTTATATGGATAAAGATATAACAATCTAACTTTCCTTACTGGCGCTAACATCAGCTTACGATTTATCTATTCAAATCATCTAAATGAACTCTCTGAGCTTACCTTCAATTGAGGATATTCTAACCTTCTCACAGATATACTTATTTTTTCTAATCTTTTCATGTATACCGACTCATTTATCTTAACATCCTTATTTCTGTGACACTTATTTTATTTATGTGTTTCTGCTTTGTAGGCTAACATTCAATACCATATAATATTGCTAGCCTTATAACTGTTTTATAAAATGAACCTTTAAATCTTACTGAAATTTTTTTATCACACAACATGCCAGACGCATTTCTCAACTTTATCCATTCTACTTGAATCCTATTAAGAATATCACTATATATTTTACCGCTATTCTAAATGATTGATCTAAAATATTTAAACTCCTCGCTTTTCTTGATAACGTGATCATTAATCGTTATCTTCCTGCTATAAGAGCTTCTTTTATGACTAAATTGACGCTCCATATATTCGATTTCTGATCTATCAAGACAAAAATCTTTAGATTTTAATGTATCTTTTCATAACTCAAGTTTCGCCTTAGCACCTTCTCAAATCTTATCAACAAAGAAAATATTATTAGCAAAAAGCATACATAAAAGCATACACCAAAATACTTTTGTTCAAATGTATCTAACCAAAATCTCTATAACTAATACAAAAAAGATATGGACATAAAACTAAGCCTTGATGTAATTTAACTGAAATAGAAAAAATTTTAGTCAAATTTTCTTGTATTTGAAAACATATAACCTCTTTATATATGTTCTGAATAACTTGAATATAAACAGTGCAAATTTTTTTCTTTTCTAAAACTCTCTAGAACATTTTTCTTATAATTCTATCATATTTTTTTTTTCTAAATTAATAAAAATTAAATGCAGATTTTCTTTTCTCTTCGAAAACATCTCCATTAAATCTCTCAACAAATGAATACCTGCTACAGTACCAAACTAATTATGTGATATTCTAGTATTACGACATAATTTATGCTTAATTACTCTCTCCCAAAATTTAAAAGCATGACTCATTAGCTTAATTCCTCTATAGTTATAGCAATCTTATATATCGTCTTTATTCTTATAAATAAGTACCAATGTGCTATATTTTCATTCATTTGACATTCTTTTAGTTTTCAAAATCAAATTAAATAATCTAGTGTGCTGAAAAACACCTTTATCTTTCGTACATTTTCAAATATCTATTGGAATATCATTTGATCTAACTATTCTATAATTCATCTTCTTTAAAGCCTCCCAACTTCAGCTTTATATATACATCGGATATAAAAATAATTTTCATCTTCTTTTTGGATGCTAAAATCAGCAAAATTAATCGTATTATAATAACCATGATTGAAAAGAATTTCAAAGTAACTTATTCATTTATGTTGAATGTCTTCATTCTTAAAAAATATTTTTTAATCCTCATTTTAATGCATTTCACTCCAAATAAGTCTTCAATTTTCTTATTTTTTACTTTAGTAAACTTGTATATGTATCTTTTTCCTTCTTTAATATCTAATTACCTATAAAAATCATCAAAAGCCACATTCTTCACATTGCAGACTGCTTTCTTAAATTCTCATCGAATAATTTTATATTTTTTTGTTTTTTTTCTCTTGCACTAATACCAATCTTTATAACAAACTTTCTTTTCAACCTGCACTAATAATTAATCAAAACTTATCTTAGGTAAAAGATGAAAAGTTAATAAATTATTTGACACAAATTAATGATGAAAGGACGTCGAGATAATGGTTTCAAAACTAAGCAACAAAATAATGAGAACAAAAGAACAAGTCAAGTTGAATCAATGCAATATTGTGAAGAAAATTGATCAAGATTGAAGAGCTTTATTTCAATTATTTTATTTTGGTTGGAAATCTTGTAAATTGATCATAAAAGAAGCACTCATATGGTTAATCAAGTTATGGGCACTTTCGCACTTGATAGGTTGAATTTTAGGTCAAAATGGATTATTTTTCAAGTCATATCAAGCATAAATTTGTTGGCTACGGAGCACGACCAGTTGAGGTGGTCAACTAGTGGCAAATATTGTTTCAGGTTGTCGACTAGTGGTGGTTGACCAAGTAGTTGACCAACATGGTAGTAGACCAAGTGATCAACCAATAGTGGTGGTCAACTAGTGGCATAGAGCACCCATTTGAGTGATCGACCAGTTACTGCAGTTTTGAATTGCAATGGGCTGCTTTTCGGAATGTTTTTTCGAAATTTTTTTTAGCCAGCTAGTTGACAAGGCACTGTTTTGGACAGATTTTAGTTGCCATTTTACTCCCAAATCGATGTGTTTTTTTTACCTAGATTAGAGCTTGTTTTTCCCTATTTATATTACGGGACTTCCAAGTAGTTTCAAAAAACTTTTTGGAGCAAATTAACCAATTAAAAAATAAGAATTAAGTTATTTTTTTTAATAAAGTAAGAGTGATTTTCAAGGAGATAAAATAGATCAAGCTGAAGCTTTCAAGTTCTTGTGTTCGTGTCAATGCTCACTCTTACAAGAAGAACTACCACTGTACTGTGCTCCTGATTTTGATTTATCCAAACTCTTTCGTATATTATTTTTATATCGATTTTATCATTTTTTCTCTCTTTTGTTCTTATGGGTAAGGAATGTGTTGCCCGAGATCGACAAGCTCTTCTATGTGAGAAGCTAAAGACTCTAGGTAAGTTTATTCTTCTGGGTGAGGAACAAGAGGTCCTGTGGGGACAACTCTTCTGTGCGAGTGTGATGAGCTGTGTGTGAGCATTTGTATTGAGAAAGAAGATGAAGGAAGTTAATTTTCATAGTGAGAAATTTTGGCATTGAATGTGCTGAACCAGTGGGCGACTTCTATGCTTCTACTTACTACTCTGTGCTTGTCATTACTTATATTTGGTATATTTTTTACGTTTAGGGGTAAAGGGACATTCCCCGCGTAAGATGTTCTTCAAGTATTAGACTATTAGTCCAAAAGTAAGGTGAACAAAAATCTACATGATGTTCTCTAGCATGTGTAATACACAACACATGATCGTATGGCATGCTAGTTAGATTCCAAAACCTAAATTCACAACCTTGTTCTTCTCTTTTTAATATTACATTGAATGTTTTACACTTGTAAATAGCATGATATTCATTATTAAGCGTGGCTGGAATTACACGCATCACTTTGATATGTTGTTGGCTTTCGGCAATTCTTTTCATAGCTGATAGATGATGCGTTTGGAAGCTAAATGATGCATACAATTGAACCTTGATATCACTTCAGCATCAGATTTTCAAGTAGAGTTAAAATTGGCTCACTTCTTTCATTCAATGTCCAGCTATTAAATGACTACAATGTTATTCATGACATGATCTACTTTCACAGATGTGTCATAACAATGCCTGGCCCAATATTATCTATTTCCGGGTGGGTGCATCAGCCAACCATACGCTTCTGGATTCTTTGCTTTTGGTAAATTTATTTGTATCACAAAATTGCTCATTTGTGTATGCTTCAGCTACACCCCAAAGGCACTTCTTCAACTCTGAAACATGAAATGCTTTCTTGAAGTTAGAGAATATGTCTACAACAAAACCTTTGTCTAGAACCTCTAAAAACCTCATTTATTGCATTGTCGAGACCCTATGGGTGTAAATTAAGGCATCAAATTAAAGATTTGGAATATCATAACTTTTGTTTGTCAAGCATGAATGTAAGGCATCTTTTAAAACCATCCAAAGCACCTAAGATGGCCTCCAAAAACCATCACCAGTTACCTCGATTCTCCATATCCACTATTGCAAACGCCAAAGACAAAAATGAACCTTTTGTATCCAAAAACAAACAGAGCTATGAGTGTGCCGCCACATGGACCTATTATGTGACCCATCAAAACTCGCAAGTGGTCTACATCCTTGCATAAAGCCTCCTCTTTGTCCATCAAAACAATAGAAAATTCTATCAAATATTCTCAAATCACGATCAGAGTCAATATCATATGTAATCCTCAGAAAAAACCTTTGTGAACCTTCCAAAAAAATCTTAGCATATTTAGGAATCAATTTAAAGGATTTCTCATAATCTCCACCATTTCTTTTCCTTGCCTCCTCTTTTGTCAGCCAAAGTTTCATATCATTTATCTCAACACTGTACTTATCCAATGCTTGCCACATTAATCCATTGTTCATGTTAAGGCAGATTTCAACTGAACTTCCAACTGATGAGCAACCCATTTATATCATGCCCATCTGTTGGATCAACCTCTTGTACATGTATGTTCATCAAGTAATCTCCTTATCTTAAAGGTACTATTATCCTCAATACTTAAGTATTCTCCATTTGCACTCTTCAACCTCACATTTCTTTGTGACCCTTTTCAAATCATTCTTAATTTTTTTAAAAGAAATACTTTCTTGTGTGCAATACCTCCCTTACACCTCGCTTTATAAAATGTTTTACATTATCAAATAACTGGCTCTTGCTGAACAATTTCTCTATCCTCACTGTCCTTATAAGGAACACCACAGAATGCTTTCAGCCCTTACTCTCACGATCTAACATTTCTGTGTCTCCTCTATTACCTGAAGACAATTGAAACTTTTAGTCAGACAGATCATATTCTATGTCCAACAAGCCATCGTCAGAATTATCACCCTTTCAGTGCATTAATTAAGCCTTCATCCTCTAATTTAGTGACATAATCACCGAAAAACAAAAAAGTTTTCTTCAGACTCAACATTAAGTTCATCATCAAAAATCACAAATCCACATCATCCTCACCAGTGTCACTTTGCACTACACCTAGCTGGAAATCAGCATTATTTCTGTCAACATTATTATTACTACTCGCTTCACCTTCAGTAAGAGCTGCAATACCCTCTATTATTACATTGCAGTCACAAGAATCGAAGTGAACAGCATCTTTAATCTCTAGCAAACTTCTTCAAGGCATCATCTCCCAACATTTCATCAAATTCAACATGCAAATGAATGTGACTAGTTCCCCTTGTAGAGTGGTCAGTAAACATTTTCAACAGATCATCACGTACAAAAACGGACTTGCTCTCCGGGGGATTCACACGGGAAAGACATATTGATCATAGAACACACTTTTTGTATCTTTCTTTGCAACTTTAGAGAAGTCATCCTTGAAATCAACAACATAACAATTTGGGTCAACATCGTCTATTTGTTCAACAAAATTAAAATAATACATGTGAAACGTTAAAATACATTGTCCACATTGAGAATCAAAGGCATGTAACAAGATGCAAGCAAATAAATTAGCAGCACTGAGAGTGAGAAAAGGGAGATGGCAATCAAAAAAATCAAAAAAGAAGTAGGGTGTAACAAGAAGAGGAGAAATGATAAAATACAACGGTAAAATGGGGATTTTACTAGTGGATGCAAACTACATCCAAGCTTGACACAAAGGAAGACGAAATCGGGAGACAAGCAGCCAAAGAGCCAAAACAATAGTCGTTGCAGGAGAAATAAGGGAAAATGGCAATGTACGAGGTGGATGATTACACAAATGATCGGCGTGAATGAGAGGGAATCACAGTTCTACAAACACCCCAAGAATCAAAACCCTAATCATCATCGAGCAAGAGGAGAAATTGGCTAAGTGTTGGCATTCGTGCACATTATACCACTTAAGGGTTTAATTGAAATTTCACAACTAACGTCATGGTTGCCGGAAGGACCTCTATTATAATAATAGTTAATCTATAGTGACCTATTAGAAAATTGTTAAAAACTATAGACCAAATTGTAATTATGAATTAACTATAGGGACCTATCAATAATTAACTCTAAAGTTTATTATACATAAATATAGACCAAATTGTAATTGGAGCCTACACTAAGATAACAAAAGTGTCATCTCTCTCATGCTCATGCTGCACATCAGTGTCTCTCACACCCATCGCAACTGCATATCAATGACTTCTTTCGTAGAAAAATACATTGTATTTATGTAAAGAGACTGTCAACTTTTTGTTCAGAGTGTCTAGCAAAGGCTAGAACAAAGTAGCACATTAGGAAGCATATTATTGTAAATTCATAAAGTATTAATACGAAATCTAACTTTTGGGTGCAATTGGAAGCTATGACCAATGTGCAAGTGATGCTGGACCAAAGGGGCCCAGGTATAGTTTACCTTTTGAAATTGAAGTAATAGCAACCTAGTATGTTTTCCTTAGCAGCAATCGCCAACAGTCATTCCCAAAAACCAAATCCATCCATAGCAATGACAAATAGCTTTCACTCCACTAAAAAAGCATATAAAATGCAAACTGACATTTCAGGCAATAATTGTATCTAGCATGCAATAGACGTAATAACTTTACAGAGTATGAACACAAACATTAAGCATAATGGTCAAAACCTTCACAACAAAATTAAGTATATTCCCGTAAGAAAAAATGTAAAATAAACAAATGGAACAACCCAATAAGAAGCATATTTACATTGTATACATGTAACAAAGAAAGCAAAAATGACTTACCATCCCCAATCACTGAAAAATTTATGGAACTACCGACATTCAAAACTGGATTTTGAGGGTACAGTTGTGCGCCAACTGAAATCTGAACATAGAAAGTACCAAAGGTCAACAGTTTGGTCGATACATAGAAGCCACAAAGAAATAATCAACAATGTTCTATGGTCAATGGGATCCAACATCATGCTGCTGATAGGTGCCATTTGGGATGCTTGTGCAAGAAAAGGAAGCCGTACCAGAATGAAATCAGCATTATTTGGATTGTGATTGATTGATATCCTCACAAGAGCTCTTCCGGGAGCATTTGCCTCCAACACAACCACATTCAAAGATATGATGTTAGAAAATATTCAAAAGAAAAGAAGATAAGATGATATACTCAAATCTTAAATTTAAGGAACCATTTTTACAACAATCCCTGAACTCTTTCTGGATTTTGGATCCTAATAATGTTGGAGGTGAAAAAAAGAAACGAAAATAACCAAACCTTTAGAAGGACTTTATTAGAAGACGTTCTATTTCGCTCGTCAAGATTTTGAAATGATACTATATTGGGGTAATTTATGTCAACATCCAATGGAACCACACCATTTGCTTCAGAAAAGGTATACCCTAAAAAGCAAAGAATAATAGTCTAATATGAGCACACGAAAGCCAAGTATAAAAGCCCAATATTTATGTATAGGAGTTACCTAAACCATCACAATAATTAATTGTCAATTCTAGTTTTGCATTCACAGCAAGGTATGCTGAATGGAAAGAAGATTCTGCAGCTGAAAGCCTTACTTGTTCCACCTGAGCTAGAGAAAATAATGTCTTTAACAAATGTAACAAGATCAATTTAAATAAAATCTTGATCATTTCCACGTGACAAATAATTTGACACATGGGATAGCAGAAATTAAATCTGTTATTTGACTTTACTATAGCCAAAAAAATGAATATAAAATGTAGCATGCCCAGGAAATGAAGTTTGAAAAGGTTATGTTTGATCATCTTTGATTACATAAATAGTAGGGGCACAATGCCATAGAAAAGTAACAAATTCACATAGGTGAAAAAAAGGATGCATTTACATACAGATTTTTTCCCTTTTGTTTTTGAACTTACAGGTTGTCTCACCGTATTCACATATTTTGTCAACCATTTGTTAAATATTATGATGTGTACAACCAAAATTTTTAAATATTACGCAACAAACACCCAAAGTTAAGCCGAAAAAATAAGCGAAATAAAATTCATTTTTTATTGAATGCATTGATGTGCGATAAAGTTGATTTTTAATATTGAAAGTTGTGTAGAATGGGACAATTTAATTAAATATGAAGCTACTAATAAAATTTGAACTAATTTTGTTCCCTCAACCAAACATGGTCTTACATGGCCTTCCAACTTATTAGAAGCAAATTTATCTCTAATATCTAAAATATCACCCAATCAAAATCGCAATCCATGCGTAGGAATGATCAACAAATACTTTAGCATTCAATTAATTATAAAAAAAGCATGCCTCAAATATCACCTTGAAGATGACATCCTTGATATCATGGTCCTTACAGTGTCAACCACTAGCCTAAGATGGGATAAAGAACTACATAGGGTTTATGAGATAATGCTCAGTGTGCTCTTTATGATGTATAGTACCACTTCACACAAAAGACACATGGACTACCATCTAAAGAGGTGTGATTGGTTGTGTACCTTCCAATTGACATGATACAAGGGGTGTGAACAACTAACTTACAATTTCATGAATGGTCAATAAGTACTCAAAACATTACAAATATCATAATTCTGAAAGGCACTCGATCTAAATGGATGCATGACCACATTTGCTAAATTCTCATGCCTATTTGATGCAGGAGGGATTAAGAAGATTTTAAAAGTACATCATACTAAAATATAAATGAAATGAATAATTTAATGCCCACAACAAATGGTTGCAGCATTCCTTATCTATTTGATAGTATATTACATTCTTAGTAGACTTAGACACGAAAACTTCAACAATGAGTGCCTTTCTGTTTGACTTGTAGTGCTCAACTAAAACATAGCTTTGTGTGATGATTCATTCATGTGACAGTATTGCCCGCTTGCTCTTGCATGCCTATAGTAGGGATTATGGCATTGGATACTTCCTAACTACTTCCACTACATTATCAAGATTCTTTCCTTTATCCTGTAGAATAAAAGCATTAAATGTTCTGAATAGAAAAAGCTTAGACCAAATAAAATCCAGGCTGTAAGAGAATTGAAAAATAAACTTAGTTTCCCATGCTTAAAAGAATAATTTTTTACAAGGTAAAGCTGACAGCATAAAACCATCAGTGACAATGGGCCAACTGACTAACCTCAGCAACCCTTATACAAGATGCAATTTCAGTTCTTCGAGTACTTTGGTCTTTTGCTTGTATACAAGCTAGATTATTCCTGTCCCTGGTTCTGATTTTACTACCATGTATAGTAATACTATCTTTCTTTGACAAGTCATTGCCTTCACATGCCTTCAATACAGAATATATGATGCCTTTCCTGCGCTCAGGCACATCCAATAATTCATATGACTCTGTCAAGCTCGGTAAGACATCTGAAGTGGTGTAGAAAGTGGGAAGGATCCATGTTACTGGAATTCCAAGAGCGAGAGGTGGATCAGGTATCACTGTTAATGCCTTGGATGCAGTATAATGCACAGTTTGTGTGGTGCCAGATGAAATGAAGTTACAGGAAAATGAAACAGATACTTCTGATTTCCCTGCAGATCTATTTGACAGCAAAAAAGATGTTAATTAAGAAAGTCATGTCAGCTTGTCCTGTTGCGTTTACGCTGTTGCAATACATACATGAAAATTTCCATAAGAAATAACACCATATGTAAAGCAATCATCACAAAAATAGATAAGATAGTCATGGCTCAGCTGCGTGGTGCTAGTCGGACAAACATGGACTGTTATGTGATCTAATCAAAATTACAACAAGATATATACAATAACATGTTTCTGCAGTCTTGTGCATATAATCTGCAAGGAAAAAAGGATTGTATGTATCATCATCAGAAATCAACCTATTACAAGTATGTAAGAATATAAAAATATTACTAGGTCATAGCCTACAGGCTTCAACTTTTAGACTAGTTGGAAAGACGATATTCATATCAGAGTCAGAGATCTCAAAATCATGCCCTGGTGATCCTCAATTATCTCTAGCATAAAGCCGAATAAAAAGGCCTATGTTGAATTGAAACAATAATAATAACCAAGCTTTTGTCCCATTAGGTAAGGTCAGCTACATGAATCCTTTGTTGCCATTGCACTCTAT
Source organism: Apostasia ramifera (assembly GCA_019297695.1). NCBI lineage: Eukaryota > Viridiplantae > Streptophyta > Magnoliopsida > Asparagales > Orchidaceae > Apostasia > Apostasia ramifera. Next base: position 440,724 of record JAEMOT010001512.1, on the reverse strand, counting down.
CAAAAAAGAAGTCCTTATTTAGTTCTAAGCAAGGAAGATCATTTCTGAGAGTTTCTTGCCGTGTAATAGCACATGGATTCATCTTCCCCTTCCTCTTTTTAAATGGCCAAGATCCAATAGCACAGATTTTTTTTTAACATAAATAAAACTTATCAGCGACCAAAAACAAATCAGGGTGCGATTCAGCTCATACCAAACAAAAATTTGGCTTATATGAGCTAAAGCCCAAAACATAATATTAATGGTTCAGTTGTCTAGCAAATGCCCAGTTGTGAGACAAAATATCATGAGACCTTATCTAGATATCAATATATATTAGTAATTTAGCCAGAAACAGTTTGCTTTGGTGGCTTAATTGAAATTTTATAATAGCATATTCGAAATGCAGCAGATACCAGGTCTTGTATGTCATATCATTCAGTTGGATACAGACATGGCATAGATTGTTGAGAAAAGCATTAGGCACAATCATTATGGTCATCAGTATAAGAAATGACATCTTATAGACTTGCATCATCAGCATTAAATATTAAAAAAAATGATACATTAAGGAGACGGTTGCACCAAAAATCTAATTGATTATTAAAGAAACATTCAAGAAAATAAAAATATTTCACAGAAGGCATACTCATACTACGAACTACAGTGAATTAAATGAGTAAATTTCATGCAAGAATTAAAATAGCTAACGCAAGCTTAAAAAGCAAACCCTTCAAGCAAAGAAAAAACAAACAGAACTATGTACATAGAATTCTCTGGATCTCTTACTACGAACTACAGTGAATTAAATGAGTAAATTTCATGAAAGAATTAAAATAGCTAATACGAGCTTAAGAAGCGAACTCTTCAAACAAAGAAAAAAAAACAGAACTATGTACAAGGACTTCTCTGGATCCTTTGACATCATTTTGAAAATATGTTTTGAAGTCTCTAGATGCAATATGAATACTTCATCAAACCCAAGTGTTCTTGATATGAGACGGATATGATAAGATATATAAATTTTAAATTTAACAATTTTAACTAAAAAGTTATCTAAATTAAGAGCAAATTTAAAAACTTAAAAATTTTAATTAAAATGAATAGATGATACATATGATTTTATATCAATTAGATTAGGGCTTGTCAATTTTTATTCAATCAGCTGTTTCAGTCCTTCATAAATCCAACAAAACTCTCTCGACTAAATAGTTGCCTCTTAATTTAGAGCTTGATCGAATAATCCAAGGGAACCAAAAATTTCACTTTAAATTTAAATAATTGAGAACACCTAAACTCAAGGGAAACTTTACCTTAATTTAAACATAAAAACAAATGAGTGCAAATAAGACTTCAGTTTGAATTGGAGTGGGCTAAATGACTGAGAATAAATAAACTACTATGCGGTCGGGGTAAGGCAGAGGCCTCAAGAATGATCAAGCGATGGGGGTAGGCTTGTTGGGTAGCAGAGTCAGCATCAAGGAGCTGCAATGCGACATTGTCAGGTGAAAGATCAGTGACAACAAACATGTGACACGCACAAGGCTAAAAGCTCAGTTAAAATCGAAGTATGTTATTTGTCATAGGGTTCTTAACGAGTTGAATTTGAGCGAGTTTCGATCCACCTGAGCTAGACTCAAATTTTTTTTAGCTTGACTCAAGTTGACTTCATTCAACTGAAGTTGACTCAAAATGAATCGAGTTCGAGTCAACTTAATTTATATTTCACGTTAACTCGAAATAAATTATAGTCATAAGTTATATTAACAAAATATTATAATTATAATATTATATTATGTCATCAAATAGTAAAATTTTAATGTCATTAGCAAGGATTAAACCTAGGACCTTAGAGATATTAGAAAGCATGCAAACCACATGCACTGGCACGTTAGATTTTAGTACAAATAATTATATATAACACAAATTTTTGGAGTCTACCTGAAATAATTTCGAGAAATTCAAGCTTAACTCAAACTTGATTCAATATGCATTTTGGGCCTTTTATGTGACTCGACAAGACCCAAATTGTGTTCAATTTGATTCAAAATTCGAGTAACTTTCGAGCAAGTTTAACAACCCTAATTTGTCATGACCACGAGTGACACGTAGTGCAAGATCGACAAAGCAAACAACAAACTAGCTCTTCTTAAGAATAGTGAAGCCCACGATTGAGGAACAATGAATGGAGGAGGTAGAAGTTCTATTGTTATCAGATCGATTTCGAGCGAGTCGAAGGCAACTTGAAATCAAAAATTTTGAGCTCAATTCGGCTCGAATTGGTTTAAATCAAAATGGGACATGATTTAAGGAATAAACTCGATTCTAAGCCGACTCGAATTGTGACTCAAATCAGCTCATAATTGTAAAAAAAGTAAGAATATTATATATCCAAAGAGATTTGATCCCTACACCTTGGAGAGAATAAGCTTTACATCTCTTCCACCCTACTACTAGACTACTAAACTAACTTATATGTAATAATATTCTCTCTTTCTCTCTCTCTCTCTCTCTCTATATATATATATATATATATATATATTTGTATTATAAATATATATCAAAATTATCTATGTTATATAATTTCTAGCCAAATTGAATTATTTTTCGAGCGAGCAAAAGCTAACTCAAAATCGGCTCTAAATAAACATCGAGTCAAAGTCTTTAGCTTATGATTCGATTCAAAACTTTTGAACCGATTTCGAGTCAATTTAAAAACCGAACGAGGTCCGAGCGAGTTTCAACTTTCGGATATTTTTAATACCTTTAGGTAGAACAGTGAAGGGGTGATTTATATGCTTTCTTTTTTCTTTCATTCAAGAATAATTGGGTTATTAAAAGATTCTCACCTAACATCAACTCTATTATTCCCTTCATCAATTCATTCACTCAAATCTAGGTTTCACTCAAAGACTGATTTTATTTCCTTTACAATAATAGGAGGTCCATTTATACAAAAACACCATTGTAGGATCAGTAGCATCATTCAAAGTGGGAGTTAAATAGACAATATACGAAAAAAAAAAGTATTCACAGAACTAAAACATACTAATAATTAGAGAGCAAAACATGTAGAATAAAGATAAATAAAAGCATCCAGAACAAAACACTGCATTTTATGTGGTTTGGTACACCAATGCCTACATCTATAGATTATCTCACATAAAGACCAAAACCTTTCACTTTAGCCTTTCCACTTGAATTCTGTTGATAACAACCCTATCTATTTCACCATTATTTTGTATAATTGATTTAAAGTAACGCTTACTTTTTCTGATAATTTTATTATCAATTATCATCTCATCAATACAATTGCACTTCATATATTTGATTTTTGATCTGTTAAAACAAAAATCGATTCTAAGGTATTCCTCTATAACTCAAATTTCACTTTAGCCCCTTCTCTAACAGTCTGGATACGTTCTCCATAACTAGAGAATTCAAAACGCTCAGCAAATTTAGAAAAACAATCTCCGATTGGAAAGACAAATGGCAGCTGAAATCTCAAACATATACATCACATTAAAATCAACTCTACCATCAATCTCTTAAACAAAATCAAACTATACATCATTAAATATATATTGAAGTCTACTTTCCAAAGAAAAAACAATTTGTCAATCTAAGATCTGTAGATAAAATTATGCCCAAAATACTATAGACAAACAAAACCCACTGTGAAATAGGAAGGCTAAATGATCACTTTGGTAGGCCAGCTTGGTCGAACAAGGCATATGATCGACCACTTTCACAAAACTTAACTAGTCTACAAATTTCACCTTGGCTTTACTATAGGTCGACCAGGTTGGTGGACCAACAAATCAAAAACACTCATTTCACTCTCTCATCAATTTAATACACTCCGGATTGATTTGGACTCAAACTAACTCAACCGTAACCGAGTCTAATGCACTCAAAGCTCGTTCCACCCTACTTTTACATACTCATTAATGGATTTACATAATTTCAACCCCAAAATTAAAAATAAATAAAATTTGCATTTTGATCATTTGAGCTTTGTCATTTGCAATTCATAAAGTTCACGTAACCTAAATACTTTGATCATGTAAATTGCTCATCACCTTTATTATGGTTCAATCTCCTAGCATAATCTTTTTAATTGATCTTCATCAACAAACACTAGATACAATCATTAGTAAAACACCAATCTAATTTGCAAGGCAAACATCAAAATAATTTGACACAAGAGGAACTAACAACTGTGACACTAATATTAGAAAACAAATTTTAAGTGGAAAGCTATGTGAGAAAAACCACAGAAAGAAAGTAGAGAAGCTTTACTAATTTCCAAAGAAATTACAAAAACGAATAAATCGATGAGAACAGAATCTCACTTAGATAGCACATTGTCTAAACAATAAACTAATCCTCCTAAAGAACTACAATTAAGGTGTCAATGATATTGGAATTATGTTTGCCTTGCTATAATACCCCTTTGTCTGAGGAGCCAGAAAAAATGGAATTATGCTTGCCTTTATCACACCCCCATGTTTACCAGATGATTACGCCTTTTTGCATTATCCTACAACTGTTGTTTTCTAAAATCAAGGATGAAGACAAAAGAATTCCAAGCTGAAGAATAATAAGTCGAAAACACTAACATAAATTTTCGACAAGCTTCTTGAAATTATGTCTACACCTTTGAGACATAAATCAAAAGAGGTCCCCTACTCATGTTGACAGTTCGACTTCACATTTTGCCTTCTAGGTTTTCAACTTCTTCTGAGTAGCCTGTTTGAGTCAAAGCTTTCCCATATATCTTTGTTTTCCTTTGAGAAACCTTCTCTAATAGCAGAGCAGATGTTAAATAAGTCAACATCAAGTGGCTCTGCCTTCATCAGCCCTGTTGTCGAACAACTGGCCCTGTCGAACATCCTCTCCATGATATTGTTGAAGAATTCAAGTCATATCCAATAAAAGATATAACCAAAATTAATCAATTAATTCTATCAATGATGTCTTCTAAGATTTGTGGAATAATACTAAGAAGTGAGACCAAATATTACTAAATAAAAGATTCAGGATTCTTTTGAATAAATGCAACTAATTAACAAGTATAACACTTGTCTTACAAAAAAAAAAGGAAAAACTACTATTAACTCTTCAAGGCGTATAAATTAAAATGGGTGAATACCGTCCAACTAATGTATTGATAACTCCAAGATCACTCTTATTGTAATTGAATAAAAGGCCCATTCTATCATCATCAAACTTCATGGATCCTGCGCTTTCAAGTTGCAGAACCTGTATGAGGAACAAAAGTAGTATAAACATAATGGCCAATATACTGTAACACATCAGCAGTAAAAGATTCCAGGCATACTGAACTTCTCATTCTCCACAGCCCATCCATAGATATTGCAGATCTCGTAGAATGAAAATAAGCCTCCCTGAAGTAATAACCACTTAGATGAAACTGGAGACAAATTACAATTCCAATATATTACGCAGCCAGTGATAACGTGCAGCAAAGATATAAATAAAACACACCTAAAGAAGGTCAATAACGTGCAAGGACTTGCCTGAGGAAATGATGGGAAAATTGGTATTTTGCACCCAATACAAAGCTGCTCACTTTGGGAGCTTAAAATCATTCTTTTGGGAATGCCAACTTCAACTCTACCATATGCTTCGCAAATTAAGTTTCCTCCTTTTCCATAAAACGTAGCACAGAAAGTCTGATCTTGCAACCAGTGAATGAATGTCATGCTTAGGTCATAAAATGCAAGGTCATATTATAATTCTCATAAAAGGGAAAATTTGCAACAAGGAAAAGCCTTGACTTTGTACAAAATTTATAATGAAGATAACCAACTAATGGCAGCATTTGCAAGCTAAAGAATTCCTCATGAAGCAGAGATTATGCTACCACCATTATTAAAATAGTCCTGCAGCGGATTATCTCTCACATACTACCACGTAATAACCATGACAGTTATGAAAACTCACCGTATTTCCAACAGAGATAGCAGAAAGCATGCCCGAAGAGGCTTGAACAGTAGCAGTTTCTCCATCCATGCTTGCATATTCAACAAAACCTCCACCGGTGGGGCCACCTTTTGTAACAAGCTAACATAAGAAAACAGTGATATTATGATTGAATCCTTTTACCAATTCAAGCAATAAATAGCGAAACATTGAAGCCCATAGAAAAGGTCAACATAAAAATTACTACAACTAAAAATTTTAACTGCTAATAAAAGAGATACTGAATATAAGAAAGCCTGTATATTACATCCATGCTAGCAAGTAGCATTGAACCCCGAGTTAATAGTTAAGTGCCAAAAATCTAATATGGTGCCTACTGGGAAATTGTCCTATAGCAGATATCACATTCTGCATAGTATTCTGGATCATGGCAGCTTAACCAACTACAAGGAGTCCACTTCATGAGTTTTTCTTCACCAACAGTCACATGTTAAAGATATATATGCTTAAAAAATTAAAAAATAAATGAACAGTGAATTACCACATATGAAGCTCCAGGAGTAAGATATATGAAATCTGGATAAACTTGCAGTGGTTTGTAAACTTCAACCGTAACAGTTTGACTTAATATTTCATGTCCAGAATGTTGTCTTGAACTCACCTGAGAACTTATTTTAAATTAGGAAACAATCCAAGGAAGAGAAACCTTGATCGCAGAATTTTAACTATGAATAAAAGCAGCAGATGTAATATAACTTACATAAATGGTTGTGATTCCAATAGCAGCAGCTCTAACTGAAAACAAAGGTCCAGCCAAGCCAAAGCTTGACGAATTATTTATATCAACAAGCTCAAGTATTCCATCCTCATAATGCATACGAATATTCATAAATGCATACTTCAAAAGGACAAAGGAAAACACATGAGAACATAGACTCTACAAGCCATCCAGAATTTTGATCACTCTATTTCCACCAGAAGAAATTTATTTAAAACAGTTTGATAATTAATAATAGACATGCTCATTCACACCACTCCCAAAACATAAATTTGGATCTGTAGAAATAACATGAAGACAACTAAAACTGACAAATGTGGCAGACAAAGTTGTTAAGAATATAGATAATTTTTTTCATGAAGCACGAGTATGATACAACAATACGAATACTAAGATACGACAAACTTAAAATAAGTAGATACAGATATACCAAAAAAAGACTATTATATATATGCGTATAATACGTTATGTTCTTATATTTAAGGCATAGTTCTACGATAGATAAGATTGAATTATACATCTTGTTACTACAAATTTTAAAAAAAAAATTAAGTTTTTTTAAATTATATTTTTACAAATGTTTTTGATATCACTAAAAATAATATTATGGACAATTCAACTTGAAAAAATAAGACATCCCTAAACAACTACTACTACAACAACAATAACAACCAAGCCTTAATTCCACTAGGTGGGGTTGGCTACATGAATCTTTCATTTCAATTGCGCTATATCAGTTACCAAATTCTTATCTAAGTAATTAAGATCACTCCTTATAGTTTCTTGCCATGTCTTCTTTGGTCTCCTTCTTCCTCTTTGTACATGGGCAAAATCCAATAACTCAATTTTTCTAACTGGAGCTTCAATCGACCTACGATTTATATGTCCAAACCATCTAAGTCGACTTTCTCTAAGTTTATCCTCAATTGGTGCAACACCAACTTTCTTTCGGATATACTCATTTCTCATTCAATCCTTTCGTGTATATCCACATATCTACCTTAGCATCCTCATTTCTGCAACATCTATTTTATTTGTATGTTTCCTCTTTGCAGGCCAGCATTCAGCACCATATATCATCGCTGGTCTTACTACAGTTTTATAAAATTTACCTTTGATTCTGAATGGAATTTTTCTATCGCACAACACACCAGAAGTATTTCTCCATTTTACCCATCATGCTTGAATTCTGCTAATAACGGCATTATCTATTTCACCATCATTTTATATGATTGATCCAAGATATCTAAAGCGTTCACTCTTCTTGACAATTTGATGACCAATTGTCACATCTCCAATATAAGTATTTCTTTCTTGACTAAATGTGCACTCTATACATTCAATTTTTGATCTACTGAGATGAAAAAACCTTTAAATTCTAGAGCATTCCTCCAAAGCTCGAGTTTCAATTTAGCTCCCTCTTTAATTTTCTCAATAAGGACAATATCATCTGCGAAGAGTATACACCAAGACACCTCATCTAAATATGTCCAGTCAAGACTTCCATCATCAAAGCAAAAAGATACGGACTTAAGGCCGAGCCTTAGTGTTATCCAACTGTAATAAGAAAATCCTTAGTCAAGCCTCCTTGTGTCCGAACACAGGCAACAGCTCCTTTATACATGTCTTTAATAACTTGAATATAAGCAGTGCAAATCCCTTTCTTTTCTAAAACTCTCCAAAGTACTTTTCTTGAGACTTTATATAAAGCTTTTTTCAAATCAATAAAAACCAAATGTAGATTTTTCTTTTTCTCCTTAAACTTCTCCATTAAACTTTTTAATAAATGAATAGATTCTATAGAAAATCTACCTGGTATAAAACCAAATTGATTCTCTGATATTTTAGTATTATGGCGTAACCTATGATCGATCACCATCTCCCAAAGTTTTAAAGCATGACTAATTAATTTAATTCCTCTATAATTGGCACAATTCTGTACATCACATTTATTCTTATAAATAGGTACCAATATACTCTTTCTTCATTCATTTGGCATTGTTTTAGCCTTCAAAATCATATTAAACAATCTAGTGAGCCAAAAAACTCCTTCATCTTCTAAGCACTTCCAAATATCTATTGAAATGTTATCTGGCCCTACTACTTTTTTGTACTTCAGCTTCTTTAAAGCCTTCCAAACTTCAGCTTTACTGATACGTCGGATGTAAGAAAAATTTTTACTTTCTTTTGGGGTGTCGAGTTTCGTAAGATCAATTGAATTTTCACAACCTTCATTGAAAAGCTGTTGAAAGTAACTCATCCATCTATCTTTGATATCTTCTTTCACGAAAAATACTTTTTGATCTTCATGTTTAATATATTTTATTTCAATTAAATCTTTAGTTTTTTTATCTCTTGCCTTGGCAATACTATATAATTGTCTTTCTCCTTCTTTAGTGTTTAACTTCTCTTATAAATCCTCAAAAGCCATATTTTTTGCATTGCCTACTGCTTTCTTAGATTCTCGTCAAGTCACTTTATATTTCTCTCACTTATCCTTATTTTTGTTTTTAAACCAACCTCTATAAAAAATCTTCTCCTTAATTTTTTCTTGTACATCATCTTTTCACTACCAAGCATCTTTATTATTTGAAATCATTCCTTTGGATTCTCCCAGCACACCCTTCGCCACCTTACGGATACAATTAGCAACTGTCAGCTACATAAGATCAGTTTTCCCGTTAATGTTTCATTGCCCAAGTTTTAGAACCTTCTTCTTAAATATACATATGTTCTCATTCTTTAGATTCCACCATCGAGTTCGAGGATAGGATTTTGACTTATTATTTTTTCTCCAATACTTTATCTCGGAATGTAAAACCATTAATCGATGTTGGGTAGTCAAACATTATGAGCTAAAAATATTATTCCAAAATTACCTCTCTTCACATGCATGCATACATACATACACACACGTGTACATATGCATATACAAGTATGCATCCTTATATGTATACTACATGTACCTACGTACTTATTTAAGTTACATTCACATAACTATTTGAGTAAAATCAAATTTAATAATAAATAACATTAAAGTTTATTAAATTATACTCATGAGTATTTTAATACTTTTCTTTTCTATTCACATCTTGTTCTACATTTTATTTCATTCAAGTAAATAAAAGAATTGTCATTCCATTCTCATTAAAATTACAACATCATTCTCATAGAATAATAATTCCATTGAAGTAAACGTAACATTAAAGTATAACCATTGTGATTACTGGGATACTAGAAAAGTTTCACAAAAGGTGAAACTACTGTAGGGGGAACTTCATTTATAATCTTTGTGAATATTTTATTTATTTCATTCTTTGTTTTCCAATTGACAAATGATGCCAGCACTTGCTTTATCTAGAACCTTAGAGTGAGCATTATCCATTTTTCCTGATCCCCACTCTGAGAGAGAGAGAGATACTATAATGGTCACGATGTGCTTCCAAACTCAGAAGCCTTACGCCCACCTCAGTGAGGCAGCAAGCAAGAAAAAGAGAAGCTTTCCTTGAGGATGAGTTGATGAATCTACTCCACATAAGCAAGGAAAAAACGAACTAAACAATGCTTAATCTTTCCAATAGTTTGGTTGGTTTTTTCTTGTGCCAATTGAGAAATTATATCTTGCATTTAATGGGGAAATATAGAATGATTATTTATTCATATGTCACTACCCAAAAGAAGGTTAGGCATAAAAAAAAGCAAAGCTAGATGCATGACCAACATAAAGTGTTCTCAACAATTCAACAAACTTCAAAAGAATGTCATTAATGATGCAATGCTCTTCTAGTTCATACACGTTTCATTGTTTTACCAAGGTTGATACCAGTGTCGGCAAGATATTAGATACCAATGATCACAAACGAGGATTACTATGCCTAATTATATAATAGAACTCAATTGACTGAAACTATTCTTAGCAAATATCAAGTAATACAAGTTTGTGCATGAGTGTTAAAGATGAAAATTGTTCTAAAGTGCAGCAACAAAAGAAATTAAGATTTTACGTGCAACATGAAAAGCAAAATAGGCTATTTTTCACAATAAATAGGCAACCTAATACACACCACAAAAGTAAACAATAAGAGAATTAGTACTAGTTTTACGCATTCTATGATAAAACAAATACATGCAAAAGTGCTGCTGTTCTGATTAAATAAGACTTAACAATACAAAACCAAATACCTGGAGCGAGTCAAAGATATATCCATCTTTGGTGCCTGTAATAAGTTCAAAAGTTCGTGTAGCCCCTTCCTGACAACAAAGATCTATAAAATATTGATGAAAAAAATCAATTCAACCCAAAAAAATTGATTCAAAGCTACCATGAGGCTTATCTCCTCCTCACAAACAATCTTAATCCATTCAACGTTAGCAACTTTCACCTGTAAATATTTTAGATGAAAAGTGAGAACTTTTTTTTTTAATACACGAAAAGTTAGAACTTACTGCTCACTAAAAGGCTAAACATTCATAACTAAAAAAAAAGGCTAAACATGATCTAAATTTGCATACCAAATCAAATAGTAAAATATAAAATATAACAAAATGCAAAGCACTGTAAACTACTGAGTCGTGACCTCCAGATAATCACCGATAGTAAAAGCAGGCAGGTATTTGATTACATAAGTTGCAAAATAAACATTATTTAATAGCAATCAGGTACTAATGATTTGATATACGCAAGTAGACATGTTATTTCAGTGCAACTCACGTGTAGACAAGAAAATAATGATAATGAAATTACCTTTACAAATATTTTTAACATCAACAGTGATGACTATACGCAAGTGGACATGTCATTTCAGTGCACCTCACATGTAGAAAATAAAATAATGATAATGAAATTATCTCTACAAATATTTTTAACATCAACAATGATGACTTATAAATGTCTACATATAGGAAGCTACATATATACCTACTATTTTTCTTTAATATCTTTCCTTTCTTTCTCGATGGACAAAGTTTGTCTTGTTGTTCCTTGAGAACATCATAACTTGTACACCTACCATAAAATAGGATACTGGTGGGGACACGATGACATCGGACAGTCGATTTATTCCAGACAGGGTCTATACTCGACGTCCGAGATCTCACCACGTGGCGTCGATCTTGATGGAGGATTGATATCTGCAGATTTGGCAGCAGGCACGATTGGTGGCTGATTAGTGGATTGGAAATCCCCATTTAAATCAATTTATTGATTTGAATGGAAATATTCCAATTTTTGGGCTGATTTCGTTTATTTCCTTTTTTTTACATTCGTATTTGGCATAATTGTAATCCTTTTATTCTCGCATTAATTTCAGCATTTATTTCCGCATTTTGAATTTCAAATGTAATAGGCCTATATAAAAGAATGGACTTGTGTTATTTGCTCTTAATCTTGGAATGAAATCAATTTGAATTTGAATTATTGTGTGTTATATCCCGGTGAAGGGAAATGTTGGAGCCTTGGGTGAAAATCCCTAAATAACTTAAAGTAATTTAAGGTATTTCCCCAACTTTTCTTAGATTTTAAAATAATTTAAGCTCAAAGAAATCCAGGCCCTTCATTGCAAGTTTCCACCATAAACTTTATTTTTCTCTTCTCCCCTCTCTGTCGGCTCGGGCCAAACCCGCGCGCCACCTACAGGCGCGCCCNGGCCCAACCCCGCCCGCCCCCTACAGGCGCCCCCGCCTCCGACTCCGCCGCCCCCCCCATCACCAGCGAGGCCGGCAAACTCGACGCCGCTGCTCCGATCGCTCCGCTCCGCTCTACCGCCACCGCTCCGCCGCTCAGCATCCCCACGCGCCACCAACGGGCGTGCTCCCGAGCACCTCCTACGGGCGATCGTTTGCCGCCACCTCCATTCCAGTCGATCCGTCGGTCACTGGCGAACGCCGGCGACCTTGACGCCGCCACTCCAATAGCTCCGCTCTGCCGCCTCCTCTCCGCCACTCGACGGCTTCACTCGCCCGAGCGCTGCGTGTCGCTCCGTCCGCCTCGCCTTCGACTCTCGGTTGCCCGCCAGCTACCGGCGATCTCGCCGCCACTGCCCAGGCAGCGCAGCTCCGCCGCCTCCGCCCCAGTGCTTTGCGGTTCCACAGTCTCGCTCGGTTCGACCTCGTCGCACCCGCACCCGCCCTGTGTGCCGCTGTCATCGCCGCCGCCTCCCCTCCTATGTGTTGTTACCTACTTGCTGCCCGCTCAGCTTAGGCGATTCTGTCTTGCCGCTCGTCCACCTCGGCACCATCAGCTTTGGTCGTTTTAACTCGTCCCTATGGTAATGAAATCTCGATTTGAGGTAAATCTGAACATCAACTAAATATTTTTTTGAATATCTTGCGAGATCTTGTAGTGGCGTCTGCTATTGAGACTGTTTGATTAAATTACTGTTGAATAATATTATATTATGAGGATGCCTATATTACAGCGTACCCTGGCTCTGATTTGTTGAGATATAGTTACCTAAAATTATTTGGTAAATTTATTAAATATCATTTGGGCTTGTTTCTAAATATTTGAAATCGATTTACTTCTTGAACCTGTGATTTCTTAATTATTACATAACTATCATCAACAATATTCCTGGATAAATTTTATGTTCATCTGTTAAATTATTTACCAAAGAGGAAGAGGAAGACCAAAGAAGATATGGCAAGAAACTATAAGGAGTCATCTTAGTTACTTAGACTTAGATAAGAATTTGGTAACTGATAGAGCGCAATGGAAACAAAAGATTTATATAGTCGACCCTACCTAGTGGGATTAAGGCTTGGTTGTTGTTATTGTTAAATTATTTACTGATCTCTAATTAGGACTATATCACGCATATTGTCCCGCATCAGATACCCCTTTCATTCACTCAAAAAAAAAGTATATCAACAAGGCATCAAAGCATGTTATTCATGCTCCTTGAAGTTGCAGCTGCCGCCAACCTCTTCCTCTCTCTCCCTCCGATTCTCAGAAAACCCCTCTCTCTTCTCCTACACCTATTTCTTCTTCTCCCCCAACTGCAGAAAAGCACAACCCTCCTCCATCGCCATGCCCCCACCTCATCTCTATTTTACCTTTTCTTCAGTTTATCAAAACAATAACCCTTTCTACATTTATTAATGCATCATCCTTTTGGTTTTGCCCAAATCCACCATTTCCATATTTTTTTACCAAAACAACCACACCATATTATTACCAAAAATCCACCAAACAATCCAAATCCCAACCACAGCACTAGAACGCTAGCTGTCAACTAAAACCCTAACCATATCCTTAGCCGTAAAACCATATCTTAACCCTCACCCTACAATCCTTCCTAACAAAAATAGAGAGACAGAGATTCCACCGACTCTTCCATGTGAACAATTCTTATTAACTATATGTTGTAATTCCTCTTCCCCCTCTTTTCTCTATCTTTTTTGTGTTAGCAATGACCTCATCTACTTCTGCTTAGCAAACTAAAGCACTCCTACAATACTGGTACTACCATCAAGTAATGGTACAAATTCTCTCGCATGAAACTCACCAAGAGTTTGCCTACCTTGATCTTCCACTTGACCTGGCTGACACCATCAAAATTGGTAAGTGGTAAGGTTTAGATAATTGTTGCTCTCGCATGTATCCTAAATAGCATACAGCCATCAATTTCCTCCATACTTCAGTCCACATACTTTTAGGACATCAATATATCGTCGGTTTGAACCATTTAATCCCATCTTTTCTCATTATGACAAGATGATTTGTTCTTTTAGAAGTGTTATAGCACCTGACAAGGCAAGTGGGATGAGCAACTATAGTATATGTCATTCACCACACACACAACAATATGGTAATGACAGAACAATGAGTTCCTCATGGAAAAATTATTACAAAAGCATTCATCCCTCTTTAAATCAAGCTGTGACATTCAGGAGGGACATGACACCAATAAGCAAATCTCAAATCGACAAAGCATCATAGAGATATTAATATATATGATAGCATAACCTTAACGAGGGATGGCATTTCAGGTTGATGGGTTGAGTTCAAGTCACCCGTTTTATGACCAAAACCATTTGACTCAAACCCACTAATTTATTAGATGGGTCAAGCATCAAAACCAATACCCGACCCAACCATCCAACCTATTTATTACAATTTTTGAGATATCAAAATTTGATAAATCTAATATTTTTTATTTTGAATCAATATAATTAAAAATATTGAAAATACAATCAAATTATGTAACACACATCTAATAATTAATGTTAAAATTAATAACAAAAATAAATGATATGTATTAATTTTGATGAACAGATCATTGGCATCTGTAATCGAGTCACCCGCCAACCCATACTTGAGTCCCCTTAGACGGGTCAAATTCGGGATGAACCATCTATGACCTGAACAGGTATAAGCATGTATTTGATTAAGCAGAGTTTGGGTTCGCAGATTAGATCAAAAATTGCCACACTTAACCTTAACCCCGAAAACATGTTTTAAAACTATGAGGCTCAAAAGCCAAAAAAGATTATCTATGGTTGACTGGGTTGTTACATATAATATCAGAAATACTTTGTTTTGCCTCCTGCGCAAAAGTGGAGCAACACAGTCTCAAAAGGGAGAGTTGTATGTGATATTCACAAGGGAAGTGGCACCTTTATGCAAATTTTACATCAGCAAACTACGAAAAAGATGCTTGGTATATATGAAAACACACCCTTACTCTTATATACACATTTTAAAATCGTGAGGCCCATGGTAGTCTAAGTAATTACATATGATATCAGAGGCTCTACATTTCCCATTAGGCAATGAACCATGGGAACATTCGTATAATTTTCGTCACATTAGATCATCAGTTTGATAAGACCAAAAAGTCCAATTTTCTCTGTTATCCATTCTTATGCCAATAATCACATTGGATGGTCCATCAATTTGATCATAGCATTGGACGATCAGATTCCTCTACAGAGTTATCCCACTTGTTCAGACGTCCGAGCATCCTCCACTCGCTCTTGAACCCAACTTCTTCCTAGCACAAAACCACTTACTCATCAATCAGCATAAAGGCCAACTGAAGTATTACACAGCCTTAGTTTTTCTGCAGCAACCACTTTGATAAGCATATTGACTGCATGTTTAATACCAATTATTTTCACCACTGATAAAGCTTCATCATCAATTAGACCCATTATATAATGATATTTTAATAGTGATTTTTTCTCGAGTAAAACACTAGATTACTAACTAGACAAATAGCACTCTAAACTATCAATATAGAACACACTGTCATCTTGTTTCTTGCTAATCAATCTCCTTTAAAAAATTCCCCAACCACAACATCTCCTTCTAATCTCTGAGATAGCAAGATACTCGATATCAATAGTTGACAATGTAAAGAATTTCTAATATCTAGAAATCTAACTTATAGTAGTCCCCTTTAGGGTAAAAACAAATCCTGAGGTGCTCTTCCTATGATCCAGATCTCCAACGTGGCCTACATCTATATATCTTTCCAAGACATTCTTCCGAAATGATCTTGTTTCCCCTAAAACAAAGTCATATTATCTGCAATTCCCTTGAGATATCTAAACAGCCAATTGACACTTTTCCAACGCTCCAAGCCTAGGTCTGCCACAAACCTACTCATAACACCCATTGTATATACGATATTTGATCTCATGCATACCATAACATACACAAGGCTACCCATTCACAAAGCATACAGTACATTCTCCATGTTTTCATGCTCATGTGTCTTCAATGACTATTTCTTCGTCAGTTTGAAAAGACCACCAAATAAAGTACTCCTAGGCTATGTCCCTAACCCCAAATCTTCACATGCTTTCTAAATTTACTTCTTCTAAGATAATTTTAAAGTCTCATCAGATTTGCTTTTGTGATCTGCATCCCAAGAATCAAATTCACTGCACCCAAATCTCTCATTTCAAAGTTTTCAAACAATTGTTGCTTCAAAATGTAAATCTCCCTTATGCTACTTACAATGAGCATTTCATCTATATAAAATAACAATATAACATAGCAAGTCACCAAGAGACTTGAAATAACAAAGGCAATCCATTTCACACTGAGTGAAATACATCTCACACATAAATGTGTCAAACCTTTATACCATTTCCACAAAGTCTGCTTAAGACCCATACAAGCTTCTCTTTAATATGCACACTTTCTTCGCCAAACACTAGAAAATCCATCAACTGTACCATGTAGATGTCATCCTCCAAATCACCTTGATAAAATGCAGTCTTCACATATAACTGCACTAGGTATAATTCTTTTGCATCAATGATACTCAACATAGCTCTAAACATAGTAAACTTAGCAATAGGTGAAATATCTCTATATAATCAATTCTTATCTTCCACTAAAAGCCTTTCACCACAAACTATACCGTTTACCTCTTGCTACCATTAGCCACATGATCCTAGATGCTACTTGTTCTACAGAGCTCTCAGCCTAACAACAAAGATAACTACTAAGTTCAATCCTTTATCAGAGAATCGAACTCATCTTACATGCTCCTACTTGATAGACTCATCTGTCTGCTTTGCTTTACTGTAACAATTTGGTTTACTAAAATCAGCCAACAATAGCAGCTAGTGCAGAGATGAGGAATACCTTTAAGTAGGTTTCAAAATCCAACTAGATCCACTCAAAGAAGGCGCTGAAGAAATCTCCATTGCTCCAAATTCTTCATCAGAATCAACAACAGTAGGTTCACATTCGTTAGCTTGTGCTTCATCAGAAACAACCTCTAGCTAGATGTCACTTGCATGTTATAAGAATCCAACCTAAACTTGTACATAGTACTCTTGCCCAATGTGACAATATTTCTCCCGATGACCTTTTTGCTTGATTCATCCCAGAAGCTATAGTCAGGGTGATTATTCAAGTAGCCAATGAAAAAACACTTCTTAGCTTCGCATCTATCTTGTCTCTCTTTTTAGCATCTACGTGCACATATGAAAGATAATCACACACTATCAAGTGAGCAAGATCTAGAATATTTCTTAGCCAAAAGTGTTTTAGCAACTCGAACTCAATGGAATTGAAGGTACACTTTTGAGTACATATATTGTCATGCTAGCTGCCATTGCCAAGAATGAATTGGGCAACCCAGCATTTAGAATTATACTTACAGCATGTTCATTCAAAGTTCTATTCATTCTTTCACTGACTCCAATCTACTGTAGTCTGTCTGGTATTGTTCTAATCATTTTGTTGTCATTCCCCATATAGAAATATATGAATTCCCTACCATCATACTCTCCACTATTATTTGACTTGAGGCACTAGATCTTTAAACCACTTTCATTATCTACTCCTTACTTTCATTTTTTGAAAGTAAGAAAAACATCACATTTATTATTCAACAAAATAAAAACATACCTTTCGAGTAGAGCCATGAATGGAAGTTATGTATAAGCACAACAAAGAATATAGTAGCATAGGCCCTCAAACATTTGTATAGATTTTTATACAAAAAAAAAAATTATATAAATCAACTCTATCTTGTGTACAAGATTGGAATGGTTCATGCAAGGTTAGGCTCTTATGGGTAACCATGAAGTATCAATACTTCTATTAAATGCTGATTATGGCTCTTTGTTACCTTAATTGAGCTCGTATTGCAAAAAGAATAGAACTTTAGCCCTTTTATATGTATCCATTTATTGAGCTAGAAACATGGAGAGAGGAAAACACACATCTACTTTGATTAAATCAATATATTTGAGTTTAAGTCGTAATATTTGCATTATTTATCAATTGCATTTCGTTTACATTGAGCTAATAGATGTGATCTAGATAAAATTGAACCAAATCTATGAATATGTATTTAAATTCTCATCTCACTTAGATAATCTATGACAAATTAAAAAGCAATTAAACAAATTTTATAATATTATCTTAAATTTATGATTTTTTAAAATTCAATAGTTGTTAAAGGATGTTTTTATTTTTTTAAGTTGGATATCCATAATATTGCCTTAGTTGTATCAAAAGCTTTTGAAAAAATATATAATTAATTTGAAAAAAGTTTAAATGGTATTTTAAAATTCATATCAACATGGTATACAAGTCATTCAGGTCTATCATATGAGTTACACCTTAAATATGAAAATAAGATACATTATACATATATATATATATATATAAAAAAAAATACATATATATATATATAACCGGTGTATCTTGATGAATCCATATCCTACTTATTTTAAGTTTATCATATTGTCATATTTGTATTGTATCATATCCATATTGCGTCGTATCTGTATCACAATATAATACTCATGCTTCATAGATAAGCACCATCATGGTTGAATAAAAATTCAATGATCAAATAATCGCATACTTAAAATGGAGTAGGGCTTTTGGTGCAAATCAGATAAATTCCAAAAGCAACCTAGGATGGAGTATGGCTCTTGGCGGCAAATTCCAAGAGTTGGGTTGTGCTTTGAGGTGATTGAGTAAACTCCTGGTGACATGCACTTGATGGGTAAAAATTGGTTTAGTGAAGGTGGAGTGGATCTAATGCAGATAGATTCTAATATAAAGGGGAGAATATTGATGGAAGTGTAGAGTCTAAATCTTCTGCAATGGGACAACAAGGTGGACAAGACATGAAAGTCGTCAAGCAGACGTCCGAATGAGTGGGAGAACTTTGTTGAAGAATTGAGTAGTTCAATGTGCTTAGGGCAAGCTAAACCATATATACATCCATCCCTAAAGCAGACCTTGAATTCCATCTAGAGATTCTTGAAAGAATACTACAAATTTTCCTAGTGAGGTCATGATTTTTACCAGATTTGGGTTTTGCACATAAGCCTGATGTGTTCTTTCTTGTCTATTATTCAATGATTTGCATCGTGTTTTCTCACGTTGCATCTGATTTCTATCGTATTTCCATGTGCAATTCTTCTTAAGACTTATGTTGCCAAGCGTGGAAGAATTCCTAATGGCTAGTATCAGACCAAAGGTTTTTCGTTTTGGTAAGAGAATGCAACGAATGATGCAAACATGAAAATTGATTAGTTTTATGACAAGGACTTTGGGTGGTTCTGAACGATACAAATAAAAAATTTATTATACCAAAAAAAGTTACATCAGCCCCTGTTTGAGAAAAGGCCCGAAGCGACAACAACAACAACCAAGCCTTAATCCCATTAAGTGGGGTCGGCTATATGAATTCTTTGTTTCCATTGCGCCCTATCAATTACCAAATTCTTATCTAAGTCTAAATAACTAATATCACTCCTTATAGTTTCTTGTCATGTCTTCTTTGGTCTCTCTCTTCCTTTTTGTACATGGCCAAGATCCAATAACTCAATTTTTCTAACTGAACCTCCAATCAGCCTACGATTTACATGTTCAAACCATCTAAACCAACTTTCTCTAAGTTTATCCTCAATTGGTACAACACTTTCTTTCAGATATACTCATTTCTCATTCTATCCTTTCGTATATATCTACACATCCACCTTAGTATCCTAATTTCTGCAATATTTATTTTATTTATATGTTACCTCTTTGCAGGCCAACATTCAGCACCATATATCATCGCTGATCTTACTATAGTTTTATAAAATTTACCCTTAATTTTGGATCAAATTTTTTTATCGCACAACACACCAAAAGTATTTCTCCAATTTACCCATCCTGCTTGAATCCTGCTAATAACATCATTATCTATTTTACCATCATTTTGTATAATTGATCCAAAATATCTAAAGCGCTCACTCTTCTTGACAATTTGATCTGACAAAAGGCCAGGAGCGATGAAGCAAAAACAATGGAAACGTTTAGGTGACAGGAACATGTATGGGTTGATCAGGCTCACATTTGCAAAGAATATGACTTTCAATATTGCCAATAACAACACAACAAGCAGTTTGACGAAGGCTTCGTGCAATATCTATAAGAAGCCTTTGACATCAAACAAGGAATATTTGAAGAGTTGTTTGTTCAATATAAAAATAACTTAACAATTTTTTGCCACAGATCACATCAAAATCCTTAATATCATTATAAGTCAATTTAGTTTGGTAGATAATTAGTTTTGATGATATGGGTAATGTTCTTATATCATTATCCTCCTTACTGGAGAGTTGAAGTGCAACTATGGTGGGGACACCACGATCGACAGTCGATTCATTCCTGGCAGAATTTATCGTCGACGGCCGAGATCTAGCCATGTTGCTTCGATTTGGATTGATTGACTATTAGGACAGATTGGGAAAGATGGATGCTGCGGATCGCTGACTCGAGGATTGGAAATCTCCTATTCATTCTTATTGATTGGAGATTCCATTTTGGGATAATTTTATTTCTCGCATTTATTTTGTATTAGTTGTTTCTTTTTCAGTGATCATTATTTTAGGCATGTTATCTAGTATTTTCTCGTTTGTGTGAGAAATTTATTACATTATGTATTTTTCTTTTTGAGTCAGTCTGTATCGAGGCCTATATAAACGCCTCCTTGTTACTCTTATTTTCTTAATGTTGAATAAATCTGATTTGTGATTCCCTCGGGACTATTTGATTCTGGAATGAATCGATATTCTGGATAGGGAAGGGCTTGGCTCTTGGGTGAGAATCCCTAAACTCCACCCGCTCTAGCTCTTCACTCCGGATTCGATTCTAATTCTCTCGCACCCTCCAGCATTCACCTTGACTCCTCATCCACTTCGCTTGCTAGCCCTGCGTTCCTGCATCCAGTTCACTGACTGCCGACGCGCGCACGACCGTTCTGCTCGACGCCCTTGTACCGTTCCGTCAGACGCGCCTGTTCTCCACTCACGCGCCCTGCTCGCAC
>JAEMOT010001512.1:407345-419194 GCA_019297695.1 Apostasia ramifera | reverse complement strand
TAGTTCTGAGAAAATTACAATAAGGTCCCTGGATTCTCTGACTCAGGTACGAATTTCGACAAAACCTTTAACCTGATAAATTCGAATAATCTGGATTTTAATGCTCGCTTGTGATTTGCTCGAATTTATTCCACCTGTGCGACCTTTCATTACTGAGCGACTTTAAATTACTACTAGTTAAATATTGTGAGACCCTCAATCCTGTTCCCTATTTCTGATTTATTGAAAACCGAATTGCGCCCTAATCTGAATTGGTAATTTTTCAATTACCTTTGATCTGATTTATTTAAGATTTTGAAACGAATCAGCTTTTGCGGGTGTAATTAATTTCTCAGTTATCACAAAATTATTCTCTGATATTTAGCATTATTTTGTGAATATTCTGCCTTGTAATATGGCTGATCTCCAAATTGCATTATCATTCATCTGTCCCGCATCAAACTGTCATAGTGATAGTGTGTCTATCCAAAAGAGACTGAAGCTTCAAAAGGTCCTAAATTTGTTTCTCAGTAAGAATATTCACAAAAATGAATCTGAAAATCCGTAGCTACTGTGCTACTTAAAGATAGGATAAAAGATAGAAGCTTTCAAAAATTGTAACAACAGATCTAAGTTCAGAGGGATAAGTAGGTCAAAGCCACCTGATAAAAAGATTTACTAAAATCACAACAAGAAGGGCCATTCAAGAAGATATTATAAATCCCTAAAGACTTAAGAGATTTAGGTTCTCTAAGGATTAGAGGAATGAATCCATATGGAACCTAAATTGAGGCCAATAAATAAGTGTGGACGTCTTCCAACACAAAAGCCAAGGCCAATGAGAAAGGGTCAAGTTGATTTTTGGAATGGAGAGAGAAATTATGTTGATATTTACATATGATGTGATATAAAATTATTTTGTTACGAGGATTTATGTGTGATGTCCCCAACTAGTCGGACAAAGGAATGGTGGTTGTTATTGTTCGATCTATGAGTGATGTAAAATAAAATTGGATATTTTATTGAAAGATGTGTAGAATGTAAAATAAAATTAATCTCTAACATTGGAATTTGTATGGGATATGAAATAAAGTTGATTTTTTATGTTAAAATATGAGTTGGGTGTAAAATAAATATTAGAAAAATAATGGTTGGATTATAAACCCCTAAGTACAAGGCCATTGTATATTATAACATCTCAACAAAGCTGAATAAGTTACACTCCACCACCATCCATCTTAATAATCTAATGTTCAATTCGTTGATTCAACAGAACTTTGTGAGTTGCTACAGCACACCCACTCGTATTATTACAAGTTGAACTTCAGTACTCCATGGCATTAGCCACATTACCAGAGCTAATCAAAAGAGGAACATCTTGATAAATGAAAATAGTGCCATCATAACAACATTCACAGTTCAGACCATAATAAAATTGTGCATGTTGATCAAGTACCACAAACTGCCAGGTATTATGAAGATAAAAAGTTACATATCATTGCAACATTCACATTTTCAAACCGTAATAAGATTACTAGTAATTGCAAGGTATTGCGAAGATTAAATATGCTTCAATCTGCAACACATTCACATTTTCAAACCATAATATACTTCCAGTCGGAAACACAGAAATCAGTAACAAGCATAATCAGCAGATGAGCTGCATGGCAAAGGATCAAAGTCAGCAACTACTAAAATTTGGCTTTGGAAGCATGGCCGATTCATTAAGAAAAGAAGGGTATGAAGAATACAAACTTACAAAAATAGGATATTTACATGTCATGCATGCAATCCGGCACATCAGACAGGCAATATAAAAATAAAATAAAAAAATTAAAACAGAAGGCTCAGAACAAGCAAATAAAAAAGAAATAGATAAATCAAATAGAGAACAATCAAAAATGACTACAAAACAAGCCAGAACCGTAACAATAGTGCGTTAAAAGACAAAGGGGACTCACGTTACAAAGAAAAGACAGGGGGGACTCACCATGGCAAAAGCAATAGCTGGAGGAGAAAGTCCAATGTCACGAACAGTCACAAGAGCAATTCCTAATCCTCTAGGAGTAAGAATTAGATGAGAGCATTTTACATTTTCAGAAGGATGGCTGATTAATGCCACTTGTGTATCATTTGTAAAAGTATCTAGAAAACATGTCCCTCCAGAAACAGAAAGGTTTACCTAGAAAGCAAAATGTTAACAGAATAAAAGAATTCTAAAATAATCCCAAAGTGAAAGAAAGTCATCACACAATTTGAGAAATTCTGGATGCATGCATGCATGATATTATAATTTTATTCTTTGCGTTAAGAAATTCACAGAAATGATGTTGCGTCAGATATTTTATTACATGCTCAAAAGCAAGCACATCAAATAAACAAGACTGAAGCAAATTTTATCTCGATTCATAAACCAGCCGTGCATTTATCTCACATGTAGCTGCAAATATATAGACAGCAAAAAGTTGTGGGGTTCAGAATAGGTTAAGCTATAAAGTACGGGCATGCCAAACAGGGTAAGCACATACATTCTAAATTAGAAATCCTTGGAATCAAAATTTTCACAACTTCGCTTAAAGTTTATCAATAAGAACAAAGATCAAATCAATATGAATGCTTCATAGGTGAAAATGCAAAGGACCATCACACGTTATGCTAAATTATAGTTTTCATCCTGTATATTCATGATCATGATTTTTTCCTAAACCACTTTGCTCTAAGGGCTCATAAATGACGTGCATAGATAAAGACTTGGGATAATCAGTGAAAAAGAAATTTGAAGCAATTGATAAAACAATTATTATCCTAGAATAGAGAATTAATCAGTATGTAATCCCATCGATTAAATAATCAATTATCCTGAAGATATCAGTGTGTATCCAAAACAAGAAATGCATTTGTACTGAAATAGTCTGGTCACTATTAAAAACAATTACGACAGAGTATGTTATCACAATCCTATAGTGAAATAAGAAGTGAGAAACTCAGTCAGTACTCCTGCTGAAAATAAGGCATAGGAGGAAGTCAGTCACTACTCCAAAGGGTATTTTACACCACAAATGGTTACGAAATGAAACAAAGAAATTTGAAATAGGGTGCAAAACAGGATAGTGGGACAACTTCAACCTGAACACAAACATAACCCAACTCGATTAACTCAACCAGAACCTGACTTGATTAATAATTGGGTAAAATTCAATGACTCAACCATAACTTCAATTACCCAAACCTGACACAAGCACACTTGATTTGAGTACACATCAATCCAACACATTTATAGCACAAAATCTTCAAGATGGGTCAACCCAAACCCAACCCAATTTATATGCAACTAGAGCTAACCCATTTAATGAACAGATCAAAAATTAAAACTGAAATCAGCCCCAACTCAAAATTTCCTGGTCGGGTATAAATTGGATCATATATTGCCACCTGTTCAACACATACAAATCAAATTTAAATATACATTTAAATTCTAAAAATAGAAAAGAAACATTATCAATAACCTTAACCAGTTTATCAGTACCAATGGTTCCTAGATCAGGTCATCAAAATAATTAGTTTTATCAGAATAAAGAGATTACATACCTTTGCTTCAGGATCAAAAACTAATAGAACTGACTCTGGAATAACTCTCAAGGAAGAGACCAACTGACAATTTTCAAACATGTGGTAAGAAAGAATTTAAATCTAGAATAAGAACAAATTAATGAAAAATAATTGATTCCAAGAAAAAAAATATATTGGATTATATCATCGAATGTACCTGTAATTTCAGAGCATCAACAAGAGTGCTCTTTAAACTTTCGAGCTGTAAAATTTCTTTTTCAAAGAGACGGATGGTTTCAGATAAGCCAATTACACTAGCACGAACAGTACACTGAGAACATTAAAAATAATGAGCATTTATATTATATAATTCCATTAAGCACAAAATGATACTATGACAAACCTTGTAGCTACATAACAGAAAATTTAGTCATGTGAACGGTTAATAAATAGACTTTAGCTACTGCAAGAAGCCAAATGCACAATTTACGTCCTCAGACTATATATTAGACTTCTTAGTTCATTCATAACATGGAATCTAGAACTGCAATCTGATCAGTCAACTTGAAATACATTACTTTTGTTTTTCCAACTTCCAATTGACCATAACTTGAAATCAGTTCCCAATCAAGTTGACTTGAAACACATGAATCTTAAGCCCACAAACATTTGGGTCATCCACTGAGGAAAGAGCTAAAAGCACCCAAGCAGCAGGTTGAAATTCAATATAAAACAAAGTTGGAAACTTGGAAGAAAGCAAAATATAAGTATCGGCCAAGGTAGGAGAGAAGAAAGAATCAAGTCCATTTCAAGAAAAAGAACCATCAGAAAAAAATTCAAGAGAGAATGACAAAATCATGAAAGAACCTCCTTATCAAAGTCACAGAAGGGATCATAGAAGAAACTGGATCAATTAGAGCTGCAGGAACTACAGGAGATACAGCAAACGGGAATGTAACAATGACCGCAGACATGTGCCGCTGCCAAAACCCAAAAATAAACACCATTTGTTGGAACAGCACTGAGCGAGCACCAGTAAGTATCCTATAATGTTTCAATATCAACATAGAAGATATATACCTGAATCAATTTAAAGGAGTGGGAAAGAGTTTTATCCAGGAATAAACATGAGACCATGGGTGAAGGCTGGGTTTGAAAAAAGGTAGGAAGACCTCAGACGAGATTCAAGAAAATCAGAATGGTAGGTAGGAATTCAAGGAAGTGATAGATTTTAGCGGGAACTGAAAGTGACAAAAAGAATCTCAAAACGTAGAACGGGATGAGCAGTTGATTTTTAAGTCAGCAGAAAAAATTATTAGTCTAGGAGACTCAAAATAGAGTCTACAAATTTTTGGCACTACTTTCATGGAAATGCAGTTCAGATGAAGAGAATGCACATATATGAGCCCAACTCTAACGAAATGATAAGGTTCATGAGAGACTTGCTACCACAGAAAAACTTGTGCAAGCATGAAAACAGCCTAAATATGTACATGCGCAATTCACCAAGCCTGCGAGTGATAATGCAATATTAAGGTAGGATGACAAAACTGAGAAACATCCAGAAGGTTAATTGGTTCACAGCCATTGGCAAGCTGAACTGTACACATGAAGAATAACATCACATTACTAAGTGATGTACATGAATGTGTTAAGAACAGAAGGGCAGCAGAAGTAACAGCAAAGATGGAAGGTCTACTTCTAGAAGAACAATGCTACATAGCCCTCACAACTAGACCTTAAAGATTTTAGGACCTTTGGGAATTGAGTTTATCCAACCGTTGAAGGGATAGTACAACGTACAATGTAATATACCCTCAATTATTAGAGAGAGCCAATACCCAAAGGTCCTAGAACTTTTGGGGGCTAATTGTAGGATGCATATCATTGCCCCTTCTAGAAGCCTCCAAATTGTGGTAGTTGCCATGAGAATATCAGAAGATTATCAAAACAAGCCCACCATACAAACCAGTCCACATGAATTCTCCAGAACTAAAAACCTTTCCCAATTGTTTTCCACTGATCTCTTGTTTCTCCCAGTCTCACTCCAATATGCCAGATCCTCACAACCAAGAAGTTCCCACCTCAAGCACAAAGATGAAGAATTAGCAAAAACATGCTTTGTTGCATGAAGACCAACAGCAGCTATGCGTATGGTGCCACAATTTGCCACTACAATAGGTGAAGAACGAACTTGACTGGAATCCCTATCAGCATTTGCAGCAATCTCTATGACATCTAGTGTGTTTTCTGTCATTAATGAAAAGGAGTCAACTCAACCAATATAGAAGTGGGAATAAAAAGAGAGGTGACCACCTCTATAGAAACTGATCATTTAATGAATCAGAAAAGGGCATATATGATGGAATTTTTATCTTTGATGGTCAGCAAAACAGTAACCATAGTGACAGTCGCACCTTCCCTACAATATAATAAAAGGTCATCAAATTACCAGGTTCATTAGGAACAAGAGTGATGGATGAAGGGAAGCTACATCTAACAAATACTTCTGATTTTGCTATAGCTGGCAAGGGGTGGTCTCCACCAACAAGATTCCCACGCGAAAAGAGAAGTTTCTGTCGAGAAAAGACAAAAAATAAGAAAAGTATAAGTTTCTCTTATAACTGTAGCATCACATTACTATCAATAGCAGACAATAAACAAAAATAATTGCAGAATATTCCTTGCTATTTTGAGGGACGTACAGAGTTTCCTAATGCTAGGCAAACAACTGTGTAGACTCTTCCCCCAGCAAAGAATGCCTGCTGAACCTGAACATCTGTTGTTTTAGGACCTTGGTCATCAATAACTTCGACAGTATCAATATGCTCAACAAGTGAATCCCATCGTTTAGGTCCTCCATAAAGCATGACATCCATAGAAGAGCCAGGGACAAGATACAAGTCATCCAAAACAGTAGTGTGTGAATGTGGGATATCAGCATTTGTTTTAAGTAAATCAACATGGTAGCCTCCAAACTTATTTCCAGTCTCAGCATGGTAAACAACGAGGGGATCATATGCTGCTATTGGAAAGGACAAATGTAAAACGAAAGGGCCATCAACAGAGTGCATAGGTGAATGCAACTCAGTAGACAGAGTTCCCTGCAGCATGGCCCTACCAGTACCTGAAGCATATAAGCAAGTCCATGCACAAGGCCGACCATAAAATTGCCCAGAGCTCTCCATAAGAGCAGCCATGTTAGTTCCACAGACCTTTGCAGTTGAGTTAACAATTCTGAACGTTGCACTTTCAGAAAACACATTCCATCTGACAAAAGAGTTGAAAGCATCACACTGATAGTAGTAGTTACCTGCAGCCATGAAGCAATGCGCAGTTCAGATATTTCTATCAGATTTACAATAGCAAAAGAAAATTGTAAATACATATCGTTACGAAATTGTCACCATTAGATGTCTTAAATGTCACAGCAGCCTCAAGTTGTGTTCCAATTTCCACCTCAACAGGATACAGTGGAAGAACCACCATAGAAGAAGGAAGAGAAACCTCCACAGCAATCTATTTCAGATAAGAATTAAAAAATTTGTTCAGTCAAGAATTCTAGACGATCCCCAAAAATTCAAATTATAAATGAAACCCAAACACAACTTCAAAAACAAAGGGCGAATAATAAGATCCTCATGTCATAAATGGAAATGAAAAAATTAAAAAAAAAGTAAATATTCACAAGACCATTAGCAAAAAATTTATTGAGGTTCAAAACTTTATGCATCAGGAATTGCAAGATAAATAATGCATTTGTAAAAATAAATATCTTCAGCAAAATTATTATAGCTGTCTAGATCAAAAAATTATAAATAAACACGTATATACCATATCCTGCTTCATCATAGCATCTATCATTAAAAAAAGATGAAAATTTGAATAAATGCCACAAAAAATTACCTATATACATGTCAAATTCCAAAAACCTGTTATTTATAAATAGCACGCCCTAAAGTGGTTCGAATTACAATTTAACCACTCTTGAATGTTATTCTTACACACCTTGAAAGTAGTGGACCCACTGGGGAAAATGGGTTCCCTCATCATAAAAAAATGTTTAAGACACCTTTGGGATTGAAATAGTTCACTAAGAAGTTCATTATGAGGACCAAGGGGTATTTTGATAATTTGGTTCCACCTAGGACCTAGATATTTTTGGAGTTGGAGCTTTAATTATTAGTAAAATGAACTTTCATTGATTCATTCACATGTCATATGCTATTTTACAAGTGTTCAGCTCTAACAATTTGGATTATACTAAGTGGAGGGACCATCTTGTAAGTTTAGGACCCGAATGAAATATTTATAAAATCTTAACAGTCAGTTATAAGCGTACCATTAGAATATTTTCTGCCATTGCTCATACAAATGAGTATTATCCATTATACCAAACCCAAGTTAATTTTTTTCACCACTTAGGTATATCATTAAGATCTTCTAAGTTTTAAAGGATAAGAATTAGAATTGGGAAACAAAAAGCTTCCTAACTCAAAAGCTTGAAAGACGAACTTCAGAAATTTTCCCACCATGAGCAGTTTTATGAATTTTCCAGATTTTATCAATCCCATGTCATTTTTTATGAGATCTTGAAGTTTAATTTAGGATGTAAAAATAAATTTGTAGAATTAGAGGGGCTTTAAAGTTTATTTATTCATGATCAAAATATCATTCTTAAAGAATTATAATTTTATTAAGGATCTAAATGAAATTCTTTAAAATGTTGTTTCAGGACTTGATAATAATGATTTTTTAAGCCTAGTTTAGATGGAGCAATAAAACCCACTTAAATTCTCTAAAATCACTCATATTAATATCTTATATTTATTTCACATCAAATACAAATTTAAATATTAAAACTGAACTTTATTTCACATCTTACACAAATCTCAACCTTAAAAATTAATTTTACTTAACATTCTACACATATTTCAATAAAAAAATCAACTTCATTTGGCATCCAATACAATCCTCCATAATAAAATAATTTTATTTCATACTATAATATTAAAATAATTTTCTCTCTCTTTCAATCTCTAAAAAATTTAAAATTTAGGAATTTCCTAAAAATATACTCCATTCAAACAAGGCCTTAGAACTCTAAACTGCCATTTAATTAATTGCAATTTTGGGCCCAAATTTAGCTGGCCAAAGCCGGACCTAGGATTCTGCTCCGACAATTAGACTCGATAAACCCTAATTCTCATGTTCTCTTCATGCTTGGGACAACCAAAAGGCCAGCAAGCAAACTAATGGCCAATATTGGAAGCACGATGGGCGCCTTAGCTGTGGATCTACTCAAATCGATCCATCAGCTCAAAAACAACATTCCAATGCCTGCTATTTACTTCCATTTGATGCAATCGCCAAAACAATGAGTAATAGATCCTTTGGCAAAATCGAGCAATATCATAGAGACCCTTCGACGAAGCCAAGCAAGACCAGAGAATACTTCACCAAGGGTTGGCGAAGGTATCAGTGCTTTCAGCTATAGCTGGGATAGCATGAATGCTTCTGAACACCTCAATTTACTTCTATAAGTGAAATCTGTCAGCAAGATTACGATGGTATTTGGTGACTTGGAGCTTACGTTGGGATAAAATCAATCTGGATTAATCCACTAGTGCAAGGGAAGCTTTCTAGTGATAATGTCTTGAAGTGGTTAGAAGGCAATTGCCAAAATCGAGAGCTCAAATTAGACCTTACCTGAAAATCTGCCGAAACTTTCCACTAGGTCAATGGTCATTTAACAATTCTGATCAAACTCAAATTAGACCTTACCTGAAAATGACTGGACATGGTCGAGACCATGTCACCGCATGAATAGTTCAAGGGATACTGCTTCAATGCAGAGCTACCACACATCACCCCCGACAACAAACCAAAGCAAATTAGGCTATAGGTTTCATCTGAATTGAAATCAAATTCAGATTGTCTGAACTTTGTTCGTTGAACCACCATTTCAATAGTTCAAAGGTTACAACTCTGATGTAGAGCTTCCCTCATTCATTGTCGACTCCAAGAGAGCTTCGATGACTTTAATTCCCTTCAATTTAGAATCAAGAAGAAGGTCGTCGAAGAGCTAGTCACCTTTGGAATTCAAAACAACGAATGGTGAAGGAAGCAGTCTGGCAGCCTAACGGTGTCTCTGCATCTATCTATAGAGAGCTCCAACATTTTGAGTATTTATAAATAATATGAGAAGTCCCTAGTGGTGAAATTCTCCATTAATTAGGCTCTAAACTCCTCCCTCTAATATCAAGGAAACTTAGTGTGGATGTTTCTTCACAAGGTAGGAAGCATAACTCTGCATTATATTGAGCTTATAACCCCCGGTAATGAAAGATTTGTGCTTGTCTTCTTCAATGCTAGTAGTTTGCACAACTACAGGTTATGGCCCGCAACAGTGAATAGTACAAGGGTCTAACGAGGTTTTGGGACTGGATTGAGTAGGCAGATCTTGAATTAGAACTTGAAATTGATTTATTCATCAGTCACATTGCCACAAGTTGAGCACAAAATTCGGTTCAAAGGGTTGCAATAAAATTCACAAGTTTAGCCTCCATTATGTTCAATGGGACATTAATGAAATATTCATCAATTTAACAACCAAATGATACCAAAATTCAAAATTTATTAAGAGCTTTTATAGAGTATATCAAAATGATCCTAGCCTCTAAATTTAGGCTACATTTGCATTTTTCTTGGAATGCCTATTAGATGGATTTTTTTTTTGAAACCCTATTTGATGAATTCAAATAGACAGCTAATCTCTCAAATTGCTAAATTATTCTCTAATTAAGGATTTCCTCAACTTTTATTTTTTCTGAGGGAAACACCAACGTAAGCCACAACATTAATGTTGTCATTTCATTTAGGCAATCTTGCAGAATCAAATTGAACAGTTGCACAAGGATCTGAAATAATATTTTTTAATCCATTCCCTCCCAGTCCTCAACGAACATGATGTATGTTTCCTTATCTCTGTAATAAAAAGCATCATCCAAGTCCATGAGAAAAAAGATAGCCTTCATTTTCACTTATAAGGAAACCTCATGTTCCAATTTTCAATGTTGTGCTTCATAGTAGCCATGACTTAATACAACAACCAAGCTTTTATCCCACTAGGTGGGGTTAACTATATGAATCTTTTATTTCTATTGCACTATATCAAACAGCAAGTTCTTATGCACCAAGTATGAAAGGTCATTCATATAGCATTATGCCTTTCTTGGTCTTTCTCTTCTTTTTATATGAGAAAGACCCAGTTCTCCAACTCTCTTTACTAAAGAATCTATCGACATATGATTTATATCTCCAAACTGTCTAAACTAACTCTCGCTAAGTTTATCATCAATTGATGCAACTCTAATGTTCACACATATATATATATATCCATCTCTCATCATATACTTTTGTGCATATTACTAATCCACTTCAATATTCTCATACCTACAAAGCTTATTTTATTTATATATTTTTATTTTATAGCTAGCATTCAGCAAAAATTATATCACTAGTCTTACAATTATTCAATAAAATTTACTTTTAAGCCTAACAGAAATTTTTTCATTAGCAGGGGCCTCATCGCTCCTAATGATAATCCGAGGTAATACCAAGAACGAAACAACTGAAACTTACTTATCACACAACACATCAAATTCAATTCTCTATTTTACTTACCCTACTTGAATCTTGCTAATAATATCACCATTTATTTCACAGTCATTTTGTATTATTGATCCAAGTTATCTAAGCTGTTCACTTTTCCTCATAACTTGATCACCAAATATCATCTTCCCAATACAAGTGCTTCTATCTTTACTAAATTTGCACTCCATATATTTTAGACTCTAAGCCCCATTTGTTTGGCCATTGAAAATTAACCTGGTTTAATTTTAACCAGGCATATCACATCACACATAAAATTTAATATTAAAAATTAACTTTATTTCACATTCTACACACATTACTAAAATAATAACTAACTGGTGGGGACAGATCAGCATCGAATTGGATGGCTAGGATGACGTCATGTGCTGAATCAAAATTCAAATTCAAATTAATTAAAGCTATTAGAGATTTCCATATTAGCTTTATTTGATTTGATTTGATTTAATTCAGAGCATATCTGGAAGATTTGGAGACTCACCACATTTGGAGCTGATTTTATTTTATTGTTCCATATTTGCTTTTATTTATTTGGTATTTTATTTCCTGCATTTAGTATTGTATTTCCAAATTTTACATGGGATCTCTCTATATAAAGAGGTCGCCTTGCATTGTAAGAAAAAGAGTAATTGAGATGAATGAAATTG